>LNAC01000402.1:838882-895972 GCA_002007465.1 Ailurus styani | reverse complement strand
GGGGAGATGGTCTCCTGGTGGGGGAGATGGTCTCCTGTGGGGGAGATGGTCTCCTGTGGGGAGATGGTCTCCTGGTGGGGGAGATGGTCTCCTGTGGGGGAGATGGTCTCCCGTTGGTGCCCTGTGGGGTGGGGGGTCCCCAGGCCTGTGAGCTGTGCTGGCAGAGGGAGCTGGGGGCTTTCAGCAGTACGATGGGGGGTGTTCTGTGCCCCGGGAACTCCCAGCTCCTGAGGGTCCCCACTTCTGGGACAGGTAGGGGGTCTCACCATCCGGGGCTGAACCATTGGGTGGTACAAGGGGAGGGACGGAGCCGGGCGGATTCATCTCATCCTGATCTTCCAGGAGGCCAGCGTGGGAGCCCGTCTCCGAGCTGCTGGAGGTGCCACAGGAACTCTTTCTTTCAAGGTCACTCAAAAGCCAAAGCTGGGGAGCCCCAGCTGCCATACGGCGACCCACTCTTCACCTAGGGACCAAAGCCCAGAGTGGGTGGCGGGGGCAGTGGTGTAGAGTGTGGCATGGTCTCGGGCCACGGGGACGCAAGGACCAGAGCAGACCCCTTGGGTTGGGTGTGCAGGGGAGGATCGCATCACAGGGAGGTGCCGGGTGAGGCAGGGAGGGGAGGCAGCGGTGATGCTGCCCGGCTGTCAGTGCGGGGGGTCTGGGAGCGGGACCGCTGGGGCCCAGGAGAGCTTGGCCGGCAGGGCACACATCCTGCTGATAAGCCACCTCCGGGCTCAGAACCGCTCCTACAGGCGCACGTCTGCAGTCAGCGTGGGCTTCTGGGAGTAGGGCAGGCCCTGCGGAGAGCAGCCTGGCGGGCGAGGCCAGCAGAATTAGGAACAGCGGAGGATGAGGAGCACACGGGGGCAGGGGATGGTGGGGGTTGCTGGGGACGCAGCGCACATGCGCACGTGGCCTGCGCGTCGAGCGTGTGCCGTGGGGGTCGGCCGTGCGTGTGGCGGTGCTGCGTGTGCCTGTGTGTGTTTGCGGGTCGTCGGCCGGGAGTGCCTTGGGCGTCTGTCCCCTGCCGGGGCCGTGGCTGGGAGAGCGGGGGGTGGGGGCGGCCGGCCTCCAGGGCTGCGGCTTCCTCTCAGGGCACAAGAGCCCAGGAAACAGACCGCGAGCCCCTCTGGGGCTCCGGGGCCCCCAGGACGCGGGCCATCTGAGCGTTCACATCCCACCCCTCCGCCTCGCTCAGCGTGGACGCGGGCCTCCAGCCGTCCGGCCTGCTGTCAGGCCAGGAGCGGGCGCAGGCTCATCGGGGCCAAGGGCCCGGCCGCGAGGGCAGCGAGACGGTGCGCACGGGGCAGGTGAGAGGGGGCTGGAGGCGTGCACCGTCCGGGGTGACCACAGAGCCGCGGGCGGCCATGGGGGGGAGCTCGGCCCCCTGCCTGGACCCCGGTGCACACGGTCTCTCACCCCGGCCAGGGCCCCGGGGCGGCAGGGAGCGGCGGGTCCACCACCCCTGACGGCACGGGCTGTCGGGGGCATGAAGGCACCTGCGGGGCTCAGGGGAGAGCCTGGCGCGTGGACGGGCCCCGCGGAAGCCAGAGAGGAGGGAGGAGGGAGACGGACGAGGTCTGGGACCGGCAGGGTGTCCCGGGGTGAGGGCCAGGACCCCATGGATCCCCTGCCCCAGGCTCTCACGGCTGCTCACCTCGGAGAGGGAAGCAGGGAGCGGTGGCAGAGGGCAGGTTGGCTGTTTCGAGGATGTGTCCCCCGCCCCCCACCGCCCCGGGTGAGCTTGTCGGCTTCTTACAGCGTCCGGTGGGCCAGACGTGGGTCGTTTCAGAAGCGGCGGAGCAGAGTCTGGGAGAGGTCACGGCGGGTTCGGGGAAGGGCACGGGCCTGGCTCGGGGTTCGTGCTCCTGCCCCGAAGAGTGGCTTTGTGAGTCCCCGCGGTGCAGACTCGGCCGTCTCTCACTCTTCTGAGGGCCATTCTTCGCTTTTCCTGGAGTTGCAGCATTAAGACCTTAGTTCAAGGTGGAGACACCGTGACGCGCTGGAGGCGGAATCGCCAGGCGTCGGGGGCGGACCCACGCTCTGGGGCGCTCAGCGGGAGCCACGGTCGCCGCGGTCCCGTGCGGGCCCGTCAGGCCTTGTGTCTGCCCCAGCCTCCCGCCCCCGGCTCTCTCCCTCCTCCCCGGCCTGTCCTTCCTTTATCCCCTCCCTCTCTCTCCCTCCCTCCCGCTCTTTCTCTCTCTCAGTCTGGGAATCATAAGCGTCCCGACTGTAGCAATGGTGCGGATGAGACCGTGCTGACGGCAGCCTGCTTCGTCTCCCCCAAGGGCAAGCCCGACCACCAGGGAGCCCAGGGTCCAGGCCCAGGAGGGGCTCTGCGGTTGGGACGTCCCTCTGGGGGTGGCGGGTGGCCTGTCCTCTGACCTCCCGGACCTCTCTGTCGGGGCGGACGCCGGACTCGGCTCCCTTCCTTCTCATCGAGAAGCGTCTCTCGCCTGCGGCACGTGGACCCACCTGCGGGCGTGTGACTCACGGAAGCCACTCCGACCTCCGAGTCCAAGGCCTCTGCGCTGGAAACCCAGCCCTCCCGAGTGCCTGCTCCCCCATCTTGGGAAGGCACTACGTCTTTAGAGCCACAGCTCGTCTCAGCTGAAGCGGACACCGACTTCCCAGGACATTTTCCTCCCAGCACAACCAGGTCAGGGTCCCTTGGGTAATACGGCTGAGAACTATTAGCTCGTCCCCGGAACAGACACCTGCAAAACAACCTGCAGGCGACGTGGGAACTGGGTAAGAACCTCCGGGGAGCAGCTTTCAGTCTCAGGACCTTTGGTGGTCTGACGCTCCAGCGAGATGCTCACCGGCTGCCCGCCCGCCGCCTGCCCCGGACCGTCTGGCCGGACGCCCCCGCGGCTGTGGAAGGGAGGGAGGAGGGCTGAAAGCACAGGCGCCCGCTGGGACCAGGGCCTCTGGGTGCGCACGTCTGCAGGAGCTTGGTGGTGAGTCGTGGGGCTGACCTCCGTCTCTGTGAAGCTGGGGCTGTTGCGTGGGGGCTCGGGGTCGAAGCCGATCTGGGGGGAACTTGGCAGAGACCCCTGTGTATGGACGGATGGTTTACGGCGGCCCAGAGCAGTGCTTCTCGACCCGGTCCCCCAGGACGGCACCTGGGTCTTAACAAAACCCCCTTGTCCGACGTGTAGCCGAGAACAAGGACCCCAATGTTTCTGGGGCTGAGACCCAGGTGCCAGTGGTTTGAGGGTTCCCGAGGTGACCCGTGCTGTGGCTGATGACGGGGAGGGGCAGGAGGGGAGGCGTGGGTCCAGGCGGGGGTCCAGGTGGCGGCGGGGCACGGGACAGGCACGTCGAGGTGAGTGGCGGGGACTGCCTGGCAGGCAGTGGGGAGCTGGGCCCGGCCCGACCAGCGTTCTCAGCCGTGCCCTGCCTGGCCCGGGAGCCGCTCCACTGCCCCATTCTCAGGCTGCTGTCCCGGCTCAGGTGTCGTCTCCCGCGCTGCTCAGTGCGCCACCCTGTCCTTCCCGGCCGAGTAGACCCCACGGGAAGCCGGAGGCACGAGGCAATGTGCCTTCGCCGTCCTTCACCCTGGGGGTGCGTCCTTATCTGCAGCAGTGAGGAGAGACAGAGTGGCGTTCCGCACACTGACGTTTGACTGCTCTGTCCTCTCTGTCCTGGACAAACACTCACTGATCCCCTCCGGGGCACCAGGCCTGTCCTGGACGCCAGGTGCGCAGTGATGGCCAGTTCGTCCAGAGTGTCTTTGATCCATCGTGGCTCAGTGACTTACTTCAGCGACACGCTCCTGCCCATGCTGATGCCGTGGCTTCCACGTGGGCTCCTCTGTCCCGACGCTGAGTCTCTTTCAGGCCACTGTTCTCCCTGAAGCCAGGTGATCCCTCCGCGTGTCACTCGCCACCTGCCGACCGTCCCAGGGCCCTCAAGGTCACATCTCCTGTTGGACTGACGACGATGCCCTTGTTGAGGTGAACCTCGCTGCTCTCCCCAGCGCGACCCCTCAGCTCTGTGGCTCAGGCCCATCCACACTCCGTGGAAGTCACAGCCGATTGTCCCCAGTCCCACCCCTCACCTCTGGGCACTGCTGTGTACCCCCTGCCTGATCCGAGCTCCCCCAGACCTGACCATCAGGTCCTGCTTGTATCTTCCACTCCCGGGAGGAAAGATGCGACTGCATGTGTCCCCTTCCTCCCGTGTCCCACCGCCTAGCGTAGGGCACGCTCGCTGTAAACAAGTTTTTGTTTCTTTTCCGCTGTAAACAAGTTAAAGGCTTTAAGTGAGTTAATAACAGCATGCATTCGTTAATTACAATACATGACACTTATGTTTTTAAACAGTACACTGTTCGCTTGAGAATACTAACTTCTCTAGGTCCCTCTTTCTGCGTCTTGAACACGAGACGGGAACGGCCCCTTGCCGCGTGGTTATGAGCTGTAGATCACATCGGTGGCGCGCCTTGGCCGGTGCCTGCGGGCGAGTCACCTGGGACGGCTCCTGAGGCTCCGGTCACCCACCGCACTGCCCCCGGGAGTCCAGGCTGTCCCCTCCTCTGTGCTCTCTGTCGAGTGCGCCACGTCTGCGGGGAGTAGTCACAGACCCGAGCTCTCGCCACGCTGCTGGCCGCAAGCGAACGTTCTGGTCTCGACGCCTGAGGTTCTTGATGGGGAGAGCAGGGACACTGGTCCTTCTTCCCCACAGAAGCGAGGTTGGAAGAGGCGCGTGCGCTTGGGGACACTGCGAATCCTCTGCAAATGTCCGCAGTCGTCACTTTAATAGTCTCGCCTCCTGGGTAATCTTGAAATCTGTGCTTTACATTAATGGCATCTCTGTTCTTTCTTCTGGGTCATTAATAAAAATGGCAAATCCCGCCTGGCGCCCACCGGTGCACCCAGCCACTCCCATGGGCGTGAGGAGCACGCCGCCTGCTGCGAGCACAGAGGCCGGTCACAGTTCAGGGCGGCGGACCTACTTGAAATACGATTATACTCAGCTTCAGGGAAGTGCTGAAAGGTTGTATCACTGATACTTTCTTAGAGCCTAAATATGTTTTATTTATTGCTATTTATCTCATGGCCTCATACCGCTTGGGGAATGGTCCACTTGCCAGCATCATGGAGCAGGAAGATGCTGCACTTAAATGAATTTTGCCGACAACTAAATTTCACCAGTTTAAAAGCAAAGCTTAAATATACACTTACACATATGTAATTTTGAATTCTGATTGAAATATCTCTAAATGGATAAGACACTTTCTTGTACACAGAATATGAGAAATATAATGTAACCATTCATCGAGGGTCATAAATACCCGTGATTCCATCCTATAGAACAGGGATACTTTTAGGAGCCATGAGACTATGTTAGATGATTTTTCCCTACACTAAATGGCCTCGACACCTCATGATTTCTAAGTTATCGTTAGGATCTTTCTTCTCTCATGACCAGGTGTTGGCAGTTTTCGGGTGATAAGTTTACGGGTGATTTATTTTCTTTTTAAATAAAAATTTGTAGTGTATGTATATTTCTTTACTGGAAAAATATTTATCTGAAATTTAGTAAGCGCTAATAAAAGTAGAGGTAGCATCCTGGGAAAATTTGCAGGAGGAGTAATTTTGATGCCAGAGAGCAGCCGTGGGGAGGAGCACGGAGCAGGAAAGGCTTCTGTAAAGAAGTCACATCAGAGGATGACAAAGATGTTGAGACGCCAAATCTAGGGGCGAATTTCTTCAAGAGAGGGTGCCGTGATTAAAGTCCGGGGTCACGTTCACTGTGGGTTTCAGAGCCATGAAGATAAATCTCTAGTCCTGGCTGTGCAGCTTCGTCTGTTTGACCTTGGATCAGACTCGCCTTGTCAACCACACCAGTGCTGGCTGGTTCTCCCACACTGGCGAAAGGGCTGTGGTCCGAGCCATCGAGACACTGCAGAGCCCCCAAAACGCTAATTAAGGCAAGCTTGACACACGTTATCCGTGAGCTCGAATAATTGTTTTCTGTCTCGGGAATGTGACAGGCACGCGTGGTGTGGAAGGCAAGAAAGCTTCTAGCTCTTTTTCTTTCATCCTTTAGATGTCAAAATCACCAGTTTTCATACCTTCTAACTTTTGGTAAATTGCATGCAAGTATCTCAATAATTTGATACTTTGTAGCTTAAAGGATACTTTTGTTTCTTTAAGAACTGTTTGCTGGCTGCCAGCTGAAACTTCATAAGCAAGCCTCCTTCTTGCCTTCCTGTCCCCATCGACCTTGCCCTTCTGCCAGGCCCTGCTCCCTCACTGCCGGAAGGTGCAGGGCTCTTCTGTACCTGCGAATTTCCTGGGGAGCTACCTGACATCTCGTAGACAGATGTCAGAATGTCTCCTGGGTTCACGTGAATATTCTTGATTTTAAAACCCAAAATTAACAGATGTGGGTTTTGCTCCTGTTTATAGAGGAAAAATTTATATTTATGTGCCCCAAACTCGATGTAACACTTTGACAGAACATGTTTGGGGAAACATCTCAAGTTACATTCAAAATACAGCCCACAGCGTGTCAGGATCACACAGCGATGTCTGGTACGGGGCCTGGACCGTCTCCCAGGAGGACGCGTGCGTCTCTCGAAGCTACTGCTACCATGAGGCTGGGTCCCTCCGCACACGGAGCCCAGCAGGCGGGCAGCCCTGGCCGGCCCCGGGGAGCGCCCGAGAGTCAGAGCCGCCTGAGCATCTTACAGGCTAGCCGGTTTCTTTGTTGCCTACAAAGAAAAGTTTTACTGTGTTTCAGTTTTGTTTTAGGAAATCAACCAGGAGTAACTTTTTTTTTCAATTTAAAATAATTAGAAAGAAACTTTTGCTTAGTGTTTTCACACAAACCATGATATTTAGAAGCTAACTGCTGCCGCTCAGGGGGAGCCGTCTGTCTGCCCGCGTATCGGCCAGTCCAGGCCGGGCTCCCGCTGCTCCATGGCTTAGGAGGGCAGGTTGTGTCTGACTCGGCCTTCATGTCCTCAGCTGTCCCTGCAGAGAGAGGGGGTCTGCTCCTCGTCACCCGCTCGGGTCTACCATTCTGGAGCCGGACCGTCTCTACAAAAGCCCTACGCGCTTTCTTCCAAACTGGGCACTGTTCACTCAGCTACTGCTGTTCGACAAACTGGTTGCCTAACTTCTGTGGCTTCATACAGCAGTTTATTCTTCTCATGGTTTCTTCTGCGTTAGATCATGAGTCTGCGTTCATCGGGAGGATGACTTGATCTGAGACGGGAGTGACTCTGGCCTCGCTCACATGCCTGCAGTCCGGTCTGTGTGCTGACCGCAGCGACTCGTTCCTCCTCCGTCTGCCCCCCACCCCCGCCCTCGCCGAGCCGGGGCCACCCTGCGCTACTTCACAGGGTGATGACCCAGGGCAGCGAAGGTCAGGAGCACAAGGACCCTTCCACTGTACTCTCTTGGTGGAATCAAGGACCACATCCGGTCCAGATCACAGAGCGAATCACGGCTTGACCAGAAGTCTCCAGAATACTGTGCCTGTCTTGTAGGTGGTACTGTGAAGGGTCCGTCTGCTGGGACCACGAGTGTGAACCAAGGATGCTTCCGGCGAGCTGGGCCCTGGGGTCGCCCTCAACCTTGAAACAGCCTCTGAAGTCACTGCAGTAGCACTGGATTTTGTCCGGGGTCTTTTAGTCTTCAGATCAGCACACTGACGGCTTGGAAACGGACAGGCTGCTTTCCAGCCCTGGGGATTTTCCTTGTTTTGCTTGTTTGTTTTTTTGTTTATTTGTTAAGTTGGTTAGATTTGTTGTTTAACTGATATCACATATCACTAAAGTTAAAGCTACATTTTTTAACTGTTAGAAATGCTCAAGCCTACACAAAACCATTTAGGAAATGTGTATAAATGCCATCACTTTGTGCCCTAAAACTCTCCCCTGAAGCTCGGGTGGTTTTACGTGCCCCCAGATCCCACTTTAACCCTCTTCGGCCACTCTTGTTTCCAGCTTAGGCCTCGCGGACCAGGGCGCTGGAGGCAGCAGAGCAGAGCGCCGCCTGCTGGCGACATGGCATCCGCGGTCCAGAGCCAGGAGACGGGCAGCTCGCAGAGACGGACTGGGGTTGGGGGGGGTGGGGGCGCCCTGGGGTCAGTGTCCTCAAAGGGTCATGGGCTAAGAGTCTCTGTTCTGCGTGCTGCATAGGACAACTATGAATTCAAATGATAGTCATGGAACCTTCTGGAAAAAGACATTAATTTATAATATCTACTGAGATTCAAAATAAAAATGCAAAAATTGACCCTGACCTGGGATAGATCTTCTAAGCTGACATGGCAAGTCTCTCTTTGGGGGCTTCTCTTTCCTTTCGTCTAACACTTGCACTTTTTCTTTGAACATTGTATCATCAAACTCGTCATAGACAGGCTCATGAAGAGGAGACTCAAACGCAGGCGGCCTGGGGCTCTGGGGTTCTCCCTCCCAGCTCCTTGGGTGGAGTTAGATCTTTCACCAAAGTTGGCGGAAGGACCACCAGTGGCTGTGGAGACCGGCAGCCAGGGCCACGCGATCCTGTGATTAAGGTTTTGTGCGTTCCCTGCTCGTCGTGTCCCGGCCACAAGCATCGGTCTAATCCTTGGCCGAGTTGCAGGGCGGGGCTGGCATTCGGCGCTACAGACCCCTGCTGGCGGCCCCGTGGTCGTCAGGAAGGAGGTGGGCTAGGAGGTGGACAGCGTGACCTTGGAGAAGGGTCAGAGTGACGGAGCAGAGTGAACAGCCAGACGCCATGTGCTTTTATGAGAAGGCGCAAAAAGGACGCGGGCAGGCTCGGAAAACCCGGGGAAACGGAGACGCTCTGCAGCCACGCCCGACGCCACCTTCCCTGGCACAGCCCCCCGCACATGTTCCGCAAGGTCCCCGCTGCTCCCTGGAAATCCCATTTTCTTGGTTCTTCTTATCACAGAGGTGACAGGGTGACATTTTAAAAATCCTTCAAAATTCTGAGGCGAAACCAGAAGGGAGAGATTATAAGTTAAAAATAGTCATTTCCAAAGTACTGGGTTTTCGTCTAAAGGAACTGCGCTCTGAAAGCTGTGAGTGGAGACAGATAATGAGCAATAGACACAAGACTTAAATTAGTTATAGAGCCGCCCCCTGTTACCTGCGGGGAGACGCACCAAGACCCCCGTAGGTGCCCATCCCCCTGTTACCCGCGGGGAGACGCACCAAGACCCCCGTAGGTGCCCAGAACCGCTGTTACCCGCGGGGAGACGCACCAAGACCCCCGTAGGTGCCCAGAACCGCTGTTACCCGCGGGGAGACGCACCAAGACCCCCGTAGGTGCCCAGAACCGCTGTTACCCGCGGGGAGACGCACCAAGACCCCCGTAGGTGCCCAGAACCGCTGTTACCCGCGGGGAGACGCACCAAGACCCCCGTAGGTGCCCAGAACCGCTGTTACCCGCGGGGAGACGCACCAAGACCCCCGTAGGTGCCCAGAACCGCTGTTACCCGCGGGGAGACGCACCAAGACCCCCGTAGGTGCCCAGAACCGCTGTTACCCGCGGGGAGACGCACCAAGACCCCCGTAGGTGCCCAGAACCGCTGTTACCCGCGGGGAGACGCACCAAGACCCCCGTAGGTGCCCAGAACCGCTGTTACCCGCGGGGAGACGCACCAAGACCCCCGTAGGTGCCCAGAACCGCTGTTACCCGCGGGGAGACGCACCAAGACCCCCGTAGGTGCCCAGAACCGCTGTTACCCGCGGGGAGACGCACCAAGACCCCCGTAGGTGCCCAGAACCCCTGTTACCCGCGGGGAGACGCACCAAGACCCCCGTAGGTGCCCAGAACCCCTGTTACCCGCGGGGAGACGCACCAAGACCCCCGTAGGTGCCCAGAACCCCTGTTACCCGCGGGGAGACGCACCAAGACCCCCGTAGGTGCCCAGAACCCCTGTTACCCGCGGGGAGACGCACCAAGACCCCCGTAGGTGCCCAGAACCCCTGTTACCCGCGGGGAGACGCACCAAGACCCCCGTAGGTGCCCAGAACCCCTGTTACCCGCGGGGAGACGCACCAAGACCCCCGTAGGTGCCCAGAACCCCTGTTACCCGCGGGGAGACGCACCAAGACCCCCGTAGGTGCCCAGAACCCCTGTTACCCGCGGGGAGACGCACCAAGACCCCCGTAGGTGCCCAGAACCCCTGTTACCCGCGGGGAGACGCACCAAGACCCCCGTAGGTGCCCAGAACCCCTGTTACCCGCGGGGAGACGCACCAAGACCCCCGTAGGTGCCCAGAACCCCTGTTACCCGCGGGGAGACGCACCAAGACCCCCGTAGGTGCCCAGAACCCCTGTTACCCGCGGGGAGACGCACCAAGACCCCCGTAGGTGCCCAGAACCCCTGTTACCCGCGGGGAGACGCACCAAGACCCCCGTAGGTGCCCAGAACCCCTGTTACCCGCGGGGAGACGCACCAAGACCCCCGTAGGTGCCCAGAACCCCTGTTACCCGCGGGGAGACGCACCAAGACCCCCGTAGGTGCCCAGAACCCCTGTTACCCGCGGGGAGACGCACCAAGACCCCCGTAGGTGCCCAGAACCCCTGTTACCCGCGGGGAGACGCACCAAGACCCCCGTAGGTGCCCAGAACCCCTGTTACCCGCGGGGAGACGCACCAAGACCCCCGTAGGTGCCCAGAACCCCTGTTACCCGCGGGGAGACGCACCAAGACCCCCGTAGGTGCCCAGAACCGCAGATGGCACCAAGCCCTGTGAGCACTGTTGTTTTTTTCCTTTATACACGCATACATATGATAGTTTAATTTATAGACACAGTAAGAGACCGACGACAATGACTAATAATAAAATAAAACACTTATAACCACAGACTGTGATAAACGTGATGCGAACATCGTCTCTGTCCCCAATGTCTTACTGTTCTGCACTCACCTTGCTGTTCGTGTGACCATGTGAGATGATAAAATGCCCACGTGGTGAGGTGAAGGGAGGTGAGTGACAGGTGTGACAGCACGGCAGCCTCCACTGACCTGTTGACCACACACTGGAAGGAGGCCTGGGGTCAACCGCAGCTACCTGGGACCATGGAAAGTGAACCACGGAGAAGGGGGACGGCGGCGGGCAGTAGATGGTATTTCTGGGGGATAGAAAGAGAAGGTGGACAGGGCAGGGTCTGGAAGAGCCAGGCAGTGGTAGGATTCGGTGTCTTATCGGCCTGTCAGAGTGAGTAGCTCTGCGGCTCTGTGAGGTATCCTTTGAACAAAGTGACCTGGGAAATGAGAGTGGAGAGCACCTTTGGGAAGAGTAGATGTGTGTGCATGTGTGTGTTTATGGATGTGTGTATGGGTGTGTGCATACACGTATGTGCACTTGAGTGTGTGTGTGCATGTGGGTGTGTGCATATGCATGTGTGTGAACCAGTGTGCATGCATGCATGTGTATGAGTGTGCATGTGTGTACATGGGCGTGTGCATGAATGTGCATAGATGTGTGTGCATGTGTGCATGTGGGTGTATGCACATGCATGAGTGTGTACGCATGCACACGTATGCACGTGTGTGTGCATGTGTATCAGTGTGGATGCATGCATGGGTATGTGCAAGTGTATGAGTATGTGTATATTCATGTGTGTGCGCATGTATTAAGGTGCATGCATGTATGTGTATGAGTGTGCGTGTGCACACATGGGTGTGTATACGAATGTCCATGCACATGTATGCACACATGTGCGCACATGCATATGCACATGCATGCACATGTACGAATGAATGTGCGTGCATGTGTATCAGTGTGCATGCGTGCATGGATGTGTGCACATGTATGACTATGTGCGCATGCATGTATACATAGACACATTCACATATGCGAATGCACAAGTGTGAGCGCACATGTGTGCACACGTGTGCGCATGCACACGAGTGTTCGTCCATGTGTATGCATGTGGGTGTGCATGTGTGCATACGTGTGAGCGTGCATGTGTATGAGTGTGCATGTGCACCTGGATAGGGATACTATTCAATTCTCACTCCTTGGTGTGACTTAGGGAAAGCTCACCCTCCTGCTCATCTCGGAAAGGCTCAGGGAAAATGTTTTCTCCGAGATGAAGGCTTCCCAGTTTCCTCTTCTCCCTTCAGGCCAATCTTTATGTTGAAGAGGTTATTTCTCTAATTCTACATCATAGTTGTTATTTTCCGATTAGATTCTGAACAATTGAGAGCAGGGAGATTGTTTTTAACCCCATGTCCCTCATGACTCCACATAGGGCTCTGGATCATCATTAAGATGTGGTCAGCGAGATCACGGATGGAATGAATGAATGAAGGTTGGATTCTGAGTTTCCTGCCAGTGTTTGATCAGAAGCCAGAGAGCCAGCTGGAAGGGCATGACATGGGAGCTCCTAGTGCTGAGGTCAGTGGTGGCAAATTTGGGCGGCCCCCCTCTGGGGTCCATTTCTGCACTGGCTGCTCCATTTTGCCATGCCACATCGGGGAAGTCCAACAGTCACTGGGAATTCACGAGCAACCTGGAGTTTCCCAGTAAAACCTACACTGGGGAAGGGAGGAAGACAAATCCGGAGACGTGAAGAAGGGGGGCCCCGTGTCACCTGTGTTCCAGGTTACAGGACTGGAGGAGGTCCTGGGACAGGGACCCCAAGCGCTGCAAGCCGGGAGCTTAACCCTGCTTAAGCAGTCCACACTTGTGGCATGAATAAGGCTGCTTAGGAGGAAAAGGCTGGGGGAAGACAGACTTCTCACGGTACTGTTCTTCTGGTCAATTCATATTTTATCTTTCAAACCAGGACGCACATGGATGTGCTACTGAGAAATGGCAGTACTAATAATTATGCCAGAATAATAGTCATAAATGTGTATTATCAAAGGAAGACAAAGGATCTGGCAACCCAAGCATTTGCAGGGGCAGGAAGCGTGGGCTTTGGACCGGCAGGAAGAGCAGACAGGCAGGCAGTCCTGTCCTCGGTACTTGACGACTGGGTGGACGGAGCCGTGTGGAAAAGATGGGGCATGGAACGACACCCGAGTACCCGGCCGGTCACAGGGGCGGATGCACTCTCATGCCAAAACCCTTGAATGCCGAGCCCCCGTGAGGGGCTAAGAGCAGAGAGTGGTGTGCGGTTGGAACCGGGGGGCACATGGTGGGCCAGTCCCTGGGCCAGAGGTACCACGTGAGGTCTCCAGCGGGAAGGAGGTAGGGTTAGAACCACGAGAAAAGGTGTGGGAGTGTGGGGGGTGCACTGGGGCCGAGAACAGCTGGGAGCATCTTGCTGCAAGTGCGGAGGGCGGAGGGAAGGGAAGGAGGAGATCCAGCCTGGATGCTGCCTGGGACTCCTGCGAATCGGGGACACCCTCTCCAGGCCCCCAGAGATGTCAAGTGCAAGGAAAGATCCAAAAACAACTCATGCAAAATCACTCAAATCCTGCATTTGGGTTTTCCAGAGAGGGGCAGACAGTGTCCGTATGTAACCCAGCCCACTTCCGGCCGCATTTCCGAGCCTGTCCTCCCGACACCTTCAGGTCCTGCAGCTCATGCCCAGGCACTCAGTCCGCAAGGCCCTGAACGCTCCTCATACACGCCCCGTGCCTCCTGTTGGTGGTACCCGCTCTTCCGGGGGGAGACTGGGGGCACCCACGGACGCAGAGGCTCTCTCTTCCGAGGGAGGGGAGGGTTTCCGAATCCGCTTCAGAAGCCCTCGAGGGGGGACCTGCCAATGGTCCTGGTTGCCTCTGCCCTGCACACGGGACGCCAAGGATGCAGACTCGGGACCCGAGCATCTGCACTCGCGCCGCGTCAGCGCCGCCGGCGGTCGGCTGGATGTGACGCTCGCGGCCCGGGGCGGCTTCCTCGGTGTCTGGAGGGCGTGAGGGGTGGGCTCTGAGGCTCCGCCTAAGACGGAAAGGGAGCAAGAATGGCTGCTAGGAATGACGGACAGTCTGTCGAAGGTCACTGCCACCCGAGAGACAGGTTTTAGGGCCACAGTGAAGGCTCGTTGAGAGGGACGGCCGAAGACCCCACGGCTCACTCACACCACGAGGCCCCCTTTGGTCAAAGACATGATGTTCTTTGTCCCCAGGCAGAGCACAGAGGCGGCAGGGCTGCGTAGACAGCTGGATGCAGGGAAGGTGTCAGGGTCCCCTTGCAGGTGGGGACGCACGGCTGCCGTGTCCTCAAAGCCTGACTCCCGGTCCCCGAGGAACTCCGGCAGGCACCGTGACCCCTCTGCTTTAGTCTGCATTTGAGGATGACTCATCTTTCCGCCTCTCCCGAGGAGGCAGGAAGCATGGCCGAGAGGCGCTCTCCTTGGCAGAGTGTGGTGGGGGTCAGAAGGCCCCGCGGTCTTCACGGGGACGGGCCCTCACGCCTCACGCCGCGGCGGGACAGACCCCTCCCGCTTCCTGCCCTCAGGGACCTCCATCAGAGCTCTGCTTGTGGGCGGAGATGACGGGACACGAGTCATCTTTCAAGAGCATCCCTTCTTGGGGCGCGACTGGAAAGGGGGCCACCCCCTCACCCTTCACGCAACGCACGTTCGTGGGGAACCTGGTGCCGAACCATTTGTAGACGACCTGCTTCTGGGTCGGGGTTTCGTACATAGCAGAGCAGCTCCCTTGCTGTGATCTATTGAAAGTCAGCCCTCGACACAAGGGTTTGTCAAAAAAAAAAAAAAAAAGAAGAGAAAAGAAAAAAGGGGAAAAAAAGAGCCTCCCTTCTTGCTCCCACAGTCTAGTTAAGTTCGTCAAGCACAACTCTGGGGACACACTCAGCCACTTCCAGCCAAGAGAGGAAATCCACGGCAAACCCCGTTTTCCATGCCTGGCGTCTGATTTGAAATGCCAGCTTCGCAAGCGAGGTCCCCCGTGGAGGTGGAGGGTGCCAGAGGTCTCCCCAACACCTGCAGACCCTGAGCCTCCGCGTGCAGGGCCCCTGCTCCCACCCCGAAACTGGCACTGGGAGGTGGTCTCTTGCTTCCTTTCCGGAAAGGAGCGGCCCTGACCCCGTGAGTGAGCACAGCTGATGGGGGGGGGGGGCTTGAGCTGTGGAGCCAGCAGGGCGCCCATCATCTAGCTGGCAGAAGGAGGCCGGGGCCGGGAGTCATGGTGCGGGAGCCCGTCCCGGCCACTGCGTGAGCCCAAGGAGGAGGGCATGGCCGGGGAGGGACTGGGAGGATGCAGGGAGAGAGGCTGAGGGGTCCCCGCCGCACTGAGCTCCTCCTCTGCTGTCCACGCTCCCTTTCACTGCCCTCCTGGTGGCACACAGTCGGAGCGTGGGGACTCGCCCAGACTTGCAGCCCAAGGGGGTTCCCTGCCCGCCAGGCGACCAGCTCCCTCCTTGTGTCCATCGGGGCCCACAGCAGGCATTTTAAGGAAATTTAATTGAAGGTGCATTTATTTTTATTTTTTATTTCTTTTTAAGATATTATTTATTTATTTGACAGAGAGAGACACAGCAAGAGAGGGAACACCAGCAAGGGGAGTGGGAGAGGGAGAAGCAGGCTCCCCGCTGAGCAGGGAGCCCAACACAGGGCTCGATCCTGAGACCCTGGGGTCATGACCTGAGCCGAAGGCAGACATTCAAGGACTGAGCCACCCAGGCGCCCCTTGAAGGCGCATTAGAAAGGTGTGGGGGGGATTCAGGTGGTCGCGGGTTACTAGCCTCCGGGCTAGTCACGGCAGATGGTCACCAGCGCCAGGCCTGGCCCCAGGGACGACCTGCAGGGAAGCCTGCCTGAGGCCAGGGGACACATTCTCTCTCCTCAGCCCTCTTTCTCCTTGCATCTCCGCCGGGGCTCTGCACTGATCAAACCCAGGAGAAGATGGAGAACAAGAGGGATCCTCCGTGCAGCTCAGGAAGTGGGCCTCATGGCCGCGAGCAGGTGGGGAGGTCGCGGGGCCGTGGGGGCAGGAAGACGCAGGTTCAGACCACGTGTGAGCTGCCTCTGTTGTCAGGGCGACCAGGAGGCTGGTTCTCATCCTCACTGTTAGAGTCTGAGCGAATCACCACCTTTCTCTGGGCTTCACGTGCCGGACCTGTAAGTGGAGACACACGCCATCCTCCAGGGGGCTCTAGAGGGGGCGGCAGAGCCAGGCACCCAGCCAGTGGGCACCACCGGCAGCGTGGGCACCCCATAGCCCCCTCCCTGAGCCGGGCTCTCGGATGGAGTGAGGTCCAAGGGCAAAGAAGAGGGGCTGGAGGGAGGAGAAGCAACGCCCGCTCCTCAGACTGTGGCCGTTCCCAGAGCCCTTCCAGTTTCGCCGGCGCCGATGCTGCAGGATGGGGAAAGGAGGTGATTGTCTTCACAGTGCAGACGAAGATCCTGAGGCTCAGAGAGGCCAAATGATGTGCCTAAGGCCACACAGCCTGTCACGGGCGCACTCGGTCCTTGATCAGAGTCCAGGTCCCATATGTGCGTCACGTAGGACCCTGCACGTGTACGTGGTCTTAGGGGTGTACGTGTCTCTGCAGGCCCTTCACCCCCGGAGAGCCCGCAGGGATACATCTGTGGGCGCAGCCCCCGGCTGAGTGGCCAATCCCCGGGCTGGCATCAGGCCTCGCTCACCGTTGTCTCCAAAGTACCGAGTACCTTGTAGATGCTTGGTCGACATTTTGGCTACTGAGAGTTTTGTCCAGAGTGCACTCTAGGATTTGAGGGCATGTTCTCCTCTGGTTGTTGAGACTTACAGAAAGAGAAGAGACGATCACGGACTTGTTGGTGAGTATTTTCCCTCCCTCCATGCTGTTGGTTTCTCCAACGGTAACGAAGTTAGCCTCTGCAAGTACAGAGCGAGGTGCACAGCATTGCTGCAGACCGTAGCGGCCAGAAGCGAGAGCGTCTCAGGCTCCCTGGGGCACCCGCTCTTCCAGGGGCAAGGAGTGGCCAGAGGTGGCCCCAGCAGGCCATCATCTCAGCGCTGGCAAGGCCAAGCCTCCTGATGACCCGCTTCCTTTCCAGAAACAGTGGGACTGTCCTTTGAAAGATGCCGTAGAGGTTCCCAGCAATCCCTCTCCTGGGTGCCCGGTGAGGCTGGCAGGCAAATCAATTGGTCCAGCGGCTCTGCTTTTGGAGGCACAGAGCTGAGCTGACATCTTCCAGGGAAGCCCCAGAGCTTTGAGCCTGGGTACCTGGGTCTGTTCAACACAGAGCAATGGGCAGGCTCTGGGAGGGCTGTCAGCTGAGCAGTGAAAAGGGACAAGCAGCTATGTCAAAAATGACACACCGGCTTCTGCTGGTCTTGCAAAGCAGATCTGCAGTGATGTGACCGTGGCTGACAGCCAGCAACACAAGTGGCTGGTTTCCGTACTAGATTGAAATCCATCCAGCTCCCTGCGTTCACAACGATGACTTCCAATGCTAATTCTCGGCGAGCCAGGCATGAAATATATTCACAGGCGCTGCTCAGTGAGGGCCTTTGGAGTTATTTGAGGTACCTGTGATGAAAACATCTGTGCCACTTGCTTTGGTGCGGTTTTGTTCCCTTGGTTTCAATTATGCAAAGAATCTTTGGGAGAGAGAGAGAAAGAGAGAGAGTTTGCTGATGTCGTTCTTTTCCTTTTTGATAAAAGAGGGTGCCTGGTCAAATGTCTGAATAGGGGAAGGGAGAGGCAAACTTTCATTTTCTACATTGACTAGGGACACACTCTGCCTGACGCAAATGAGGCTGTTCTAAACACGTCTCCAGGTGTCCTGCCAGGCTGCCTGGGGTCGCCTAACCGTTCTCCGCACATGACAAACAAAGGGTGAGTTTCCCGGGATCACATCTGTGGACATAAGTAATTGATAGAGAGGCCTGTGGCAGAAAGGGAGGGAGGAGGCTGTGCGTGTGTGTGTGCACATGTGTCTGTATGTGCATGCACGCACATGTGCGTATGGAGGCAGGTGTCTGTGTGTGCAAATGTGTGTGCATGCTCTAGCGTGTGTGTGTGCACGAGTGTGCACATGTGTGTACAGAGGCAGGTGTCTGTGTGTGTGAATGTGTGCGCATGCTCTAGCATTTGGGTGTGTGCACGAGTGTGCACATGTGTGTACAGAGGCAGGTGTCTGTGTGCGAATGTGTGCACACACTCTAGCACATGGTATATGTATGCGTGCACACGTGTGTGTGCTGTGTGGGTGGCTGCAGGTGCATGTGTGTGCGTGCACATGTGTGGGTGCAGGCGTGTGTGCACGTGTGCCTGTGGGATTCCCCATTTCATCCTCATCCATCTCTGTAGCTGCACAGACTTGAGGTGTGTCTTGTCTCCCGTCACTGTGGATTTCTGTGTTCTCTCTCAGGGAAGTTGTGCCAAGAACCGCAGGCTAAGAGAGATGCAGAGAGGGGCCAAGGGCCGCAGCCCGACAGAGGTGTAGGACACAGGTGCTCTGTGCTCATGGGAACTGTGGCCAGAAAAAGCCCTTCATTGCTCCCGCTCCGGGGATGACGGCGGGTGCGTCACACTCTCCAGGCTCCCGATGTGGCTCTGGCACCTGTGCTGTGTGCCTCTGTCCTCTCTGGCGGGGGGGGGGGGGNNGGGGGGGGGGGGGGGGGTGCCGAGCGCCCCTGGCTCTGCCCATACGCAGACAGGCCCCTGCACACCCTGGGCTCTCAAATCTAACAGCTAACGGGTTTGTAAGAAACATCCATCGGTTCCGGGAGCGGACTCAGATGTCTCGTGGTTGTGGGAAACACGGAGAAGGTCTGCTCCCTCCGGTTCCCACGGTGCGGAAGCGAGCTCTCACACGGGGGTTTCTGGAGCCCCGGGGCCCCGCACGGCCCCCGAGGTGGGACCACACGCTGGGGATGGCGCCCGGTTGCCCTGCAGCCGACCGAGGACGGGTGAGCGGTTTCATCCGAACCCGCGTGGAGCAGCGCAGCCTGGGTCCAGGCGTGACCCCCAGACTGATGGTGCCCCCGTCGTGCACGCTTTCTTTCCTCGCTCTGCCTGCGGGCGCCCTTCCCTGGCGCTGCTGGCTCGCTCCCAGCTGCCCCGCCGCCCCCCGCCCCCGGCCCCGTCTGCTGTGCCGTGCGCCTGGCTCCCTGCACCCCTTGCTTCCGGCTCCGACCCCGTCGCCAGCAGGCTGCACCGGGAGGGCTCGCAGCGGGACTTGGGGGGTGTTCGCTCGCTCTGCACGGCTTGTCCTCCAACCAGGGGTTCCGACAGCCCCCGCGGAGCAGCTCCGTGCCGCTGCCCTTCCCCCACTCACCTGACGTTCGGGAGGCCGCCGGCCTGTGCGCAAAGTGAGGGCGGGGCTGGTTCCTCTGGGGCTCGCGAGAGACCCTTCCCTGGCCTTCGCCAGCTGCTGGAGGCTGCCCGCGTCCCCGGGCTCGCGGCCCCCCCGCCTGCGAGCCAGCAGGCCTCACGTGTGTCTCCCTGGCCCGCGGCCTGCCGCCTCTGCTTCCTCCTCCGCCTCCTCTGACGCGCACCGGCTGCCTGCCCCCCACGCCGAGCTCGTGGTTAGCTCGGGCCGCCAGGCGATCCTGGACCTTCTCTCATCTCAACACCCTCCCTCAGTCCCACCTGCGAAGCCCCCGTTGCCGCGCGAGGTACCAGATTCACAAGCTCCGAGCACTCAGATGTGGACTTCGGGGTCTTTGGCTCTGTTTGCCACCCGCCCCTTTCCCTCGGCTCTGCTGACGGGGCGGCACCCCGCCCCCCGCCCCCTGCCCCGCCCACTCTGTCCACACATTCGGGACCCACCCTTCCACCAGTGCTCTCACAGGACCCGTGGGCGCTGGGACACGGGACACAGGTCGGCCCCTCCTGCTTCCCCCAGCAAGGCTGCTCCCGGCGGCGTCCTCTTACCTGAGTTCAGCCCAGACACGCTCCTCCTGTCTTTCCCGCTCGGAATTCCTCTGCAGGGGTCCCCTGGGTGCTGCACCTCCAAGCACACTCTGGAGGGGCTCAGGGAGGACAGCAGAGACGACCCCCACCCGTGTGGACGGAGCGTGGAGGCGCCCTGGGTCTCCCCGCCCACCTGCGGGCTCACTTCACGGTTGGGTGGTGCATGCATACGTGCGTGTGTGTGCACGCACGCGTGCATGTGTGTGCATGCATGAGTGTGTGTGTGCATGCGTGTGTGTGCATGTGTGTGTGTGTGTGTGTGTGTGTGTGTGTGTGTGCTTGTGTGTGTGAGAGAGAGAGATGGCGTGCTTCTCAGAGAGGCTCGGGTTTGGGGATTTTTTTCCACCTCATTATTTCTGGATGGCTGCTGTGTTTTCCTACTTCCTGTCTTAACGGCCTCGTTCAAAGTGTCTCAGGATCGATCACGGCTCGGCCTGAGAACCCCTGGAAGGAGCCAGTGGGAGTCACATTAGCTGCCAACACGGATGGCGTCTGACGTGCTGGGCTGAGGCCCCGCCAGGGAGGCCGACCGCCCACTGTCCCCACGGCGTGTGGCCAGCCCCGTTCCCGAAGCCCGGGTCCCCGGGACACAGGCAGTGAGAGAGCAGATGCCGTGGTCACCTTGAGCCGACCTCTCTCCCACACGCCATGTCACTCCATTTCCTCAGCAGCCCTAGGAGGTGAAGTCACTGCAGTCTGTCCTGAGGGGGGGCGTGGGTGGCACCTGTCTGGGACGGAGCTGGCCCTGACCAGGCTCTGACCCCGGGCTCAGGGCCCTTTCCCCAGACAGCGTCAGTGGGGAAGGTTCCAGAATGTGGGATGTGGGGTCGACATCAGCACGTGCTACACATCCAAGGGGCCCTGGGCTTGGAGCAGAGAGCCAGGCTGCGGGCACCTAGCGCAGTGTCAGCTGGGCTGTGAGCGCCAACGCCCGCTAGCCCCGCAGCGCCTGGTGCCGCCCTCTGCTCGGCTCCTTCCCCGGGGAGAAAGGGGCGCAGCATCTCGGGCGGCTCACTACCATTTCCTCCCGGAACAGCTGGGCCGCTGGGACAGCGGCGGGTCTAGCGGGGACGGCCCAGCCCGGGCTCGGCGGCAGGGCAGTGGGAGTCCGCTGGCAGGCACGCGCCACTCCGGCCACGGGCTCTGCTGCGTCCTGCCGGAAGTCCTGGCTGAGGGCTGCCTGTGTGTCAGGCAGGGACAGACCCCAATGAGGCTCCTGTCAGCCTGGCTACTCGCAGGAACGTTGGAGGTGACACGGAGAGTGTGTCAGCAGCTTCTGTCCTTCCAAGGTTGGGGCAAGATGTGTGGCTCGCGTGTCCACGCTCGGAGAGGGAGGTGGGGCTGGAGGAGACCGGCCCTGGCTTCAGCGAGCTCCCAGCCAGGGGAGCAGGCCCAGCAGAGCCCGTGTCGCCGGCTGTCGGGGACCGTGGCCCAGGAGCCGCGGGACCGTGGGCAGCGGCCTGCATGTCGCAGCTTCACCGGGGAGCTGCTCCAAGTTCCCAGGACTCGCCAGCCCTGCAGGCTCCGGGAAGGGACGTGGCCTGAGTCTGACCCGCTGCAGGGGTCACGGCCACCCCCTGGGTCCCTGCCTGCTTGCCGAGCAGCCGATCGCCCCCCGGGAGGGCGGAGAAGGGTTCCGGGCAGAGGGGAGGAGAGGAGCGCTTGGCTGGATGACATTTTCTTGTCTCCGATTTTCTCAGTAAACGCGGCTCCAGAGTAAGCGGAACCGGGGGGAGGGGACGTGTTCTAACGCCGGAGGGGCCCCGTTGCCTCCATCAGTGCTCAGCGCCACTGCGTGTCCCTTGCAGGGGACGGCACCGAGTCCCCCTGCTGAGCACCAGCGTTCTCCGGTGAGAAGGAAACCGCACGTCTCGGCTCCGAGGGAGCCTTGACGGCAGCTTTGGGGTGAGCCCGTGCCCTCCGGGTAGCCTCTGCCAGGCCTCCGTGGGGTCCCGTGCAGAACGGGAGCGAGAGCAACGCCGCCGCCCGCCGCGCATCGCCCAAGTTGTGACGCGTGGTCCCAGCGGCGAGGGGACTGCAGGCCACGTCTGGCAGGTGGCCTCGGCAGGGGCCCCCGCTGGGCCTGGCGCGGCTGTCCCTGGCTGTCGCGGGGAGCGTGACTCGTGTGTCCCCGAGCCGCTGCATCTCTGTCTGCCCTACTTCCAGCTCGGAGACGGGAGGCGCCTCCAAAGGCCCTGCAGGGTCTCTCGGTCTCCGGCTCCTCCCTGGGCTGGTCTGTCCTAGCATTTGGGCACTTAATAATGCAGACGAGAGGCTTTTGTCCTATTAATTATTAATCGCCCTTTTTGCATTTCTAAGGGCAGCAGGAGATGAGCTGGAAGGCGGAAGCAAACGGAACTGGGGAGGAGCAGCAGAGGAAGCCGCCTCCCAGCCCCTCTGCGGGAGGCTTCCCGGCTCTTTCTGGTCATGTCCTGGGAGGAGCCAGGCGCCGACCCGTGTGTCCGCGCACGGAGCCCCGGATCGCCAAGGCACTGGGGTCATCTGGCAGGAAGAGCAGGTGGGCTCCTCCTTTCCTGGGAGTGGCCCCCTGGATGTCCCCACGGCCCCACCGGGAACGCCGAGAGTCCGAGGAGGCAGCCCAGAACCCGCAGAGCCTGGCCGGCCCGCACTCCTGCCCCCTGTGCCCAGCCGGGCCTGTGAACGGCCCACACTCTGGACCTTCTGTCTCCTGGGTCCTCGCGGCACAGGCCCCGTGTCCACTTGGGATGCCCCCGCCCCAGCTGCCCCTGCAGGAGTCGGAGCCCCTGCTCCAGGGCCCCCCCGCAGTCACACGGTGGCCTGCACCTCCGGGGCCCCGCCCACAGCAGGGGTGCGGACCTGCTTCTGGCCCCGCAGTCCCAGTGGGAACACGTAGAAATCTCTGCGCTGCACGTCCTCCCCGTGGTCGCCGCGCGCATCTGCAGCCAACGAGGCGCACCGAGGCCACCGCCGGGACCCCATGCACACGGACACGGATGGGCGCAGCCCCAGACCCCACCCCTGCCCGGCTGCTGGTCCTGGGCGGCGGTGGGCGGGAGTGAGTGAGCGTCGGCACGGCTCTCCGCTGGCCCCTGTGCTGCGGGGTGGGGGTCTCCTCGGCGGACGACGCTGCCGTCTGGGTCGTGCCCGGAAGCTCCCGGTGGCTCTGCAGGGGCCGGCGTGCCAACAGGGCCAGGGGCCCCTCTCCAAGGGTAGGGAAATGCTGCCCATAACCAACCACGTCCCCCCCGCACGCGTTTCCTACTACACACACACGCGCACTCGCCAGGGAAGCGCGGAGTGAGAGGGGCTCGCGGCGCAGGGGTGGGTGAGCTGAGCCTGCGGGGCCGGCGGCAGGGGGAGGTCAGGGCGAGCTCGTGCTGCGCTGGGGCCGGGCAGGGGGAGGCACAGCCCCTCACCTGTCTTGCAAATGCACGTCTTCACTGTCCCCCTGAGTCTCTCGCATCAGCGACGGCTCCTTCCGCGGCCACCACCACCTCTGAGACCATCGTCTCGTCTCCACTCCAAGCTGAGCCGCGCACCTCCGGCCCCTCGCAGGACCGTCCGGTGGTGTCAGGGTCGCACACCTCCGGCCTCCTTCCTCCTCCGGCTTCACCGCGGTAGCCGGGTCCCCGCTGCCCCGAGGCCCCACGTGCCTTGCCCACGGCCGAGCTCGGCCCACCCAGCAGGACACATCACCGCCCTGGACCAGCTGCCGCGGGCGCCAGGACGCTCCCGGAGCTCAGCCTCCACCCCACTCCCTCCCAGGGGCACCCACCACTCGCGCCTGCTGTCCGGGGACCCAGCGGAAGTGCAGAGACCACCGCCGCGCCCCACCTGAACCCACCGCGCTCCCACGCTCTGCGGGACAGTAGTGGGGGCTCCCGTCTCTGTGCTGGGACGAGGACCCCCAGGTCACAGGAAAAGCGGAAGGACACACGGAAGGACGGACGGTGTGGGATCCCAGCGGTTGTGGTCACTGTGTTCTTTCTCCTAATGTGTGGTTCTGACGGCCTCACCGAAGACTCTGGCGCAGCCGCCTGTTGGCCCAGGGCCCCGCTCTCTCTGGGCGCGGGGAGGGAACGGCCCCCCAGGTCCTGGCCACCAGGCTTCCTGCTTTTCCTTTTTCAGCAGATGCAGAGTTCATTTCCCTGCTCTGGGTTCTCTCGTTGTGTCTGATTTTCTTTGTCCTTCCTTACGCACCAGTGACCTTGGAAGGTGGCCCAGAGACCCACGTGTGCGCACAGCCCACCCGTGTAGCCGAATGGCCTGGTTCTGTCCCTTCAGGGTACGTTCCCGCAAGGGCCACGCTCCGGTCACGGCCTCACGTGCGTTCCCGCGAAGGCCACGCTCCGGTCAAGGCCGCGCGTGCTGTCAAACAGCCCGCCTGGAAAGCCACTTGGGGGCCGACAGGGGTGTGGGAGGGCGGGTTTTGCTGGTTTTGCTTCATGACTGCCCGTTTCCTTTCCTGTGACGAGAGCAGAGACTCCCCTCCAGGCAGAGCATGAGGGCAGAGAGTTTTCTTCGGTGCCCTTCCCTGTCGGGTGTCAGGGGAACAGAGTCAGGGCGCGAGGCAGCGGCCCGCGCGGGAGGTCACCGTCGCCGTCGGTGGGACGGGGCTGTGGGCTGGAAGCATCCCCTGCCTCCTCGCACCGGCGGCACCAGAGCATGGGGGCCGCGGCAGAAAGCGTGTGCAGACCTGCCGTGCGGACGGTGGGAGGCAGAAGGTTCTGGGAGCCCACGGTGGTGCCCGGAGCCCAGAGACGGGCCGAAGCCGCGCAGAGGACGTCCTCTGGCCGCTGAGTCTCCCGGTGCAGCGGAGCAGCCCAGGGAGCGAACCTGGAGGAACGAGGAACCCCTGGGCCCCCCGCAGCTGGTGGAAGTGGCTTTGCCTTTTGCGAGCGGGGAGAGGAACCGCGGAAGGCGGATGAATGCGGGTCGCGGGGGGGGGGGAGCTGGCCCTGGGTCTGCAGGTGGGGAGCTCCTTGGAGCTTCGGCGGGCGGGAGGCGCGGGTGCTGAGAGGGCACCTGTAGGAGAGCGCAGGGCGGCAGGAGGCTCCAGGGAGCGGCGGCTGCCCAGGGCTCTCCCGCAGGCCGGGCCCGTTTGCCACGGAGAGCAGCACTGACCAGACTTCACGGGGATTTCCCGGAAGGCCCCTTCCGTGCCCGGCTCCCGTGGCCGACTTCCGCCCCATCTCTTCTTTGTGTCTCTTAGGTGACCCGTCCCTCTGGGACAGACGTGTGGGACGCAAGCGAAGGAGTCCTGCTTTCAAAGCAGAGCCTGAGCTGGAGGAAGCACCAAGGACGCCCGCCTCGGCCACAGGTCTCTGCAGAGTCTGCCTGGTGCAGCGTCTGGTGGTGAGTGGGTGCGGAATCCAACCGGAAGGGTCAGGGCATTGGAGCCGCTCCCCTGTGTGTGCGGCCCAGACTGACGGCCTCACCGGTCCCCGGTCCCCTTCTCCACCCGCGGCCTCCGTCCACGGGATACAGAGAAACCGAGGTCCACATGCCCCGTGCTCCCGTGTTCGCCCACGTGCTGCCCAGGAGAGGAAGGACACCGGTCTGGTTTGTAGGAAATGAAATGTGGTCCCGCAGGTCAGTGTGACCCTCCCCGGTGGACAGACTGGTGTCTGGGAAGGAGGTTTAGAGCACGCAGGCCTTCGAGGGCCAGTCATTTTCTCGACGAGGTTTCTGACAGAAGGCAGCAGGTGCTTGGAGCCCCAGAGATGGATTACACACAGGACATCACACAGCCGCACCTGGGTCCTTGCTGCGCATGTCTGTGTGGGTGGCTTCCGTCCACAGAGAGAGGGACTGCGGTCCAACCTCGGAGGCACTGGACTCCCCTCCGTCAAGGGCATAATTGCTTGGATGTTTGCCGGAAAGGACTTGTGGTGGCACGTGTTCCAGGGTGGGGGGGAGGCTCTACCCTATCACCCTGTTTTCAAAGCAGGCTTTCTGCCTTTCCCCTCGGTGGTTCCCTGAGGAGACACCGTGTCCTGGAAGTAAAAGGAACAGCCGAGGTCCCCCGGGAGCATTGGCTGCGGCCAGGGCTCGGGGCCAAGGGCTCCTTCTCCTCCGGGTCTCAGGGTGGCCCCTCCCCTTCAGAGCACGTGTCACTTGGGGTCTCGGCAGGACTGAGCCCAGGTCCCCGGGGCAGTGACATGGGCCACATCTGAGAACCTGGCGGCTTTCCCAGCCAGCCTCCAGCCGGGCCTGGACACATCGGGGCGCTGGCCTCCCCGCGGGCCCCCGCTCGGCGCCTGCTCAGGAATGCTCTCAGCTCTCACCGCAGCGCCGGAGCCTCGCACTCACCTTGACAACGAGGCAGCTCGTGGAGCCTTGTTCTGACCTTGAGGATGGCTCGGGGGGCGGGGGCAGCTACGGCAGAGCAGCAGGAAAAGCCGTGCGGTGTACTCTGGAAGAGGGGCCGAAGCCGGGAGACCGTCCCGGCCAGCGGCTAGTGCAGAGCACTCAAGGCGGTCCTGACATGTGAGGGGGCCTCTCAGCGTTGAGCTGCAGGGAAACAAGACCTGTCCTGTGCACACGCTTCGGGAAAGCGTGACATTAGGGCGGGCCGGGCTGCATCCTAGGTTCCTGGGGCCGCAAAACAAATCCCACAGCGGGCAGCTAACGGAGTGCAGGTGTGTCCCGCACGGGGCGGGGGCTGGAGGCTCGGGCCCGGCATGTGGGCAGGCCTGGCTCCGCGGCGGCCTCCCCCGTGGGCCTGCGACCCTGCGTGCTCCCCACGAGTCCGTGGGGTCCCCCCGTGTGGGTCTGTGTCCCATCCCTCTTCTTGCCAGGACATCAATCATGCAGGACCAGAGCCTAACCAACCTCATCGAACCTCCACATCTGTCTGCAAACACAGTCACTGGCACAGGTGCAGGGAGCCACGACCTGAACACGACGCCTGGGGGGTGGACGGCCCCGCCGTACCGGCCTGTGGCTGCTCCCCATCCAGGGCAGGGCGCGCGCCTCCCGTCCGAGCGCTGGGGGTGTGTCCCTGCACACAGGCTCTGCCCGGGCTCCGGGCCACAGCGAGGAGCTGGGCGTTGCGGAGAGCGGGGGGCCTCGGACTACATGGGTGCCGGCCGCCCGCACAGGCCCTCGCAGGCGGCGGAGGAGGATGGAAGGACCAGGCAGTCTGCACGCCCTACCTGTCTCTCTTCAGCGAGCGGTGCCGGTTGTGGCTTGGGGGGCCCCCGGGGGAAGGAGCGGCGAGGGCGGGGAGGCCCGGCAGTCTCGCGACCCGGGCTCCCCAGGGCTGGGCAGTCGGGTCATGAGGACCAGGCTCGGCAGGAACAGGGTCATGATGGCCGAGGAAGGGCAGAACCTGGAGACAGACCAAAGAAAGTGCTGGAAGCCAGGCTCCACGGACGAGCCTCCACGGACAGAGGCACACGAGAGAGTGAAGAGCAGGTTTCTCAGCAGCCCGTGGACAGAGCAGAGGAGGGGGCTGGACCAGTGCCCACAGGTCCCTGGCGATGCCTGGCTCCCTGTCCCCTCCTGTGAGGGTGGCCCGCTGTCCATGCCTGAGCAGGCTCCTCAACGTCAGCCCCCAGCCCCTGCCGCTGCAGGGGGCTTTGCCTGACCTTGGCCATCGTAGGAGGCCATCAGGGTCCTAGGCAAGCTATTTGGGCTGTGCTCACGGGCACCGGCCCAGAATGACCCTTTTGTTATATTGTAAGCCTTGCTTAAGTGGTAGGAAGGAAAGCTGAGTGTAATCCAGATGTGTCCGAATTACATGTGTCCAAGGTGAAGGCATCGCTCTGGGAAAAGGCGGGAAATGTGGAGGAAGGGACGCAGAGGAGGGAGCCTGAAGTCAGGACAAACCCGGCCTGTCCATGCAGGGCGAGCTCCTCAGCGGGCCACTGGCTGGCTGTGCTCGGTGGCCCCCGTTCACGCCGGCCCACAGGGCCCACGGCGCCGGCCTGCCGGGCACTGTCAGGGCTGGGGGGGAGGGAAGACGCTCCCAAAACGGGGGGAGTGGGAGGCAGTGAAGGATTTGACCCGAAGACCATGCGCCTTGAGGGAGATGAGACTCTGGGTCCTGCTGGGGGTCAAGGGAGAGTGGGCATCCAGTGTCTGAACGCAAAGCCGCGAGGGGTGTGCACCAACTTACCTGTCGGGGGACAGGAAGGAGCGGGAGGAGTCCCAGCAACGCTCCCCACGCCTCCAGACCGGGAGGCCAGGCAGCCCTGCTTCCAGGAGGTGATGACAGGACTGCAAGGCCAGCCTGCAGACACTCCCCTCCCCGGCATGGACGCGTCGGCATGGCCTGCGTCTGAGCCCCTGGGGGAGGCTCTGAACCTGCCGGAGAAGAAACATCCATGCTCAGGACCCCAGCAGCGTGGGATGGCACCCCAGGGAGCCTGATGGGTGGCAAGAAAGCCCCCTGCTCCTGGAGACTGGGTCCCTGAACGCAGACGTGGTCAGCAGGGCTCTGCACCAAGTCTTCTGTCCTGGGGTGGTCGCCACAGGCAGGGCTGGCCAGCCCTCTGCCCCCAGCCCCACCTGGTCCCCAGCCCCACCTGGCCCCCAGCCCCACCTGGTCCCTAGCCCCACCTGGCCCCCAGACCCACCTGGCCCCCAGACCCACCTGGCTGGTGTCACCTGGGAAATCACATGACATCTGTTTTGTGTCGGGTGTGCGGAGGGTAATTCCTTCCTTCCAAAACCGTGGCAATGGATCACACAGGGCTCCAGGCAGGCTTCTGCCCTTCGTAGGGCACTGATGAGCCCCGGACGGTGCCACCACCTGTCCCGAGGCTCGGTCCACCAGTGGACATGTTCATTTAAGCTTCGCTGCCCAGGACACACAGAGGGGAGACTCACGCCATCCTCAGAAGGGGCACTTAACCAGCCCTGCTTGTGGAGGAGGAGCCCTTGCCTACCCAAACCACAAGCCACCACTCTATCCCGGAGGAGGCGGGGTCGTCATGCCTGAGCCAAGAGGTGTGGCTGAAGGTCAAGGGTCACGGTGGAAGAGGCAACATCAGTGTGAGAGTGGATCATTGGGAAATGGGAGGCAAGCTCCGCCGCTTGGCAGGAAGGCCTGGCTGGGGAAGCCATAGTGTTTCCTGAGACTCTGGGACCAGAGAGGCAAAGACATGACATGCTCCCAGGATCACTCCACCCTGGCGAAGGAGCGGACCCAGTGACATAATGCCTGTGGTCTCTGGTTGATGGCAAGGCCCAGGCCACAGGGGACGTGGCCAGGCAGTGATCAGGGAATATGCTGGAAGTAGCTGCAGCCCCCTTCCATTCTCCCTGCCCTGTTCCAAGTGGGACCCCTTGCTCAGGTAGCGCCAGACCCAGGCGGCCATCTCCAGGGACCACGTGCAGTGGGTCTGCCCAAAGACCACCAGCCACAGGGGCAGAAGGAGTCTTTGTCTAAAGGGGACACTGCCTTCCTTTCACTCTCAGAAAGGAGCCCCCGGGGTCTAAGCAGGAACGCCGGTCTGAGGCACTGTCATCACAAACCCGGCATCCTGCGTGCGCTGTGTGGTTACCAGGAGGCCAGCTGCAAACAGTGCGTCCTGCGGACAGACCTGCGCTAGCGTCCCCATCTCCACAGACACGCCGAGGGGTAGGGAGTGGGACGACTTTCACACCGCAGCAGGGAAGGATGCCGGGATTGCCTCAGACTGGAGCGGGCAGCCCGGCAGGAGCCCAGTGTCCTGGGGCCAGGGGTGTTTGTGCACCAGGGATGCTGAGGAGGGGGCTTCCTAGAGGGAGGGGTGGAGAGTGTGGGGTACCTGGTTAGGCTCTTCTCAGCTGTGTGTCAGCCTGAAGGGGCACCGGGTGCCCGGATATCTGGCCAAACCTCACCCTGGGCATGTCCGCCAGGGTGTTTCTGGAGGAGATGAATATTGGAAGTATGGGTGAACAGCATGGAGGGCCCTCCGCCCGGTGGGTGGGCCTCCCCCGATGGGCCTGTAAGAGAATGAAGCACTGATCCAACACTGGGTGAGAGGGGCTGCTTCTCGGCCTGCCTGCCTTTTAGGTGGGCCACTGTCTTCGGTTCAGACGAATGCAGATCTGAAACACACGATTGCCTCTCCCGGGTCTCTAGCTTGCTGACTGGAGATCTGGAACACCTTGTCCTCCATGACCTTGTGAGTCAAGTCCTGATAAAAATCTCTTTCTCTACACACACACACACCCCCTCATTGGGTCTGTTTCTCTGGAGAACCTTCGGACACTGTTGCTGTTTAACAAACCACCACATTGTTAGTGGCTTCAAACAACACACATTTATTGTCTCACAGTGTCCATAGATCTTAGCTTTGTCTCCTGCTCAGGGTCTCACAGAACTGCAATGAACATTTGGCCAGGCTGATTTTCCTTCTGATGCTCCATTTTGGAAGAGGTCTACTTCCAAGATCACTCAGAGTATAGGCAGAATTCCTCTCCTTGTCTTTATAGGACCACTAGGCCAGCTTTTTGCTCCCACTGGTCATCCATAGCTCCTAGAGGTCATCCACAACTCCTAGAAGTCATCTGTAGCTCCTACAGGTCATCCACAGCTTCTAGAGGTCATCCACAGCTCTTAGAGACCATCAGAGCTCTTAGAGGTCGTCTATGGCTCATAGAGGTCATCTACAGCTCCTAGAAGTTGTCTGCAACTCCTAGAGGTCATCTGTAGCTCCTATAGGTCATCCACAGCTTCTAGAGGTCATCCACAACTCCTAGAGGTCATCCACAGCTCTTAGAGACCATCATAGCTCTTAGAGTTCATCTGTGGCTCATAGGGGTCATCTACAGCTCCTAGAAGTTGTCTGCAGTTCCCAGAGGTCATGCATAGCTCTTAGAGGTCATCCACAGCTCCTAGAGGTCATCTGTAGCTCCTAGAGACCATCATAGCTCTTAAAGGTCGTCTGTAAGTCATAGAGGTCATCTACAGCTCCTGGAAGTTGTCTGCAGCTCCTAGAGGTCATGCATAGCTCCTACAGGTCATCCACAGCTCCTAGAGGTCATGTATAACTCTTGGAGGTCATGCATAGCTCCTAGAGTTTACATATAGCTCCTAGAGGTTGTCTAGTGTGTAAAGGTTATCCACAGCTTCTGGAGGTCGTTGTAGTTCCTGGAGGTCATCCACAGCTCCTAAGGATTGTCCACAGCTCCTGAGGTCATCTATAGTTCTTAGAGTTCATCATAGGTTGTACAGGTCGTCCTTAGCTCCTAAGGGTCATCCATCGCTCTTGGAGGTGATTTTGACTACTAGAAGTCATCCACAACTCCTGAAGGTCATTTGCGGTTTCTAGAGGTCATCTGTAGCTAGTGGAGACTTTTCACAGCTCCTAGGGATCACCCATAGCTCCTGGAGGTCATCATAGCTCCTGAAATTAACTGTGGCTCTTAGACGCCATCCACAGCTCCTAAGGTTCCACAGCTCCTAGGGGTCCACAGCTCCTAGGGGTCATCCACAGCTCCTAGGGGTCATCTGCAGCTCCTTGCCATGTGGGCTTTCCTCATAGTTTACCTAGCCAACAGGGTCACCCCCACAACATCTGCCAACTAGAAGGAGTCTCACATAAGTGGTAGCATCGCAGAAGCTGCACCCCTCGCCGTGGCACAGTCTGTTGGTTAGAAGGCGCAGGTCCCTCCACACCCAGAGGAGGGGTCTCAACAGGGCGTGTCTGTCCACCAATCACACAGAATGTCCATCCCTAGAACATACAGTTCTGGGTCACCTAAATCACATGATTGTGTTTTAAGTTGCAATCATATATTTTAAGACTTCCAGTTTCTCTCAAGTTTGACCCCTACAACACGTAACCTCTCTTAATGTAAGCAGTTTATCCTTGTTAGTTCTCCTGGTTGAATTTACTAACATCGGTCCCACGGTGCCTTTTCATTCCCTCGGTTCAGGAACTCACACTGAGACCCCCCTTGTCGCTCTGCCCTTGGTAAGCTCCTGCCCTCTGGGCACGGGGCGTCTGTGTGCCGCTCACTCAGCCAGGAATCCGAGCTCTGGGTCAGGAGTGGGAGGCACGGTGAGTCCTGTGGGGACCAGGGCTTGGGGCTGGAGCGGTCAGGGGGGTGCCAGCCAGAGCTGTTCAACTGTGGCTCGTTTAGACTTGACCTCATCCAAGACCAGATGAAATGGGCGAGCAGGTTTATAAGGACCGTCGGTCTTCCTCTCTGCTCTGGGCGGGCCCCTGCTCTGGCCGGACTTCCTTCCCCCTCCTGCCCTCTCCCAGGGGCCACTCTGTCCCCTTGTGGCCCACCGCCCTTCCCACTGGGCCCCTTCTCAATATGCCCTTCCATGTGAGCAGCACCTCAGAATCAGGACTGCCCCTGGCCCCCACGCCCGAGTGCACCCGTGTCTTCTCCTCCAAGCCTTGTTTCCGGAGGGGACCCTGGGATCTGCACCCCCTCCCAACCTAGTCTAGTTCCGTGGCCTCCCTCCAGTGGCTGGCTCCCTCCCGCACCTCGCTGAGCTCCTGGATGAAGGTAAAGACCGCAGGCACCCATTTCCGCTCTGCTTGCCTCTTCACTGAGTTTGGCAGTGACCCCACACGTCCTCCTGTCCAGGTCCTCCGAGTCTCCTCCTACCCCTCTGGCTGCTGCTGGCTTGTTCTTCACAGACGGCCCTGCTCCCGGGGCCCTGGGCTCTACCATAGCTTCTTCCTATGGATCGGCTGCAACTGACACGAGCCTTCTCTTGTGATAAGATGGTGTGTCGTCTTCGCTGATATAAACCATCACATGAGTCTCTTTGTTTACGGTCTGACTACTTTGTGGGGATGAATTCATAGAATTGGAACGTTGTAGGTTTCCTACACTCACCCACTTCAGTGATCCTGTCCCCGCCTTCAAGACTTTCATTTCCAACCCCTCCCTTACACCTTCCCTGATCCCCGTGGGGAGGGGTCTTTCCGTGGCCACATATCAGCCTCCCTCGTGTTCTGGGTCACCTTGACTTGAACGACAGTGGCTCCCACGTGCACCAGCTCCTGCCCATCTTTGCAAGCACCTAGCCCAGCAAGGCGAACCTCTCACTGGGTGAGAAGCTGTGCCCCGGCCTCTGAGGCCGCAGGCGGCCAGGCGGCGCCAGGCAGGTCTGACTGCAGGTTTCCTTGGGTGGAAAATGGGACATAACATCCATTTCCAGACTGAGGAGCTGACGGAAGACCGCCTGCATTAAATTGCCTGTACGGTGTCTGGCACGTTGCAAGAATTCCCTAAGTACGGCCACTGCTACATCACCATTAGCACTAGGAGTGAGGGATGTTCGTTAAATGAGCAAATGGAAGGAGAGGCAGAGGCATAAGTGTCTGTGAAGAAATTCCTTAAGATGGGAAAAGAGCCAACGGAAGGAGCAGGTAAAAAAACAGCCAATACGCCAATTGATGTGACTTCCCCAGCGACTCTTAGAAACGTCTGTGCTTCAGAAGTGAACGTGTCCTCTATGAACCCATCAGGGAGACCCTCAGAAGCCTTTCTGAGGTCCTTCATCTTTTCTGCTCCCCTAAGAAGGGGTTGGGAGTCCAAAGATTTGGGGACAGATGCTCGGGATTTTAGAGTCTTAAAAATGAGAAGAATTAGAAACTATCCAAACCTTTAAGTTGAGAATGAAGTTTATCCTTATGGATTCAGGTTCAAATCTGGACTCGTGAACTCGGGCAGTGGATTCCGTGATGCCGCCCGCTTTTTCCCCGAGGCCTCCCGTTCCGCGCGCGCGGCCGGGCGGCTGATCTCCAGGCGCTCGCCTAACCGTGTCCACAGGCCTGCTTCTCCCGGCGGAAGGCGGCCCACTCGGTCTGCATAGGCACGGGCGCCGCTGTTCCCAGGGCCGGAGACACAATCTGTGTCTCCCGTTCCCAAATTTATTACGGAGGGGGCGGCACGCAGATAGGGATGACTCCTCGTACATCTCCAGAAATGAATTTCCTGACATTTTGCTCTTAAACAAAATGTATATGTGTTGCCCGTCGAAGCAGGTGATTTGTGTGTTCTGAGATTCACAGGCTCCAGCAGCTCATCTTCAGCAACGTTACTTGATGGGCCATTATAGACAAGATTTACTTGATATTTGTCCTTTTTCTAAATCTGCACATTTATTTAAAGAGCGTGCTGGGCGCTCTGCTGAGGAACGGTCTCGGACCTGGCCGTCGCGCACCTGGGTCGTTGCCAAGCACTGATAGTTCAAAGGACGGTGGCACCCACGGGTGCGAGCTGTGACGGGAGCCCCTGTAAGGTGCAGACGGGAAGGAGGCTTTCTGCCGAGCGGAACGTGGAGCGAACACAGGCTGACGGGCGAGAGAAGACAGGTCACAAGTCTTCCCTTCTTACTGCAGGTGGAGGTGCGGGCCACACGTCGTCTCTGTCCCTCCTCCCCGACGCTGGTGGCAGCCAGGCCTGCTGTGGGGTCCAACATGAGCACGAGGAGACAGGATGCGCGAGACGTGGTCCAGACAGCCCCGAAGACGTGGGCCGGTGGCAATGTCTGAGCCCCAGGGGGTGCCCAGTCCCTCCGGAAGCCAGCGAGATGCCTGCTTCTCCTTCGGGTGCGGGCACACAGGTGAATGGGGTGGGGGGCTCGGATGCCAGGGGGGCACAGCCTGACCGGCCCGGCTGCCAGGCTGAGGTCAAAGCCATGACTTCCTCAGTGGCCGGAGGCCTGCGTCTGGGCTCGGGCTCTGCTCTGCTAACCCAGCCAATGCCACGTGCCTCCTGATTCTGCTCTGGTTCCCGAAGGAAGGGGCTGGGCCAGTCGGCACGCAAGGTCCTCACAGGCTGTCACGTCGTAGGATTTGTTCTCTGAACACCGGCCTGGTCCCGGCATGATGTCAGGTCCAGGGGACAACTGTCATGGGGCTTGCCCCTCCCCCGCACGCGGTGGTGACCCGGGGCTGCCCCTCCTGGACCCTCACCCGCACGCGCCCATACGCCCGTGGGCTGCCCTGGTGTCCCCCACGGCCTCCCCTGGCCTTTCAGACCGCTCCCTGTGGCGGGCGGGGCAGGTGCCCGGGCTGTGGCGTTTCTCTGAGGGGGGCTCCCGGGCTGTCGTCTCCGCTCACCGCGCTCCTGACCCCCGCCTGCTCGCTGTCCCCCGACCTGCTCTCTTCGAGTGCTCGGCACTGGGCCGGGAACTGAGCCGACCTCCCGCCCCGCCGCCCTCAGCGACCCCCTTCCTCGACTGCCCTCCCCGGGCGTGTCTGCTTCGTCCTTCCGGAGGCTCAGCCCCCGCGGCCACACGGCCTCCTGTCTTCTCTCACACTGACCCCGACACAGGGGCTCCTGCTGACCTCCCCACCCAGCAGCACTGCCCAGCTGCGTCCCCCTGCCCGGCCTGGCCCCACCGCCGCCCCGGCCGCCTCCCCTCCGAGCCACGGTTTGCACTTTCACGGCCCTCCCAGGTCTCTCCCCAAAACATAAGCCAGATCGCTTTTCTTTTTCTTTTTTCTTTTTTTTTATAAAAGATTTTTATTAATTTATTTGACACAGAGAGACATAGCGAGAGAGGGAACACAAGTAGGGGGAGTGGGAGAGGGAGAAGCAGGCTTCCCGCAGAGCAGGGAGCCCGATGCAGGGCTCGACCCCAGGACCCTGGGATCATGACCTGAGCTGAAGGCAGACGCTGAATCGACTGAGCCCCCAGGTGCCCTGCCAGATCGCTTTTCATCTCGGCCCAACATCCTCAGATGGTCTGGACTTCACTCTGAACAAAGCCAAACCCTTGCCGTGGCCTGGAACCCCTCATGCTCAGGCTCCCGTTGCCCTCCTGACCCGCCCCTGAGCTGGTGCTTCGACCACCTTGCTGTTCCTCACCTTGCCAGGCGTGGCCCACCTGTGGGGCTTCCGCGTGCCGGGGTGTGTGGCTGGGCCCCGCCCCCGACATCTCCGTGGCTCTGTGCCCCACCTTCCTGAGCCTCCGCCCGGGGACACTGCTCGTGTCTGCTCCGATGGGGACCCTCTGACACCTTGGGTCACTTCTCACACCAGCCTGTGCACCTCCGGTCCTCACCCCGTCCCCATCTTCCCGGCACTCGTTACCTGGGGGCAAACCCTGTCGTTTCCTCTTCAGCTGTGTCCTGTGGTTGCATCAGCAACTCCACAAGACAGGGGTTTGTGATGTGCTCACTGACGCGTCAGACACGAGAAAGCACGGGCTCTCGGCGGGCTAGTGGTGTCGGTGTGGTGACACAGCAGGTGGGAGGTGGGCGGTGCACAGCCTCGGGCGCAGACACACGAACCTGCTGACTCTGTGCCCTGGGGAACCCACCAAGCTGGGCCGGTGGGGTGCGCGGCCGGATGGGCACTGAGGAAAGTTGTCCTGGGGGCGGCGATGAGCGCAGGCAGCAGTGGGGGGCGGAGGGGGCGGACGACGCGGGGCCTTCTGACCAGGGCAGCCGGGCGCGTGGTAGGGCCGCCACAGGGATGGGCTGGGAGGGGACACGCGCAGAGGGTCGAGACGCCCACTTCCACCGGGCAGGTCTGTTCTCAGGCCTGTCTGTCCAGCAGGCACGGGGCCTCTCCACCCTGCTCGCCCCACTCTTCCTGTTGCCTCGTGCAAACTACTTCTCTGTTCTCCCTCCTCAGATGTTGTGTTTCGATTTTTCAGTCTGCACGGCAAGGATAACATGTAATAGGAGTTTCATCCTGGGCTTCCCATGAATATTGCATGAGGTCACAGACGAAGTGAGCGGACGGCTAGAGGGCCACAGTACATGCCCAGGGAAGGTCAGGGTCAAGGTCAGGGGCTAGCGTTATCCAGGAACCATGCGGTGCGAATCATGGAGACTGACTCAGAGCCTCTGGCAGACGCTCCTGAAGGACACAGCGTGGCCCGTGGCGTCCAAGGGTGGGAACTGCAGGCCCCGGGGCTGGGACTCGAGGCGTGGAGACGTTCCTGCTTTCTGTCAAGTCCCGCCTGAGCTGGGGTCCTTTCCCGAGCAACCTGCTGGGCGTGCGTCATGCTATCTTGAGGAGCAGGGTGCTGTGGTCTGCAGGACCCCTGGGGCAGCGAGCATGGCCTTCCGTGTGGTCACTCTCGCCAGGGTCTCACCTTCACACTCACGCAGAGGTGGCCAAGGTACAGAGACATGACCTTCTGGCAGCGAGGACATTTCACATCCAAGTCCTGTGACCCAGAGTGGATGTTTCCACGGTGCTCTCATTGTTCCAGACGCAGCCCTGTGTGTATGGAGAAAGGGTCTGGTGGTTTGGGGGCCCTGGGCGTTTGCAGGCTGTCTGTCTCTGGTTCCCCAACACACCTGCTGCATCAAGCCCACCTCGGACGCTCGGCTGCAGACCTCAGGATGGGCTGGGGTCTGATGGGGAGGGCTGGGGCCCCCGTCTCCCACCTGAGCACGGCCGTGACCTCAGGCAGCCCACGGGGCCGCGTGGCGAGCTGCCTGCGGACAGGTGTGGGGTTCATAGATGAAGACATGTTTCCACGCGGTTTTCACACAATAAGAAGAAATATCGAATGCAGCTCCCATTTTTACATTCAGCTTTCCACTGGGTTCAGTTAATTATGCACACTTGGCTGAAGCGTGAGTGTCGGCTCTGATTCTTTGCGGCTAGTTGGGAAGCTGTGCGCCAGATGGAAGCAGCCAAGTCCGGGGAGGCAGCCGTGGCCTCGAGGTCGGGCGCGGGCTGGGCTCTGGGGGGAGCAGACATCACGCTCCAGGACAGGGAGTTCCTCCCCATGCCTGCACTCGGTGCTTCCCCCGAAATTCAGGTCAGGTAAGTGTCGTGCTGCCGAAGTGCCGCACACCTGCTCCGGCGGGCATGCGGAGCTCCTTCCCTAGAAGGTGAGTCATGGGACTCTACCCGTGGCTTTGCTCTGCCGAAAATACACCGGGATCCTTTGGCCGAAACGCCGATCCTTTTCCTGAAACCAGAAGGGAGCCCACGGAATGCCACAGACGCACATCAAGCGTGAGACACTCGGTGCGTGATGTTCACGTGTTAGACGGGATGTGCCAACTTCCCGATGTGCGTTCCGGGGCCCGGCTCTGGCCCCGCACTCTGGGATCCATTGAGAGCCACCAGCCCTCCGACTGTGCACGGAGGACTTCCGTGGGGCTCGCGAAGGCCCCAGAGAAGCAGCAGCACCAGGCCCAGCTCCGCGGAGAGCAGACCCGGCCGCTGCTCACGGCAAGCACCTGCTGCGGAGTCCACAGGGAGGCACCACGGAGGACCTCGAGTCACGGGAAGACGAAGCACAGGGTTTGCTGCGTGTGGGCCCAGGTGAGAGGGGGCGTCTCAGCAAAGGCAGGGGAGGGCAGAGAACATCAGGAATGAAGGCAGAGGAGGACCAGTGACTTCGGTAGGAAATCCAGGGAGGCTTCTAGGAGGAGGCCTCTTCACCTGGAGCCTGAAAGATTCAGGGGTGAGGTGTGGACGTGCTGAGCTAGGGGCCGGTGGCATTCCGGGGAAGAACAGGACCCCCACACGACCTCCAGGACATGTCAGGAGCAGTGAGGTTTGGCTGGCGTCTCGCCACAGACGTGGCCCCGCGGCAGCCGTCTGGATGCTGGCCCTGCCCTGGGGCGTGGGCTCACGAGGCCGCCAGGGCTCTATTTCCCCGCGGGGGGTGGGCATGGAAACCAGCAGCCGATGGTGTGCACACGTCCCCAGCCCGGCTCTGGGACGCCCACTGCTACTGTGACACCCCGGCCGGGCCTGCGGCTGACCGCTCACCCCACAGTGTGTCGGATGCAGGGCCAGGTGGCTGCCACACGGGGCCCCTGAGAACGGGACGGCCGTTCCTGCTGGGGAAACAGAGGTAAAACCCCTAAGCTCATCACCTGGAGGGGAACGCAGGGGGCTGGGGAGGGCTTTGGGGCGGGGGGAAGGTGACTCCCGCAGACGTGCCCCTGCCTGCCTGCTTCCGAGGGGCAGAGGGCAGATGTGAGCGGGTGCCCGTGCGTGCGCATGAGCTGTGTGCGTGGGTGTGAGCCGCGGCGTGTCCTAGGTCCCCTCTGCCTGCCAGCGCTTCTGCTTTGCACAGGGGTCCCCTGGAAAGCATCTGGCGCCAGCTGACCGTCCCCTGCGGCCCCCCGGGGAGCCACGGCGGCAAGGAGGGGTCCCGTCCCCAGCCCCCCGCGCCCCACGGGTAGGCGTGCAGGGAGAGAGGGCCTGCGTCCTGGTGTAGCCGGGGCCGGTCCCATGAAGGAGGGAGTCAGACTTTGCACTGCCTCAAGCTCCAAACCCGGGTTTCAGTGGGGCCTCTCGCTGCGTCCGTGCACGACGCCCCCGGGAGTGCAGGCGGCCCTGGAGCACTCCGTCAGGTCGCTGTGCTCGCTAACGAGGGTCACAGGCACTGGTCTGAGCTAGACTTCTCTCAGCGATCCAAGGAGAGGACACGTTTTCTTTGTTTCTCTGGAAAGAAAGTGGAAGCATCGTATTTCGAAGGGAGCCGAGTTTACCGTCGCCCCCGACGGGCCGTGGACACGGGGGGCCGCGCTGGCACCTGGAGGCCGCCGGCCAGGGAGGGAGGCCGCCTGCGTGGGTGACTCGGTGGGGAGGACGCCAGCTCTGAGCAGGGCATCCGGGCATCCCCAGGGCGGGGCTGCTCGCTCAGCCGGAGCGCGATGAGGTCCCGACGGCCCGGGGCTCCCAGGGCTGCGGAGACGAGTCAGCCCAGGGCGCAGTTCACGGCTCAGACGCATTCTCTCCCCGCCTGGGGGATGGCGGCCCCACATCGGGTGTCCGCAGGCCCCTGGCCCTCAGAGCGCTGTCTGCCTCTTCCAGCTTCTGGGGCTCCGGGCGTCCCTGGGCTCATGGCCACGTCCCCGGCACCCGGCTCTGTCATCATGGGGCCACGTTCCCCTGCCCCGCGTCTGCGGCCCCTCCTCCCCTGGGGACAGCAGCCCCTGGATTCAGGCCCCTAAGCCTTAACTTCATTGCTCTGCACAGACTCTACTTAGAAGCAGGGTCCCGTTCAAGGGCTCAGGGCTTAGGACCTGGACACAGTTCAACCCGTCAGCCTGGCTCTGCTCCGGTCGCAAGGGAATCAGGCTGGGCGAGCAGCAGACCAGGAAGACAGAGGCACTGCAGACGGGCAAACGGCAGAGCCGTTTGCCAGAACCCAGGTGCCCGTACCCGTGTCACAGGACTCGTCCCTCCCCGGGGCCCTAGAAGTTGGGCTGGAGCCGCCAGCATCTGGTCACCCCCGCCAACCTCAGTCCCCACCCCCCCCGTGCTGCTTCGGGAACGACTGCCCACGTGTCTCCCGTCCAGGACCCGGTTCCCGTGCTCCTACACAGGCCTTGGCGGTGGCACCACGCCCGGACAATTCCACCCCGTGTGGACCCCTGTGGGCTCAGATGTGGTCGGTCCGTGCCTGTCCCCGGGGCCGGATCGCTGGGACGGGCCCCCACGCACTGCTGGGCTCCGGGGCGACGTGGTGTGGCCGGGTTTGGGTCCAATAAAAACTTCAGTGTGTTTCGGGGACTCAAATGTGCAATTGTCTCCTTTCTTTCCATTATATTTTATAGATTTCAGTTTCTGTAAATCTAAACAACTTACATTTTTCAGCATCTTTGTATTTTTAGTTCGGCCTTTTTTTTTTTTTTTTGGTGTGAACTTATTTTGTTTCAGGTTGTTAATTCCAGTTTGAAATGACTGTTTGAACGTGGACATATTTGCAGATCTAGTTGTCCGTTTCGGCCCTCACCACCGTACCCCTCCATGGTCGGTAGCGGCCCCCATGGCGATTGGCGTTCTCCCTGTTGTGGATTTAAAACCCTCGGGACACCCCCAGACCCGCCGCCCGCGTTCGTAAGGGCTGCCGACTCTCTGTGGTGGGGGTGCCGACCCGCAGGAGCTGGTCGGCTTTGTGGACACTGCAGCCCGCGGGATCAGGAAGGGAGCGTGGCTGTGGGCTCAGCGGGGCACGGTTCTCGCTCCGATGATCCCAGCGACAGTGGCCGTTGTCAAAGGAGGTTTCCGCTGCGTGCTTGTGCTGGTGTGTGGACGATCTTTGAGGTGGGACACTATTTCCCTTGGAGATGGTGGGAGGGCAGGCTCGGAAATTCGGGTGCTTGTCACTCTGGATGGGACCCTGGGATCCTGGACGGGGGCAACCGTGCCGGGAGCAGGCGGGGCTTCTTCCTGAGTGCGGGCCACGCGGGACGGGGCACCCTGCAGGTGGGGGCTGGCTGGGCCCAGGGGCACGCATGTGCCCGAGCCTTCCTTTGGGAGAAAGGGGGCTGGTGGCCATCCGCGGCTGTGGGGGCTGCGTGGGCCAAGGAGGCCACGGTAGACCCACAGGTGGCCTCTTCTCCGCTCTGCCACGTTGGGCAGACACGCCAGCCCCTCTGAGTCACACTTTCATCCGGCTCAGTGTGGGGAGGAAGTGACGAGGACTGAAGGCCACTCCCTGTGAGCCGTGAGCGCCCGGGAGGCGCGGTTGAGTTGGAAAGGGCACGGGGTGGGCACACACACAGGAACGGAAGGGTAGGGAGCTGGGGGGCGGCGAGTTCAGCCCCCAAGTCCTGTGTGTGGGCAGAGTCCAGGCGGAGGTGCTCTGGGACAGGGCGCCGGGTCCATGCTCAGAGCTGAGAGCCAGCCTGAGAGTGGGGAGCTCCGCTGGGCGTCAGGTGCACAAACCAGACGGAAAAGCTAAGTGCTGCGTCCCCAGTGGCGTCCAGCCGGCAGGGCAGAGGGGACGGGAAGAACTCCCAGCTCCGCGGTGGGGGCCGACACCCCCCAGTCACGCTGGGGAGCCCAGGCCCGGCCTGCCCCGTCGCCCGTGAGCTCTTGCCCGCAGAGGCTGGTGCGCGCCCGCAGCACCTGTGCTCCGTGCAGGCAGCTCCGGATTCGCCCTGGGCGCCCGCTCCCCGGCTTCACGAGCTCCCCCCGCCTTTCCTCCCAGGGTCGCAGGGACAGGACTCACCTCCCACGAGGCTTGGTTGCTGCAGAGGCTGGCAGGGTTCCAAGGCACTGGGTCTGGCAGGTGGGCCCCACGGGGAAGCGTAGCAATCCTGGTCCCTGAATCTGCAGAGTGAGAGGGGAGATTTTTCTGGATGCTTCCTCCTGTCCGCACAGCGAGTGCTTTGGAGCCGTGTAGCCTCACACAGAGCCCTTAGAGGCTGTAGAAGAGGTTTAAAATGCCAACTCCAGTTGCACGCGGACCACAAGGACAAGATAAAGGGCCCTCTGGCCCAGAATCTGGGGGAGCCCCCAGCCCCGTTCCTCCCAATCTCGCTGCTAACTCAGCCCCGGGAGGCCCGTCCACGAGCCTGTGTCCCCACCTTGCCGCTACGTCGGGGCAGAGCCGGGACCCCTGGGGGTAGCGACTCTGGGCGGCTCCCTTTCCTCGGTCCAGGGCAGAGAACACGTGGTATTTGGGAGATAAATCCGATCGTGGATGTGAGCAGATCGTACACAGGGACATAATCGGAAGAGTCAGGATATTACTAATGCTACTCCCTTTGGGGGTAGACTCCATTCGGAGGGCTCAGCGGCCGCTGCGTGTTTGTTCCTTTCAAAGCAAGTCTCGTGTCCATCAACGCCATCCGCAGTCATTCTCCCATCGCCTGGAAATTCCCGGCTGGCTTGGAAGAAGGTCGTCCACGGCCCGCAGGCAAGAGCTCTTCGGAGGGGCTGGCCCCGCTGAGCGTCTCCCTGGGATCCTGAGCCCGTGGTCCTCTTAGCCCCCCCCCCCACCTGCGTGCCAGGCCCGGGACAGAGCAGCACCCCACGCCCCCGGCGCTCCCGGGTCACATGTGTCTCCCCCACACCTGCAGGCAATGCTGAGCCCCTGACGGGCGGCAGAGGCGCCCATGGGCTCCCCCCTCCAGCGCCCGGGCCCCCCATGCTCCTTCCCTCCGAGCCGCGTCACGGCATCGCGGACACAAACAGGTCACCTAGCAGGGAGCCTCACCACCTGTGAAGAAACCTCAGGGCTTTCTCAGGCTTACGTCCTGCACTTCTAGTAAAAGTCGCTGTGAAATGTGAAACATGCGTATTACAAAAGAAGCAAATATCACTGGAGAAGTACACAGTCATGGAGAGATTTTGGAAAATACAAGCAGTAGCTTTAAAAAGAAAATTCCTATGTAGCTCTCTGACCCAGAGATGCGACTTGAGCCTGTTCCCCGCCCATGGACTTCACGTCTCTAGGTGTTTTAATCCTGTTATATATATACTATTATATATAGTGTTATATATATAATATACATATATATATGTTTTGCTTTCTAATATCCTTTTATATTTTAAATATCCTGGACTATTTTCCACATCGTTATTAAACGTTCCCTGTGACGTTATTTTAGTGACTGCTGCGTGTCTCTGCTGAGGAACACACTCTCACTCTCAATTTCTTTTCCTTTTTGGATTTTTCTTCATGGCATGTACCACTGGCTGACGGTTTATGATGTATTTAATTGCTTCTTGTCTGTGTCCTCGGCTGAAATGGGCGCTCTGGCAGGACACGGCTTTGCCAGGCTCGCTGTATCTCCGGAACGCAGAACACTCGGTAGCACATGATACTTGTGGTGTGACTGGGTGGGTTTCACCAACCTCCCACGGGCAGGCACTGTAAGGGAGAAGCAAAAAGACACCCCGAGAACATCTCTGTGTGTCTGCTCTTGATTTCGGGCGCTTCTTCAAGGCGATGTGTCTAGGTAAAAAAGTATAGATGTTCTCATGACTCTTGATAAAAATGGCCAAATTAGCATCCAGAAAAGCTATCCTCACTTATATTCTTACCACCGATGTAAGACAGAATTACATTTTTCACTTCTTCCCAAATGCTCATTTGCATTTATTTGCATCTCTTTCAATCAGATGGATACACTGTACAACTTTTATATTAATGTGAATTATATTTCAAATGAAATGGGATAGGTTCACATATTTATTGACCATTTATATTTTCAACTGCCTGTTCAGTTTCTTTATCCGTGCTATTTTTTTCTTATTTCTTTGTTGGATTTCTTTACTTCTGAGGGCTGTCGATCTGTTTCATGCAGCAAATATTTTTATTTGCCATTTGTCATTTAATTTTGTCATGATATTTTTGATGCGTACCATTATTACATCTGTATACAGTCAGACGTGTCTATGTCTTTCTCTACTACTTCTCAGACACATTGTTCTGATTCCTGATTACAGCCCAGCCAGGCCGACAGGGGCTCTCTCTAAATAAGGAGCTCCGCTGTGAATTTAGGACCCTGAACATCCCCGCTGAAAAGAGGGGAGGGAGCCATACATCTTCCTCAGATTGGATTAAAGTTCATCCCTGTAGCGGAGACAAGACATATCGCACGTTTGTAAGGGCGTATCGGACGGGGGACCTTTGGGGGCTGAGCCTTGGGATCCAACCAGCGGTGAAATATGAGGAACGGGAGCACTTCGGAACCAGAAAAGGCCGCTCTGTCCTGCACACCTGTCCTCTTAAAATTTATCTTAATCCTCCATTCCTGATGTTCTACCATCTGTCGCCACGCCTCCCCTCCCTAGAAATAAGTCAGCGGCTTGAATTAATTTTTTGCTACATTTGCCTTGTCTCTTCATTTATTCCATATGTTCATTACCTTCCGTGTGCAGCCATTCCTGCCCAAATCTCTCCGCCTTCATCGCACGCCCCGGTTTTTATTTCTTTAACTTGGTCTACAAAATATGCTTTATTGTCCTTATTAATCCCTCTGCTGATATCACCTCAAATTCTATGATTTCTCAAGAAAATTAGAGCAATTTTTAAAAGTCTCATTATTTTACACCCGTGAAAGAGAAAGAACTATCTCCCAGCGGACCGCATCCGTACCAACTCACAGCATAGCCAAGGCTCACTCGGACAGGAAACGGCTGTTTTACAACCTGACATTGTAGCTGGACTCAGGAGTGCACGGGCCCATTGGAGGGAACCCAGGGCCCCCGAAGGTAGAGGACCATCAGCGTCCTGAGTGACAGCTGAGCTCTGCACCTCTGCTCCTTCTCCCCGGAACGAGCCCCTGCGTTCACTTCCTCTACCTCCGCGGGACGTTCTGCGTGGACACCAGAGCGAGACCCTGGTGTGTGTCTCAGACATGTTCTGCCCCGGGGAGGGCAAGTCAGCTCTCCTGTGTCCTCAGGCCCCTACTGTCCTTCTGGGAGAGTCTGAGAGCTCGGAGAGTCTGTTCAGCCTGCTTTCTGTATCTTACGTCTCTCATTTAAACCAAGTTCTGGACACCAGGGAGGCTCAGTCAGTAAGCGTCTGGCTCCCAGTCCGCTCAGGTCATGAGCAGAGACCTCAGCAGAGGTTCCTCGGCAGAGACACCATTTTGAGTTTGAGCTCCACGCTGGGCTATGCTCTGGGTGTGGAGCTGCTTAAAAAAAGAAGAGGAAGAAAGAAAAAAAGAAGTAGTTAAACTAGGCGGCCCAAAGCCGTGATCAGGAGGGAGCAGTGTAGGCAAGACGGCGGAGACGTGCGTGGGGGGCGGGGTCAGGGCGCCGGATTTGGCTGATGGCTCCTCTGTTTCAAGACCAGTGGACTTGAGCTTTCCAGTTTTGTATGGAAGGGAGTGCGTGTTGTCTGAACAGGAGGTAACAAATAACCATCAGGGAACGACCGAATTGACTCCCTAAAATTTAAGTTATGAAGAAGTGTCATTGAATTTCCGTGCTTCATTTAGCTTCCTTAAACTGCTTTTGGAATGAGTTTTAGGTGCCAAATCAGCTGGTTAATCATTGCAATGAGCAGAGTTTGGCAGAGGCCCTGACCTCACCGGTGTCATCCATATTTCTCGGACACTGGGCCCTGCTGGACTCCGAGGCGCGGCACGTGATGGAGCTGGGGGTGATGGTCTGACGGTCTGAGGGGGATTCTGCCTTGGAAGGTCGGGGTCCGAGCGGCTGGCCACAGGCTGCATGTAGCGTGCAGACGTCCCCAGTGGCCTGAGCAGCGGGACGGTCCCACGCAGACCAGCCTGCCTCTGCGCCACGCGGTGGCTTGCATCCGAAGGCCTCGGCGGGGGACGGAGCGTCTCCCCGTCGAAACAGGAAGTGTGTCCCCAGGCAGAGAGCTGCCGCGGCCCTCCGCTGAGTGTGGCCATGCGTCCACGGGCATCCGCCCTCCTGCGAGCTCCGCAGGGGCTGCCCGTCCTGGGTTCTGGGCTGCACAGGCTCTGGAGCCGAGCCGCCAGCGAGCTGCTTGGGTGGACAGCCGGCCACCAGGAGCCCTGAGCGGCACCCCGGCTCCCTCTGCATGGCTGGGCAACAGGGCCTGCCCCAGAGCTGCGTGACGGAAGCCCCGGGAGACGTGGCGCTTGGCCAACCTGGATGGCCGGCCCCCGTCCTGCCCTGCCCTTCCCTGCAGGGCCCCGTCCTCCGACCTCTGTAGCGGGGCCCTCAGGACATTCTTGCCGGTGACCCTGCCCAGGCCCCCGAGGGGCTCCTGCAGGCTGGCCTCCAGGGAAGCAGCCCTTCGGGAGGCGTCTGCAGAAGGGGCTGTGCGGGTACGTCTGTGAGCCTCCGTGTGCACGCTGCACACACTTACCCTCGTGCTCTCCCGCCTGAGATCAGGCCCCCAGCCTCCTTCCCCAGCTGGCCTCCCCCTCCGCTCCCCGCCGTGACCCCCAGTCTGTCCAGGCCCAGAGTCGGCTCTGCACTGCCTCCCTTCCTGCCTCCAACCCCCACCCCCGGGTCATTCTCGCTGTAGGAGTGTTGGGGCCGAACCAGCCCGAGCCGTGGAGAGAGCCGGCCGAGCGCTGAAGCCCTTGCTCTTGCTCCTCTGGGACCCGCAGGCTCCTGCGGGTCCTGCCCGGGTCCTGCCCTCCCGGCTCCCCCGGGGGCTGCTGACTGCTGCCTGGTTCTAGAGCACGCCTTCTCCCACAGCCCCTGCCGCCCGCCCGGTCCCCACGGACCACATTCATCTCTGAGGATATCTGCCCCGCGGACAACCTAGTCCCAGGTCACCTCGAGCGTGAGCGTGTAGATACACACATGTGCACACACACAACATACCATGCATATGTACAAGCATATGTGCACGGCCACACACATGACACGTGACCCAGGATCACACATGCTCACACAACACATGTGTGTTCCTGCAACACAAACACATAGCATAGACATGCAAGTGTGCGTGGCACACATACACACACACGTGACACACATGCTTATGCACACAACACACAGCACATGTACATGCACATAGCACACACAGTCACGGAGCACACACGCACATGTAACTGACGTGCACACACACACATTTGTGCAGAAGCACACACAACACACGCACACAGCAAACATACACAAACATATAAACAAAAATATAAATATACACGGGGCACGCGTGTACAGACACACAACACAGTGTACACACAACATGCACACACTTAACGTAAATAGCACACACTCCACACACACATTTGTCCAAACACAGCACCCAGATTTGTACACACACGCACATATTTGTGCATGCACACACACCACACACACAAACACTGCACACACACAAGGTGTGTGTATTATCCAGGTTTGGCTGCACACGAAAGTCTGAATTCCTGCACATGAGGGAGGCGTCTCCTCTGGTGGCCCCGCGGGGACGTTTCAGCCGTTCCCCCGGCTCTGTCCCCAGTGCTCCGGCCCCCACGGATGCTCACGACCCGCCCTGCCTGGCTCTCCTCTTCCCCGGGAGAGGCCCGGCTTGGGCTGTGCTGCCTCACCCCTGCTCACCCACCCAGGACGTCCTTCTGTCCTTGTCTCTCTTGGCCTCTGAGTCTTCCCTGGGCCCCACAGCACCTGCTACTACGTGCTTCTGAATGTGGGCTCCCGCCGCATGTCCCACACTGGGAGGCCTCTGTGCGTAACAAAGCCGGCCGCTTGTGTGGATGCGGAAAGACACGCAGGCACGGGCAGGCCCCGGGGAAGGTCTGCGACGACCGCCCGCGAGCTGCGGCACCGGGTCGACGTGGGAGAATTCATCCTCGGCCGGCGCAGCGCGGGCATCACTCGGACACACCGGTGAATTTCTCATTCTCCGTCCTGTTGAAGGTCGACGCCGAGTGGGCCGTGAGCCGCGGGCGCCCCGACGTCGGTCCCGCAGCAGGAGCAGAGTGGGTGGGCGGAGCGAGCTCCGGGGTGCTGAGAAGGGGAGACTCGGAGACGGCGTGACAGGCGGTCCGAGGGCGATGACCTCACCCCCAGACCTCCGCGCCCCGAGCTGCTACTCTCTCTGGCACGGAGGGCTCCGAACACAGGGTGAGGCACGAGTCTTGAGACGGGAGATGGGCTGGGTGGTCTGGGTGGCCCAGCGTCGCCGCAGGGTCCGGACGAGGGAGAGAGGGAGGCAGAGGCCCGGTGAGGCGTGAGGACAGAGTCGGGGGTGGGAGTCAGAGGGAGCCTGGGCCAGGGAGGATGGAGAAGGGCCGCAAGCCCAGGACGCAGGTGCCTCCCGAAGCCGCAGGCGGCAGGAAACGGTGGCCCCGGAGCCGGCAGGAGGGAGGGAGGCGCCGCCCCACGGCAGCCTGGGGAGCCCGAGCAGACTCCTGACTTCAGAGAGCCGTGAGAGGATGCGCATGTGCTCTGTAGGCACCGAGAGGGTGGTAATTTGCTGCCCCTGCGGGGCTGACAAGGGCAGGGGGGCAGCGGGAAGATTCGGGCGGCCGGGGGTGGGTGCCGCCGCGCGGTGCATGGGGCTGGAGCACACACGGGGTGGGAGTCAGGGGTGCCCCAAAGGGAAGCTGCACAGCCCGTCTCCCCTGCAGGTGCAGCGGCGCCGAGGGGCCAGGGGCTGGTCTGCGCGGAGGGCTGGACCTGTGGCTCAGGGGCATTGGCTCTGGGACAAGGTCAGAGGGAGATTTGGGGTCTGGGGAACTCGCTGCATGTCAGGCACTGGCGGAGGCGGAGGGAGGCGACGGAGGGACACGCGGAGGCCGGTGGTGGCCGGGGCGCTGGCCTCCTCAGACTGTCCCGTGGCTTCCTGTTGGAGTTCTTTAAAAACTCAGATGGTAGCCTCATCTTTTCCAACAGCTGCTTGGTAAAAAGTGAGTCCCCAGCTCTCGTCCTGTGCTAACACGTGGAACTATCACTCGTCCCCTGGCTGTGCACGCTGCCCGAGGGCGCAGACACGCTGTCGTCCTCGGAAGAGCCACCGGCCTGAGCAGAAACCGGCCGGCCACGTGTCACCGTCTGTGCTGACTCCCAGCTGGTGGAGTCCCCGGGCTTGAGCCGAGGGGCCGCCCCTGACCTCGCGCGGTCACAAGAGCAGGCCGACGGCGGGGAGCCGCAGGGCCGCCCGGGAGGAGGGCGGGGGCAGCAGGGAGCCCACTGCTGGGGGTGCCCCCAGGGACCCGGCGCCCTGCGGACAGGGCACAGCCCCGGACAACATGTGTGATCTCCGCCCTGACTCCTGTCCTGTGCCCTGTGCAGCCCCGTGGGTTAGACAGACAACCTCACGTTCACACGTGTCCTCGGGTACTTACAGCCAGCACTGCGATCAAAGAGCAAAGGGAGCCTCACGGTGGGGAGTGGGGGTGCGCCCGGGGTGCACGGCACAGGCTGGAGGGACGGTGGGGATGCGCGGCGCGGGCTGGAGGGACAGTGGGGAGTCGGGGGTCTGCCTGGGGTGCGCGGCGCGGGCTGGAGGGGCGGAGGGGAAGACCTCAAGTGCTGGGTGGGAGCACTGTGCTCTGGGAAGTGCCAGGGGCTATCAGGAGTTCAGATCGCCGTGGGATTGGGCTTGGGATGGTGGGCAGGCTTCTCGCCCTACGCTCCTGACACTGGATTCTGGGGGAACCGGCAGCTTCCAGCCCACGAGAGCACACCATCAGATGGAAGGAGGGATGTGGTGATTGGGGTGGGGGAAGGGTCAGGCCTGGACGGTGGGTCAGTGCCCACGGGCGGAAGAGGGGAGGCGAGGCAAGAAAACCAGCAGAACTGGCACTCAGCTGGGTATGAGGTAGGACGCAAGAAAAGATGGCCGTCACTGGCACTGGACAGGCAGGCCTCCTACTAAGGGAGGGCAGGAGCGATGGGGATGTTTGAGAGGGAGACTGTGAGGACACACGACGTCCCAGGTCCTCGCCTAGATGGTCTCACCCAGCGGGACTCACTCCTGCATCCGGGCTGCATAAGCGGGAGGGCGGCCGGGAGGGTGGATGCAGTGCTCCAGCCTTGGATGAGACCTCCCCGGGCTATCGTCCAGAAGGTGCCCAGAAGGAAGAGGGTGGAACCCGGGGAGCTCAGTGCCCGCGAGGCAGGAACACGCAGGAGCCCACGGAGGATGCGGAGAAGTGCCCGGAGAGGTGGAAGGGATTCGGGAAGCCTGGCTTCACAGAAACCAGAGGCAGAGAACGGGGAGCTGCAGCAGATCCGTGGGTTCGAAGGCTGGGGAGGGTCAAGCGAGAATACAGCTCAGAACTGTCCCCGGGATCAGGACAGGGGGCGTCTGACAAGCCCGCTAGCTGCGGTGGCGCGTGGGGCTGCTGGGCGGTCACTCTGGCTGAGAGACGCCACCCCGGTGCGGGCGGGGTCCCCCCAGGAACCGTGGCAGGGGCTGAGGGGTGTCGGGCCAAGAGCACTTCTTGTCCCTACCTGGACACCCCATCCCGAGGGTCTGTGAGAACACGGGGCAGACGCTGAGGCTCGAAACGGTGGGGAATGCACTTTTGGGGCAGTAACGCTTGCTGGGTGGGCTAGTCTTTGATTGGAAGGGGGATGAGGGACAGGTTTTTCTAGAAGCGGTAGAGGGAGCACAGAGAGCCATAGCTGGACACAAAGTTGTGCACAAATAAATTACGAGAATCATCATTGGTTTCTCATGTTCTCAGTCTGGCCGTTTGTTAATTCCACACTTAACACAACGCAGTAAAGATGAGCTTTTCCAAGATCGCAGCGACTGCCCTGTTCTCCGAGCAGCCTACGTTAGGCTTCACGGGGGGCCGGCGTCCGTTTTTTTCCTACACATCCTCCTATTGGCTGCCCGCTCCATTCTCGGGGCCGGGTGTGTGGTGATGAGCAGACACAGAGCCTTCCTCCCGGATCTTACGGTCTCCTCGTGGAGACGGTCCCAGACCTTGTTTCTGTTTTGTTTTGCCCGACACCCTTTTTCACCATCTTGCTTGATTGTAAAACATCAGTTTCTTAGCTGGACACACAGCCATCTGAAATCATGGCTATATCTCCCTGATTTCTTGGTACTGAGTGGCCGTGTGAAGGATTATGTTCAAATTCCAGAAGGCACCATTTTCAGGGAGAGGACATCAATGTGCTGACCCCTTCCTCCTTCCTGCTGGGTGGGATGTGAGTGTGATGGCAGGTTCAAGCAGCCTCCTCGAAGTGTGAGTTATAAACCCCACGTGGGGACTCCAGGTCCCGGATGTTCGTGGGGCTATCACACCAGTCCTACTCTGCTCCTCTCTCAACACACATTATTTGAGATAAAAATAAACTTCTGTTTTGTTAAGCCCCAGTTGCTGTGAGTGTTCTGTGCTCACACAGCCGAGATTATCCCAGATAATGTAGAGAGACAGGCAATGATCGTGCAAACAAACGACGTAACTGTAACTTGCAGAAGGGGATCTGGTGGAAAGAGCATCTTGCAGTGGTAGGAGTGTAACGGGCAGGAGAACAGGGGTTCCCAGTAAAGGTTCTGGGAATCGGCCTCATTAAGAAAAAGCCTCCAAGGGAAAGAGGACTGACAGCCGCAGAGACAGGAGAGGGAGAGCGATCCAAGCAGAGGGGACGGTGCGTTTGACACCATCACCTGCGAGGTGCAGAGATGGAGGCTGTCGGGATTTCTGTTAGTAAAATACAGTAAAGGGCGCCTCTGAGGAGTCACAGAAACTCCACAAGTGACAAAAACCCAGTTTAAGCTTGATGAGCTGAGACGCCGGCACCTGGGGCTCCGGAGGGCGGTGCGGGCTGGGGGCGGGGCCAGGGCCAGAACCTGTCCACACAGGCTCCTCCTCCCTCCGGGTCTGAGAGGCTGTCGGTGGGGCCCTGACCGCGTCCTGCTCCCACACTGACATCTCCACCACCAAGAAATTCCTCTCTCTGTCCAGATTTAAAGACCTCAGGACGGCCTGTGAATTATACCTTGATTTACCGAAACAACAGCCTCTGCAGGTCGCTCTCCCTGCCGACCTGAGGGGCTAAGGCGCGCCCCGGGGCTGGCGAGACCTATTTCTGGGGGTGTCTGGGAGGCTGTTTCTGGAAGGCATTAGCATCTTAACTGGGGAGAAGACTCACCCACCAGAGTGGGTAGGCGGCACCCAGTCCTTGGGGACCTGAATTGAACGAAAGGCAGGGAAGGGCGAGTTTTCTCCTGCTTTGGTGGGGACAGCTCCGTTTGGCTCTGGACACGGCTCTCGGGCAGGCTGACAGGGACGGCGGGCGGAGGTCGGTGGGTGCGCGGGACGCCCCGGGGCGCGTGGCGAGCGGGAGGGATGGACGCCGGGCCGGAAGGCACCGTCTGTGTCAGGCTACCACCAGCCCAGCCTCACTGGGCACCAGGGGCCCCACCGTGTGTGCTTGGGGACCGGTGAGTGCCGAGGCCCAGCTTCTGTCAGGCTCCCTCCCCCCACCCCCCAAGGTCTTTGGCTGCGAGTCTACGGTCACTTTCTGAGTCTCGAGCTGCCGGGGCTCGGCTGCTGAGACACCTCAGCTAAGCGTCAGGTCAGGGTGCCCGGCTCCAGGCCTCTGCATGGGTGTCGTTCAGCTGTGTCTCGGGCACACGCCCACCCAGAAGCTCCTGCTCCGTGTGGTGCTGTGACTGCGGGCACGGCCGCCTGCGCCTCAGCCCTGCACCAGGGCCCTGCGATCCCAGGCTCTGGGCGCCAGTACGGGCCCCGGAACGGTGAGGGGATGGGTCAGCATCAGGCACAGTCGGGAGGCATTCACACGGGTCCGGTAGCTTTCATTCCAGGGTTTTCTAACCATGTGCGCTAGGCTTCATACACGTCCCCTTCTGCTCAGGGACCTGGCTGGAGACGTCCCACCTGAGCTGCGTCTGCAGGGGCTCCTAGCTGGGTCCTGCCCCCTCGTCAGCGCCGGCCCCCCGAGGGAGGGAGGGCGTGTGGGTGTGTGCCCCCCCGGGCCGGCCGGCACCACCCAGTGCACCGGTGCCCACCGGTCAGCCCAGTTTTGAGAGGCTCGGGGAGAGTCAGAGACGCAGAGGCAGAGGGCGGCAGTGCCCAGTGAGGGGCTGGAGGGCTTCTTGGTGTGGCCATAGCTGGCCGTGGGGACCTGCCCGGGCAGCAGGGACGGCGGAGGAGCCCAGCGCCGCAGGGGGAGGCAGGCCAGGGAGGAGAACCCAAGGTGGCTCAAGCAGAGCACTCCCACGTCCGCGATGCTGGGCGGTTAGCGTGTCGCTCCTGAAGAGTGAGTGTGTTAGGGAAAGAGGGGGTGCTACGTTGTGCCAGCTGCCCTGGGCTCGCGGCCCACGCCCCTCCACTCCCTGCTTGTCCCTCCCGCCTCCCCTTAGAGGGACTCGGGGGTTGTGCCAGGCCACCAGCTGTGCAGGGTCGTTCCCATTTCAGGATCTGTAACTTCATCACGTCTGCAAGCCCTGTGCATTCAAGGTCACATGCGTGTAGGCTCCATGGCTGGATGTGGGCGTCCTTGGGACTCGCCCTCCCTGTGACCCAGAAGGCAGGCGGCAGTGCGGCGGCCGGCGCACAGCCCTGGAGAGACGGCTGCGGTCCCGTTTCCTTGCAGAGCCGTCGTGGAGCTGGCACCTACCGGGAGGAATCCTGGCAGCGCCCGGATTTGTGACCATGAATCCATGACCGCATGCCCGCCAACGGTGCGTCCGCGAGAATGGCAGTGAAGGAAGGGCTTCGGTGCCCCCTGTGGGACTGGAGGCGGGAGCCCTCGCCAAGGGCCTTCGTGTTCCAGTTATTTGGGGCCACGTCTGGCCCAGGATGGCGTGGTGAGGCGCCGTGCGCGGCCGGTGCACAAGCACATCTGTGACGCGAGGGCTCCGTGCTCCAGACTTGGCAGTGACATGCTCAAGGTCGCTGAGCCCAGCGTGAGAAGAGCATGAGGTCCCGGCTGTCCAGGAAGGTAGTCAGGGTCAAGGTCACACACCCGGGTCCTTGGGGGCGCTGCTATGGGTCTCTGGGGTGGGGAGGACCATGGGGCTTTTGGGCCCCCACCAGCCCCGTGAAGGGGGTGAGCCCACACCGCTGACCTGCGTGGATTAAAGACACAGCGCCAGGCAAGCCTCCTGCTCCGGGAGGAGGAGCAGAACGAGCACCAGCTCCTGCCTGCTGTCTAGCCCCTGGCTGGGGCCGCGGCGCGGCGGACACCAGTGGGGAACCGAGCCTCCTCCCCAGCGCGTCCTCTCCACCTGCGGCGCCCTGCTCCTCCCGGCCCGGAATAGCTCAAGTAGGCTGTGACCTCGGCAAGCCCCCTCGAGAGGCTCTTGAGGCGCCTTGAGAAATTGCACATGAGGCGTTCTGCATCTGGGCTGGATCTATTATTCATGCATGCGTGTTTCGGAGAGCACAGTAATTTAGAGTCTCTCGGAGAGCACTCTCGGCAGCAGCCATAAACCACGTTCCATGTGCTCCAGGGAAAAATTATCTTTCCCTTGCTTAAGCTAGGGGTCATGCGAGAGAATCGGCACAGATGGAGGAGAGGGGCCGGGCGGTGGCCGGGCAGCCCAGGGCTTCTTCAGAGAGACTCCAGACCCCACGTGGGGCGCAGGTCCATCGGCGGCTCCTGCACGGCCTCGGGGGCTCCAGCCTCCTCATTTACAGGGTGAGACTCTGGCTCCGGAGGCCTCCTAGTCACAGGTCAGTCTCCCCGTTTCAACCCTGCTCCACGTGGGGCCGCGCAGGGAGCCTCGCGCTCCCCACGACCCCCTCCGAGGGGCTATGACGCCTGCCTCTCGTGTGTCAGGAATCAGAAACAGCAAATGCGCAGCACCTGCCACGCTGAGCCAAGGATCTATGTTATGCGTCTATTTATTTCCATCTTCAGAGCCCTCGTTTTAGAAAAGGCATAGCTTCTACATCTACAGAGAATGTAATAAATACAGAAGCACAGATTTTCCCAGAAAACGCAGCCCCGGGGTGGCCAATTGACAGACACTAACATATACCCCTCGTATGAAGGGGGTGGAGGTGAAACCAAAGATGGAAACAGGAATTAACAGCCACTCTCGGGGGCTGGGAGCAAGATTGGGAGAAAGCACGGGAATTCGGGGGGTCAGGCCGGTGCCGGTCTCCGGGACTCCACTCTGCTGAGATCATGTGAGAAATCTGGCGCGCCGAGCTCGCTCCCTCCCGCCACAGCGCCAGATTCTCATCTCTATTCCCCCCAAGCTCTGCTCCTCTCCAGAAAATGCATAGCATGGCTGGGAGCGGAGTCGAGGGCGCTGTGCTTCAGCTGGGAGGCCACGCCAGCAGCCCCGGGAACGAGGAGTCCCCGCGCCCTGCCGCCGGCCTGTGCTGGCTCTCGGGGACTCCCCGGCACCCTCAGGCCCCAGCCTACCCCCTCCCACCCTGGCCCGCAGGGGCCCGCTCTCCGGCCTCTCCCGGCTCACGGTGTCCTCCTGCCCCTCCTGAGCCCCGGGTCCCTGCTGCCTGGAGGCCCCCTCGGGGGCGCCGGTGAAGCCCATGCGGAGCCCGCGGCCTGGGGGGCTCTTGCTGCCACCCCCGGCTCACAGTCCCGCCCTGCGGGCAGTGATGGTGCCCCGGGGCACGAGTGAGGGTCCTCTGTCTGCAAAAGTAAGCCATGTGGCCGCACACACCTGGGAAGGTCCTAGCTGCCACCGAACCGTTCACGTTGTGTGGATTTTACCTCAATAAAAACAGGAATAACCCCTGGTGCAGAGCAGCCTTCTGGAATCTTTAGGCCTGCAAAGCTCTGTACTGCAGCGCGGAGACCACGCTCCCCGCTCCCTCGTTCTGCAGTGATGACCTTGGCCTCCAAGGTCACGGAGGGGGCCCCCGCCCGGGAGAGGCAACCCGGGGATCCAGCGGCCTCCTCCCCGCCCCACATTCCCCTGCTGCTTCCGCAGAGGCTGGAATCTCCAGCCCCAGGGAGGGGCGGCACTTCCGGGAGAACAACGGGGCTTTGTGCACTTTCTGACCACTTGTTTGGTGCTCAGGTTGGGGCGGCCTGGGGCGGCTGCCGCTGGAGCCCCATTATCGTTATGGGCCGCGATGCTGGGACACGCGGCCCCAGCCGTGGGCGGGGCTCCACGCGCTGCTCTGTGGCTGCTCTGGGCCAAGCAGGGGTGTCGGGGCCTGCGCCCAGCGCCACCCTGTCGGAGGGGGAGCCTCCATGCCACCTCGGGCCGCACACCGGCACGTGGGGAAGGGCTGTGCCAGCGCAGCAGGGACGGGCTCTGTGAAGACAGAGAAGCCCAGAGACTGCCCGGATGCTCCCAGGGGCGGCCAGCAAACAGGCTTCCCTGCTCCCCAAGGACGTGTAAGGCAGGGCTGCCCAAGGGCCACAGAGGCTATGCCGGCGAGGGCGAGCTCCCAGCTCACAGGAGCGCAGGCTGGGGCTGTGCTCACGGCAGCCCCACTCGGACAACACCCAGAGGCCTGGCAGGGGCCCCTGAGGCCCGGAGCGCTTGCCTGCCACCAGTGCAGTACAGGGCACTCGGCAAGTGCCTACTGGGTGCCAGGCCTCAGAAACGCAGTGGGTAGGCCCCATCCTGGGTGACAGGCACCGAGGGCTCAGTGCAGGGCAGAGGGGGTCATGGCCCCTGAGGCCACCGTGAGTCCTCTGGGAATATTTTCTGTGGAAGATCTGCTCTCTACGAATCCTGGGGGACAAATGGAGTGTCAGGTGACAGAAGGAAGGCAGGCAGGCAGGGAGGAAGGCAGGCAGGAAGGCAGGCAGGAAGGAAGAAAGGAAGGAAGAAAGGAAGGAAGGAAGGCAGGCAGGAAGGAAGAAAGGAAGGAAGGAAGGAAGGAAGGCAGGCAGGCAGGAAGGAAGAAAGGAAGAAAGAAAGGAAGGAAGGAAGGAAGGAAGGAAGGAAGGCAGGCAGGAAGGAAGAAAGGAAGGAAGGAGGAAGGAAGGAAGGAAGGAAGGAAGGGAGGCAGGCAGGCAGGCAGGCAGGCAGGAAGGCAGGAAGGCAGGCAATGTGGGGGAGGAGGAGCCACTCCCAGGCGCAGGAGGGAGAAGTGGCGGCAGCTCTGGACAAAGGCCACAGACAAAGTAGACTCCGCCAGGAAGGGAGCAGAGCCACAGGCGGGATTCACAGGAAGCAATGCCATCAGGGCTGCCCTCGCAAAGACCTCCATCATCCCAACGGGGGACAGGATGGGGGTGCGGGCACGACTGGAGGCGGGGAGTGTGCTGAGCCTGGGAGAGGAGGAGGGCGGCTCGGGTGACGCGTGGTGGTGGGAACGTGGAGAGGTGGGTTCAAGAGCTCCCGGGGGTGTGGCCG
>LNAC01000402.1:803360-838481 GCA_002007465.1 Ailurus styani | reverse complement strand
GGGGGAAGGGAGCAGGAGGGGAGAGGGTCTCTGCCCTGTGGTTCCCCCGGGGAGTGGGCTGGTGTCAAGGTCGGGGTCCAGACTGGGAAGTGGGTGCTCACGCGGGGCCGCTGCGCCCCTGTCTTTAAGCGTCAGGGCCTGGGGCCTGGATGCCGTGGGGAGAGCAGCAGCCACACATCTTCCCCCGGGACACGTGTGCTCCCCACGGCCAGCTCAGGTTTGTGCGGAAGCGTTTCCTGTGTGGAAAACAAGGACAAGCAGTGCTGAGCGGTGAGAGGACGTTATCTGCGTGCGGAGGCTCATCAGGGAGGCTCAGGGCTCGGCAGTCTCCCCACAAGTATTCTGCCCCTCCTCCTTTCTCCTAACTTCACATCCCTGACCCCCTCATGCTCGCTTACATGTGCCGTCCACGCTGAGTGACCTGAGTAAGGGGTCACAGACACACCCCGGAGTGCAGCCACATGAGCCTCCTCTTTGTAGCCCCTTCCCCTTCAGTGAGGGCAGGACCGTGACCCCCTCCAGCCCGCAGATGCAGGGAAGGCTGCGGGATCATAGTGTGAGTTAGAACAAGGACGAAGAAATGTTTTCAGATGTAGTAAGATCCCTGGTAAGTTTGACTTCAAGTAAATAAAGATCACTCTAGGTGGGCCTGACCTAATCAGAAGAGCCCTTTCAAAGGGGTCTGGGCCTCTGCGAGTTCAGAGACTGGACCAGCAGAGGCACCTGCTGGTCTTGGAGAAGTGAGTGGCCATCCTGGGAGGGCCAGGGGGCAGGGACGTCAGGTGGCCTCTGGGAGTCGAGGGCAGCCCCGAGCTGATCACCAGCAGGAAGGATGACATCCGCCCTCCCATCACCAGGAACCGAATCCTGATGATAACAGGTGTGCTGCTGTCGGACTCCTCGATTCTAGGAAGGATCACACACAGCTGAAACTGCGCTGTAGCCCAGGGGTCCCGGAGCAGAGGGCTGGCTGAGCCAGCCCAGACAGACCCCAACCTTAGACGCTAGGAGGTAACAAACAATGCTGTCTTCAGGTGCCGAGCTGAGGATTGGTTCGGGGCAGTAGGTGACCAGCACACTCCCTAACGCCTGTTTCTGTGCTGTGGTGCTTATTAGTCATTGTCCTGACAGACCAGTCCTAGACAGTGCCCCCACCATCTCCTTCTTGGATTTCACGGATGGAAGGTCAGAGGCCAGAGGACAGCATCAGCCTTTCTTCTCACCTGTGACAACGTGTCCAGCGAAGACCACAGCCTGGATCCCGTCCCAGACCGCGCTCCGGTCCTGGGAGCGATTTCAGTCCAAATGCCCCCTGGGGGGAGCGGCAGGTGTCCTGTAGACCTCCTGGGGGCTCTGGGTATTGTTTGCGCTGTAAAATAAATGTGACAACATTCAGTGAGTCCTGTCTGCTACATTTTCTGGGGATAGGAAGGGCTTCTTTAACATTGACGGTGTGGGGCCCTCTAGACAGAAGGTAATAACATGTCAATGCACAGGACTTGAACCTCGTGTTTGGGTCAGCTCCACGGAACACACGGGAGGTGCGTTTGGACACGGAGAAGGTGTGGATGGCACGGAGGCAGAGGGCAGGAGCTTCTGCAGAGGAGCGGATGTGGTGGGTGTGAGGGGAGGGGGCAGCTTAAAGCTGCAGGTGCACAGGTGCAGGAGGGAGGAGGAGCGGGTGCATGGGAGGCATCAGGCATCTCAACCACAGGGCCAGGCCACAGAGTGGGGACTTCAAGAAAGGAAAGTGACATGACAAAAACCATGCTTCAGGGACCGGCGGGGAGCAGAGCGGCGGGGTGGACGAAGGAGAGGAGAGAGGTGAGGAGGGGCTCTGTGTGCAGGCACAGGGGTGCCAGGGCCTGAACTTGGGCACCCATCTGGCATGCAGTGGAGGGGCACCCAACATTCCCGGGGTGATCCACCAGAAACCCCAAACCTAGCTGCACAGGAAGCATGGCTGTGGGCGAAGCCGGGGCCAGCTGCGCCATCAACCCTGAGATAAAGGCACCGGCAGCCCGATGGGTGGGTCCATCCCAATGCTGCACAGCAGGCTATGGGTCAAGTCAGACTGGCCAGGACTCAAGGCTGAAGGGAGCCTGGAGGTCGCCTTGCCTGAAGCCACCCTCAGGGACCATCTACAGCCTCGTGCTGTCCATGGTGCTGAAGACAGGAAAACTTCTTTTGTGGCTCCGAATCCTTTACCAGATACCCACTTACTTATTTCTTGACTTGTGAGCATCCCCTACAATGCTACGCTTGCTTTCTCTGAGAGTGTTAACGGAGGGTCTGTCCACAACGGCAGGGGTGGGAAATAAGTTCCTCCCGTATCTTTGCTGGTTGGCTGGGCTTCTCAGGATGGTGTATCAGAACCTTGTGAACTTTCCTTTTGGCTCCTTATCAAAGGCTTAAGAAAGGGAGTCTATTTGCATGTTAAGATGAGGGAAAAGAACAACCATTTTAAAAGATAAGAGTTGGAATTTATAAGCCTTTACAAACTGCTATTTCTTTCACGGAGAGAAAAGAAAAGTGGGAGATAGTAAGGAGAGGCAGTGGTGTTGCAGATAGCATCATTCGGAGGATTCTGAAACCTGGTATAATTTATCATTATATAAGATGCTTTGGTCCGCAAGATCAAAAGCGACTGACGTTATCTATCTACATGCAGCCAGTTGAATTGCTCTTCAGAATCCCAGACAAACATTTCATTAGTCACCATTCATCAGTAAATTGGGATGAAACGCCAAAACGCTTCTTTCAAAAAGCTGGATTGCATTTCCTACATATGGTGCTTTAAAAAATAATCATTCATATTGCACTTTTCTTTCAAGTGTTCAAACTATGCTGCTTTACAAATATTTGCTTAGTCTCCATGACCCTCTTTTTCAGTCACAAGTACTATTCTCTTCATTTCTGAGGCCGGGGGAGGAGATACAAACCATTCCACTACACGGAGTCAGTCTGCTTTTAGCCAGGAAAACCAGGATTTCAGGAAAAAAGCTGTTGAATTCAGTCAGACAACCACTGCACCACTTTTTGCCTGAAGCTGGTAGACGTTTGACCAAAATGACCAAGGACCGTCCCTCCAAAACATAAACATGGGTAGGGCTGGGGGAAGGTAATGTCTCAGGAAGTCCCGGGCTGTGTGCTTGGGGTCAGACATCATGCCACGGGTTCAGGGAGCACAGCAGTGTCACGGGGATGGTGTGGAGGACTCGAGTGGCTGCTAGCAGGGATGAGCCTTGGTGCTCCTGTTTCTACCCCAACTGGAAACAATGCAGGGGGACCTGCGACCACCGGGGATGGCTTTCCCCGAGCTGTGTCATCATGACCCGATGGAGGGTTTCTGCCAGCAGCTAAGACAAAGAAGCTAGCCACAGACCAATATTCCATCTAGAAAAGTAGAAGAGTCAGATTTTTTTTTAAAGTGAGTTGGAAGATGTCAGAAGGATGACATACAGCCAAGATTTGAGACAGGGAGATCCCTTCGAGAGGGGAGAGAGTCTGAGCCACCTGCTAGGCTGCAGCCAGGACCCTCTGGAGTCAGCAAGTGCGGATCCCATGAGATCCTGGTGCCTGCGGGGACAGCAGGAGCTGGGATCCTGGAGGACAGGAAGGTGCCAGGGGCTCTGGTCTAACAGGCAGTGTCCCCCAGTGGCACTGGCCACATCCTGAGGACAAGCAAGGAAAGATGCTAAGAAGCTGAACACAAAACCTTGCAGGTGTCGGTTTGGAACACTGGACTTTTTGGTGTCATGGTTTCAGTCGGAAATCTTGAGGAGCTGTCCTAGAAGAACAGAGAAGAGCCGTACCGATCCTTACAAAACCGCACCAAAACACGTGAGCAAGCTGCCCGGTATCCTGGTGAGGAAGGAAGTCAGCCCGGTGGTCAGAGGCCTGGTTTGGGCAGAAGAACACCTCATCCTGAGCCTCTGCATCTTCTCCTCCAAAATATCCAGCATCTCTTAAAGGTTCACCAGGCATGACCAAGAAAGGAAACCAAGAAAAAAAGACAAGGGGAAAAGACCCCCTCAGACAGTCCATTTGATGGACTCACAATACACGGACTTCAAAATAGCTTTGATTAACAAGTTGAAGCAAAGAGGAGGAATTTAATCAGAAAATCCAAATCCACAAAAAAGAGCTAATTAATAATTTTAGCATTAAGTTTTTCAATAACTGGAACTAAGATTTAATTAAGTAAAGTTGGGTTTAAAACCTGGAAGAGAGGAGAAGACTATGGGACAGTGGTTAGTAGAAAGTACCCAGGCTCCTGGGCGGAGAAAGAAGACAGAGGACAAGAGGAGGGATGTGGAACTTGGGCAAGTAGCCGTGCGCGCGCAGCGTCTGCGGTAGGAAGCGAGCGGAAGTGCGGTGGAGGGGCCTCTAAGGAGAAAACGCTGAGGATTTTCCACAGCGGAAGATGGAACCCGTGTCACAGACAGAGGAGCCACGTGGACCGCGCGCAGCCCAGGCGCCAAGGGAACCGCGCCCGACGCAGCCTAACAAAGCCGCCGAAATCCAGAGACAAAGGGAGAAATCGTAGTCAGAGAAAGAGTGATCATGCCCTTCAAAGGAGGAACAAAAATCTCGAAAGTTGACATTTCCACAGAAGCAATGGGAGCTAGAAGACAACAGAACGACGCCTTTAAAATGTTGGAAGGAGGAAACCGAAGCCTGAGCTATATCCAGAGAAAATGTCCTTCACAAGTGAAAGCAAAACAAACACATTTCCATCATAAGCAAAAGCTGAGAGATTTTGTTGCCAGCAAATATACACAAAAAGGAAAAAAATTTAAGAAGAATTTTTAAGGAGAATTCTTTAGGAAGAAACAAAATGAGGCCAGGGAAAAACACAGAAATCTAGTGAGGAATAAAGTCAAGAGGAAGGGGGAACGGGATATATATATATATATATATGTAATTACAGATATTAACTGGACAATAATCATAATATCTGATGTGGTCTGCAATACGTGGAGATTAAAAATACGTAACAATAATAACACAAAGAGAGATAAATGACTTTGTCTCCCAAGGTCATACCATTGGATAAGGGGTGGCAGTAGGATTAATTTACATGAGACTGTTATTAATCAAAGATACATATTATAATCATCAATTTATAATTCTAATCTCTTAAAGAAAAAGGAAAATTTATAAAATGTATAAGATGATGTAGGTAAAATTTTTAAAAATATGTGTTAGTTAAATCAAAGAAGTAAAGTAGAGACAAGGAATATTATCCTTTCTCCTGGTGATTCTACTCCTGAGGACACACTCCAAAGAACGGGCACACAGTAATTGTAATAACCCAAACTGGAAACAGCTTATCAAGAGTAGAACGGATGAATACCGTGGTATATTCATGTCATGGAGTACCACAGAGCAATACTGAAATCAAACTCTTGCCGCGTGCAAGATTATCCGTGAACGTCACAAACACAATTGTGTGAAAGAATCCAGATGCAACAGAGAAACAGAAACAATCTGACATATGGGGGTGAATGTCAGGGTAGTGCCTCCGCTGATGGTGTTCTGACTTGGACAGTCATATGGGGTTTCTTGAATACTGGTGTTTTCTATGTCTTGAATTGGGTAGTGGTTCCATGGGTACATTCACTTGGTAAAAACTCATCAAGCTGTAAGCAACCAACAAAACTAAAAGACAGCCCTTAGAATGGGAGAAGATATTTGCAAGTGGCATATCGATAAAAGGTTAGTATCCAAAACATATAAAGAGGTTATACAACTGAATACCCAAAAAACAAATAATCCAATTAAGAAACAGGCAGAAGATATGAACAGACATTTCTCCAAAGAAGACACAGGGATGGCCAACAAATGAAAAGATGCTCCACATCACTCATCATCAGGGAAATGCAAATCAAAACTACAATGAGATATCCCCTCATACCTGTCAGAATGACTAAAACCACCAAAACAGGAAACAACGGGAATGTGGAGAAATGGAAACCTTCGTGCACTGTTGGTAGGAATGTGAACTGGTGCAGCCACTCTGGAAAACAGTATGGAGGTTCCTCGAAAAGTTAAAAATAGAACTACCCCACCATCCAGCAATCACACTACTAGGAACTTACCCAAAGAATACAAATATACTAATTTAAAGGGATACAAGCACCCATGAATATTTAGAACAGCATTATCTACAGTAGCCAAGATAGGGAAGCAGCCCAAGTGTCCACTGACTGATGAATGGATAAAAAAGATGTGGTGTAGACACAATGGAATATTTTTCAGTCATAAGAAAGAATGAAATCTTGCCATTTGCAGCAACATTGATGGATCTAGAAGGTATGAGGCTAAATGAAATAAGTCAGTTAGAGAAAGACAAATAGCATATTATCTCACTCGGCTATGGAATTTGAGAAACAATACAAATGAACAAAGGTGTGGGGGGGGAGGAGAAAGAGACAAACCAAAATATGGACTCTTAACTATAGAGAACAAACTGGTGGCTACCAAAGGGGAGGTTGGTGGGGGAACGGGTGAGACAGGACACTCACGCTGATGCGCACTGACTATGGAAGTGCTGACTCACTGCGTTGCACACTCGAAACGTATGTTACACTGTATGGTAACCACACTGCAATTGCAATAATAAAAAAAATAGGCTTGAAAAATCAATACCATTCTGGAGAATATTGTCATGCTTTCTGGAGCTACACCATAGGCACTCAATTATTAGAGGGACTCTTGGGCACTCGGCCCATCGACACTGGGATGGTGCTTCAGAAGTCATGGGGGTCTGCCTATTTGAGTGGCTGAAAAGGGGAATGATCTAGGCCAGACTTCAGAATGAGTACCAGGTTCTGCCCTGAAGTTTCTCCAATCATCTTCTGGTCTAGCGAGAAATGTGATGGTACAGGGAAAATAATCATCTTCACATTATGTGTCTATTTTTGGTGGTTCACAAAACTCTTGCACCATTGACTTAGGACCAGAGAATGCTGACATATGACCAGATCTCTTCTTTCCACGTGCTCCAAATTGGCGTTCTTTCTGTACAGGACTTCATTTTAAACTTAAAGCCTGGACAATTTTCTAAACATTTATTTGGCTTCTCAGTTCCTAAAACCTCTCTGAACACGGAGCTTCACATAAATCCTGACTCCTCTCTAGCCCATGGACAAACCTCCCCCAATCCCATATACAGCCCCGGCTGTTAAGAACCCTGACTTTACTCTGATCCCCTCATCCCCGCCCGCACAGCATGACATTCAGACAGGCTTCCCCCCATGGCTCGTTCATTCAGCGATGTCGTGACAACAGCCCAGAGTCACTCCGGCCGGGCATATCCTTGAGCTTATCCTCTGTACATCACCATGATTCAATTCAATAGGAAATTGTTGTTAACTGCTAACCGAGATGAGTAATTCTCTGTTCGTGTCCCTGAGGATATTATAGTCAATTTCGGACACTGGCAGACAAAATACAGCATGTTGAGTGGTACAATAAGGCACCACAAGAGGAAAGAAAAGGCGCCTCTAACCAGTGACGACTTTCCTAAGGATGTGGTGCTTGGGCTGAGTCTTATGGAATAAGGATGTATTTTACGGGGAAACAGAAGGTGCAAGAGCATTTCAGGCAGAGAGAAATGAAAGAGCTAAGCCATGGCTGGCATGAGCAGGTTTGTCTCTTATGAGAACTTTCTGCCCCTTTATCTCCGGAGGCAAACAGTGCTGAGCCATGCTATAGCTTTGCCAAAACCAATCACCAAACACAGAGCCAGCAAAAATGTGTCTCACCAGCGCTCATAGGATGATGTCCATTGGCCTCAACTTTCCCGTAAGATCAATTGCTTTCGTGTCTGTTTTGGCATCACCGCCAGGACCGGAGAACTGACCTGAGCACCTGCTGCTCACCACCTCTTGGAGGGAGGGTGATGGTGGTGTTCCGGCGATTGCGTCATGGCTGGATATCCACAGAAATTGTTGTGTGCATGTACACATGCACGTAGTTTAGTAAAGTTGTGATAAAGGATGGGTTGTGCAATACTTACAAATAATAACACATAATTATTATAAATGTGTGTAGAAAGATCAATTCTCATAAAATGCTTTCGTCCATTTTTTCCCCCAAACTCTTGAACTATAGCCAAGCTATGGTTTGCCATCTACAAGTGCATGTAATTGCAGTGTGTACGCTGGTTGATGGGCTCCTGGTTGTGGTCCACATCACACAAGACAGAAGGGAAACAACGGACCTACAGTGGATCCATTGTCAGTCACGTGTGACTTCTTTGTTGAGTCAGATAATGGTCTCTGATCCAAGAAGAGATTTCCCTCGATGTTTCAATTTTCACGGAGCAATGACGGCAGATACAGCCCACATTTAAGTTTCCTCAGCATGACTAGCATTCTTCACCATCTAAAGTCTAGACAGTCAACAAAACATAAGGCCATCGAGCCCCGATTCATGGAGTGTGAAATCACTCCCACCGTGGTCAACTTCAGGTGGCTAACCTGACTTCCTTGCATGTGGAGCTGGGGGCAGGGGTGAGGGAGCAGCCCATCATGAGACATGGCGTTTCCACACACACATCCAGCAGATGCTGATAACCTCAAGAGAAGAGGGAGTAGAAAAACAGAGTAAAATAAGTAGGAAGTAAAGAGTTTTGAAAAATATTGTTTTTATATTATTTTTGGTTTTGATTATAATTTGATTGTAAGTTGCTATGATTTCATTCTTTGTAATGACTGTATTTAACTATGGGCTCGTGAAACGCCTGCACGTTTACCAGTGGATTCTTATGAGGTGTTAAAAACCACCTCCAGCCCACTGCTTTGCAGATTTCAGTGAGGATGCTCTACATCTCCTTCACCGTAACCTGCAGAGGAATGTTTTCTTATTCCAACTTTGCAGATGAACGAGATCTTTAAGTATAAAGAGATTTGCAAAACATCACACAGGTAGTAGGCGGCAGCATCGTAGGGCCTAGCTCATCTCTGCTTCCTTAATATTATTTTACAGACGTAGGAAAAAGATGGGGATTCTACATGACAGACCACAGAAGTTCACCGTGGCAACATCCATACAGACTGTATGTGAAACATTATTGAAAGAGGTGTCTTGTTTATCCATTTGTTCAGAAGTTTAAGGTATGGTACTTTTGGTCTTTGAAACATCATTTCAAGCTCCCTGATTTCACTGTATTTAAATTTCTGAGCATAATGACTTCTGAACACTTCTACTACAATGTATAATTTCCTTGGCATCAAGAAACACATGCATGCACACACACACACACACACACACACACACACACCCCAAACAACTGACAGGTGAGCAAACAAAAGGTTCATGTAGCATGTGCCTATGGCTGAGGGCTTCCACGTGAAGAACTTGTACGGAAAACAAAGGAACACTCAGACAGCTGTCTGAAGCCAACCTGTCTCTGGCCAGTGTCCCCACCCACCTGGACCCCACCTGTGCCCCTCACTTGCCTTCAGAAGGAGTCAGACTGGAGGACACTCGGGATCCACAGACCCCGTGGCCCAGTGAGTCAGGTGGGTCCGGACCCCCCCGTGCTCTCAGCCCCGGCGATGGCTAGCAGTACAGGTGGGGAGGGATGTCTGCCGTCAAGTAACAGCAGTGAGCAGCCGAGAGACTTAGCAGCTTAGGGCTTATTGTCTTTCATTTCTGTTGCAAAGGGACAACTCGCCAAAGCAAAACAGAAACAAAACCCAGCTGATGTCCTGAAAGTTCCCACACAGTGTTCCGCTGGTGAGCCCTTCAGGTTCCCCAAGCAGGAGAACCTGAACTTCTGGGAAGGTGGAGGGCTGGACTAGGAAGAGGAAGGGGCTTCAGACTTTCTCCTGGGCACTTTCACCTTCTGTCCCCTCGTTTATCCTGGTAAGCTCACCGACTGAGCCTCCTAGAGTTACAGAGGTTAATGCACACGGGGGGATGTTCAGCAACAGCTCCCCTCTGTGTCGTCAGGGGAGTTCTCGGCGATGTGCATTCACTCACTGAGCAGCACTTATCGGAAACACCTTGTGTCCGGGTGTCCACCTGACACGCCTGACACCTGACTGAGTTTCTCAACAATAAATACCCCCTTACCATCAGTATTTTTGGCATCCAGCTTTTTGCTTGGCACAGATTAGTTCTCCAACAAATAAAAATAAACATATTTTTAAAAAGATATTGTAGTTGCACAATTACGTTCATGATATGTTGATAGGTATAAAAATCATACTCACTCTACCAGCCCCCCACTGTAAGAAATTTAAGATGGTTCCAGGTTGTCACAGTTAGGAGCCTCAGTTTTAATAAACATTCTTATGTGGGCATACTGTTTGATCATCGTACAGGGGTCAATTTCTGGAAACAATTCATGAGTCAAAGCAGAGAAACATTCTAAAACTTTTGATATCTGGCTGCATAATTAAAGTTTTTGACACATTTTCTTTTAAATGTGGCCATTTGGGGGCACCTGGGTAGCTCAGTGGTGAAGCGTCAGCCTTCAGCTCAGGTCCTGATCTTGGGGTCCTGGGATCAAATCCTGTATTGGGCTCCCTGCTCAGTGGGGAGTCTGCTTTTCCCTCTCTAATAAATAAATAAAAATCTTTTTAAAAACTGTGGCCAGTCGAGGATGCGGAGAAAGGGGAACTCTCCTACACTGTTGGTGGGAATGCAAGCTGGTGCAGCCACTTTGGAAAACAGTATGGAGGTGCCTCAAAAAGTTGAAAATGGAGCTACCCTACGACCCAGCAATCGCACTACTGAGTGTTTACCCTAAAGATACAAAGGTAGTGATCCTCAGGGGCACGTGCACCCGAATGTTTATAGCAGCAATGTCTACAATAGCCAAACTATGGAAAGAACCTAGATGTCCAACCACAGATGAATGGATAAGGACGATGTGGTATATATACAATGGAATACTATGCAGCCATCAAAAGAAATGAAATCTTGCCGTTTGCAACGACGTGGATGAAGCTAGAGGGTATTATGCTGAGTGAAATAAGTCAGAGAAAGACAATTATCATATGATCTCCCTGATATGAGGAACTTGAGGGTCAGGGCGGGAGATCGTGGGGGTGTAGGGAGGGAAAAATAATGAAACAAGATGGGATGGGGAAGGAGACAAACCATAAGAGACTCCTAATCTCACGAAACAAACTGAGGGTTACTGGGGGGTGGGAGGGTAGGGATAGGGTGGATGGGTTATGGACATTGGGGAGGGTTTGTGCTTTGGTGAGTGCTGTGAAAGGTGTAAGCCTGATGATTCACAGACCTGTACCCCTGGGGCAAATAATAATAAAAAAAAAACAACCTGCGGCCGTTCATCCATTTAAACATTTTAATTCACTTTTCCCACTTATTTTTAAAGCTAGAGGGCACCTGGGTTGCTCAGTGGGTTAAAGCCGCTGCCTTCGGCTCAGGTCATGATCCCAGGGTCCTGGGATCAAGGCCCACATCGGGCTTCCTGCTCAGCAGGGAGCCTGTTTCCTCCTCTCTCTCTCTCTGCCTGCCTCTGCCTACTTGTAATCTCTCTCTCTGTGTCAAGTGAATAAATAAAATCTTTAAAAAAATAAAAATAAAAATAAAGTTAGAGACACTCCTGCAAGGCACTTGGCTTTACATAAATTGGGTCTCGTGCATTTGCTCCTCTTCCCTTCAGACCCGCTTCTCACTCTTGTCCAACACTCCTAATTAGTGCGGCTTCATAGGGTTCATGTCATGGTCAGGAACAAATACTCCCTGCTATGTTTTCATTGAAATTATTTGCTTTGAAATGAACTTCAGAAATATTTTGAATTGTCTTGATGCAGTTGAAATGTTCCATGAAAGACATTTACATTCGTAAATTAATTTGAAAAGAAATAGCATTTTCACCATACTCTGCCCTTTTCCTGAACACGGAGCACTGCCCCACTAGTCAGGAGTTCTTTGGTGTGTCTGAGTTAGCTTACAATTTCTTCCACAGCTTAACGTCATTCCCAAGTATTTTATGTGGGTCCAGGTCCCCATATGACATCCCTTCCTGCACTTGACACGCGTGTTTTATAATCTCTTAATCACGATGAGTTCCTTAGACCTTCTCTTCATGTGGGAGAGGAGTCTTGTCTCATGCTCATTTTTGAAGGATACGTTGACTTGATACAAACTTTAGGTAGACAGTTTTTTTTTTCTTTCAGTGTTTCAAAGACACTGTTCTGTCATTTTATGGCTTTGTTGGACTCTCTTGAGAAGTCTGTCATCAATTTGACTGTGAAGTTCTTTGTGTGGATTTCTTGGGGTTTATTGTGCTTAGTGGTTCTCTGGGCTTCTTGTATACGGGCTCGTAGTTTTCATCAAATTTATGAGACTCCTGGCTGTAATTTCTTGACATAATTTCTGTGTCCCTCCTCTGGCCTCCTTGTTTGCTGCTTTTCTTTTTCTCTCTGGACTTCGTTTGGATCATTTCTATCACTATTTTAAATTAATTACTCTTCTGCAACGTATGATCTGCTGCTATCGCAGATTGTTATTTTTTTAAATTAGACATTGTCCCTTTTTATCTGTAAAAGTTCTATTTGATAATATTTTACTTTAATTTTTATTATGGTAGAATACTCATAACATCGAATGTATAATTTTACCCCTGTGTAGGTGCACAGCCCAGTGACCTGGAGCTCATTCACATTGCTGTGCGACCATCCCCATCATCCATCTCCAGAACTTTCTCAGGTTCACAAACTGAAGCTCTGTCCCCATGAAGCACTAACCATCCACTTTCTGCTTCTACAGATCTGACTCCTCCAGGGACTTCTGATGAGTGGAATCACCCAGTATGTGTCCGTTTATCTCTGGCTTACATCCCTGAGCATAACGTCCTCAAGATCCACCCATGCGGTCGCAGGTGTCAGAACCTCCTTCCTTTTAAAGGCTGAATGATATCCCATTGTCTGGATGGACCACTTTTTGTTTATCCCCTCATCCACAGGTGGACACTCATGTAGTGTCCACCCTTTGGCCCTTGTGAACAACACTGTTATGAACATTGGTGTACAGATATCTGTTTAAGTCCCTGCTTTCAATTCTTGTGGGTATTCACTCCAAAGTGGAATTTCAGAATCCTACGGTAATTTCATGTTTAAGTTTCTGAGGAACTGCCACACCGTTTTCTATAGAGGTGCACCACTTAGCACACACGGGCTCCAATTTCCCTCATACCCTCCTTGACGCTTGTGAATTTTTTAAATAAAATTCCTTTTAACAGGTGTGAAGTGGTGGCTCATTGTGGTTTTGGTTGGTGCTTCTTTAATGATGAGTGATGTAGAGCATCTTTTCATGTGTTTACTGGTTGTTTCTGTATCTTCTTTGGAGAAATGTCTATTCAGGTCCTTGGTCCATTTTTTAATTGTGTTGTCTCTGTTTTGTTGTTGAATTCTAAAGTTCTTTATATATTCTCAATATTAATCCCTTATCAGATACATGATTTGCAAATATTTTTCCCATTCTGTGAGTTGCCTTTTCGCTCTGTTGATACTGCCTTTTGATGCGCAAATGGTTATTTTTATGACTTATGTTTATTTCCTCATTATGCTTGTGTTTTCATTTAAATACTGGGGTGTATTTATAACATTTATAATAAATGTTTTATGTCTGTGCCTGCTAATTTCAGCATATCTGTTACTTCTTGATCTGTTTTTACGGATTCATTTCCTCTTGGATCTGTTCAACCATTTGTAGCAACTCTACCTGTCTCATAATATCCGATTGGCTGCCACACACTGTGAACACCACATTCTTGAGAGTTTGGCTTTGGTTTTCTTCCTTTGAAGAATGTTTGGCTTAGCAGGTGGCTGGGTTCTGTTAAGATGAGTTTAATCCCCTCAAGCCTTGTTTGTAAGTGTTATTATGGCAGGAGTAGAGCAGCCTTTACTCTAGGTCCAATTTTGCCAAACTGGAGGAAAGAGTTGATCCTTTTAGTCTTTTTACTGATTGCTACATTCTGAAGGTTTGTGTCCTCCCAAAATTCATTTGTTGAAATCCTAACCTCTGATGCAATGGTATTAGGAGGTGGGGCCTTCGGGAGGAATTAGGTGGTGAAGGTGGAGCTCCATGAATAGGGTTGGTGGTGTAATGGAAGAGACCCCAGAGAGCTGCCTCACCCCCCTGCCATGGGAGGACACAGCGGGAAGTCTGTACCAGGCAGCCTGTAATAGCGCCTTCATCAAATGCCAAATTTGATGGCACTGTGATCTTTCACTTGCAACCTCCTGAACGGTGAGATGTCAGTGTCTGCTGTGGAAGTGGTCCAGTTTCCAGTGCCTCTATTGCAGGTGGAGTTCACCAAGCACCACCTTACAGAGGAGAAAGTGACACTTTGAGGAGGAAATGTCTCTTGGGACCAGCTAAATAATTTGTAGAGAACAGTTCAAAATACAAGTGCACGGCTCTGTGTTCAAAAATAATTCAGGATTTCAAGACAGTGAAAGCAGAGCATTAGGCAAAGTGTGAGGGTTTCCCGAGAGCAGGCCCTGTGTGACCGGCCAGGCCACATACCCGTGTGTGCGGCATAAAGACAGAAGGTTCAATCATGATGAACTAGGACTGTGCAGACATCGAGTAGAATTTTTGATCATGGGCTCCCTGCCTCTTGACATAATAAAGCTTAACTTGTAATTCACGTAAGACTTTCTTAGTTTTGCTGTTCTCAGGCTTCTGTCCTTGCACACAAACGAGAGTCAAGGACAAGAAGACCACCCCTCGGGGAAGAGCTCCCAGGAACAGCTTAGCAAGCACAGCATGTGTCCCTGCCGAATGCTGAGGAGCAGGGCTGACCTTGTCCCCTGTCCCCTCAGCTGGAGGTGCCGGGCCTCCAGGGAACGCCTGGCTGTGTGCAGCTCATCCTGTCCTGCAGCAGCAGCTGGAGGCTGTCTCTGTGTGGGTGACAGCGGGGCTCTGAAGGCTCCTGCCTGCCTGACGAGGACAGGCTCTGTGTGCCGGGAGCCTCCGGGGTCTTCTGGGCTGCGGAGACCTGACAGCCACGGCGCTGGGCCTCTGCTGAGTGGCTGTCGGGTGGGGGGAGGGGATCCTCAGCAGGCAGGGGACAGACAGGACGGGACAGGCAGGGGACAGGCCTGGGACAGGCCGGGGACCGGCAGGAGGGGACAGACAGGGGACAGGCAGGCAAGCCGGCTCGGGGACCAGACCGTCCTGACAGCCAGGCCTGCGGGAGGTGCAGTCCCAGCTCCTGCAGCTCAGGAGCCCAGGACCCTCTTCGCACAGCGCCCCGGTCCGCAGGCGTTCCCCGCAGGACGGAGCGCAGGGAGCCCCAGGCTCGAGGGCTTGCGCTCTCACACGTGCGTGCACACGCACGGCATCGCAGAGCCCCGGCTCTCGAGGGCTTGCGCTCTCACACGTGCGTGCACACGCACGGCATCGCAGACCCCAGGCTCGAGGGCTTGCGCTCTCACACGTGCGTGCACACACGCGGCATCGCAGACCCCCGGCTCTCGAGGGCTTGCGCTCTCACACGTGCGTGCACACGCACAGGATCGCAGACCCCGGGCTCGAGGGCTTGCGCTCTCACACGTGCGTGCACACGCACGGCATCGCAGACCCCCGGCTCGAGGGCTTGCGCTCTCACACGTGCGTGCACACGCACGGGATCGCAGACCCCCGGCTCTCGAGGGCTTGCGCTCTCACACGTGCGTGCACACGCGCGGCATCGCAGACGCCAGGGCACGAGTCCCGCACAAAGGCTGCCCGAGCTCGCTGTCCTGGACGCCAGACGGGCACACATGTGGCCCCGCCCAGAGGCTGACTGCCGGAAACACGGCCACACGACGGGCGGACGCCCTCCGATCTAGACACGGCCGAGGGCGCCGGGTCCACGACCCGCGCTGGGCGGTCTGCGCGCACAGCGCGCTGGCATCTCTGCCGCGAGGCCGGCCCTGCGCCGCGGAACGCGAGGCCGGCGGTCGACCCGGGAGAGAAGCGGGCGGCCTCCCTGCCGCGGCCACGCTGGTCTCCGGGTCGCCCGCGCACAGCCCCGCCCAGGGCTCCCCCGCGCCGTCAGGCGCTCCGTCCACGCGGAGCACAACCCGGAAATACAGCTGCGGCGGCGTGTGTCCCGAGGCATGCTGGGGAGTGTAGTTCCACGACCCTCCGCGCCGGCAGGAAGCCGCCCTGGAGCAGTGCATGCTGGGGAGTGTAGTACCACGATCTGCTACCGAGGGAAGTTCGGGCTCTGGAGCAGTGCGTGCTGGGAACTGTAGTCCTCCGCGGGCACCATGTTGCAGGGAGGGCGAGCACGGTGGAGGGCTGAGGGAGATGCCCTTCCAGTCGCGCAGAACTGCTGAAGCGAGAAGTTGAGGCTGATGCTTTCCATACCCTGCCCTCTGGCTGCACATCTGGGGTGGTTTCATGAACCCTTGGGAGGGTAAGTGGGGCCAAGGTTCATCCGTGCGATTGCACCGCAGGGCCAAGCACCAAGCCTAGAGTCCTGGGCTCTCCATGGGGAGCGATGAACCAAATAGGAGGAATAAAAGGAAGGAAAAGCGACGAAGAAAAGTCCCGGCATGGGACCCAAGAAGATGCTGCTGATCAAAGAAAGGAGTTCGTCCAGCTGGGGACGCGGAGGGCTGCAGGCCTCTGAAGACCGAGGATGACGTCTGGACCGAAAATGCAGGCTTTTAGAAAACCGGGCGTTCCCCTCAGTGGACACTGCCTGCGGGGAGCAGGGGTGCAGTCCCCTTCTGGGGGCGTTAGGGCAGGGCCTCCCTGCACACGCCGAGTGTTGGCGCCGCCGCAGGTGGTCTCCGGCACCCGACGGGCATCACCTTGTGTGATTCTGCGCAGAGAAGGCCCCCTGGGGAGGCAGGCGATGTCGCTCCCTGTGCTCAGGTGACGAAGCAGCCCCAGAGCAGACAGGGGAAGCGGCTTTCCTGAGGCGTCGCGGCTGCTGGGAAGCCCGGATCTGAACCCAGGCTGCTCGCCGGCCTGCGCCCCCACCACTGGTCCAGAGCGCTGGACATCAGCCAAGATGAGAACTGGTTTGGGGAGGGAAAGGCTGCAGCGAAACAAGACTTAAACAGCAGAATTAACATCTGCGTAGAAAGTGATGAAGAGAAAAATCGGCTTGAATTAGCTAATATCATGAGAAATCGAGGACAGATTTCTTTAAGTGAAATATAAGAAAAGCTTCTGGAAAACTTTTTCTGGAACACAGAATTTACCATCCGTTTCGGGAGTCCAGTCATTAAAATCTATCTATCCTTGGGAAATTTCCCAGAGGGGGAATATACCGAAGTATTAGATTAAGGATCTCCTTGGTACGAGATGGAGAATATTTTAATTTTTTATGTCTGAATCTTTAGCATTTTATAGGGTGTGTGTTTCTGCAAACACACAGGGATGTCCCTTGAAAAGATCGGCTGTTCCATGAAGTTGGAGCGCAGTGCCTGGTGTCAGCTTCCCGCTCTCCCCCCTCCCTTCCCCTGGGTCCCCTGGAGGTCCTTCCTTTGGTGATTGCAGTCCTCGGGCCGGTCAGGATCCGGTCCCCGTGTGGTCTTGTCCCCGATTCCGTCAGACGCCCCTGGGGCCATGGGAGAGGGCAGAAGGCACAGTGGTTTGGGGCCGGGAGGGTGGGAAGGTCGTGAGGAGGGGCAGGTGCTGGGATCAGCATGGCTCCCTTGCAGAACTCGGGAGTGTATCTTGTTTGGAGAGATGCAAAAGGGGTCCATGTTCTCGTTCCTCCGGGTGTCTTCATAGGCGATGCCTGAGGGAGGAGGGTTGGAAGACACAGCCCAGTGCAGACGGGGTGCCATGGTCGGTGGCCTGGGGGGTCTGTTAGTGACAGGGAGCGTTTGAGGGCTCACTCCGAGTGGGCTAGTGGCCACTACACAGTCCCTCTTATCCGCGAAGCACCCCCACATCATAATGAGTGCTCAGCCAACGTGATGAATGCTGAGCGAGGCTTCCCAGACACCCCTCCCTGGCCTGCTTCGGGGAGAAATTCCGGCTTGGTGCCACGAAATGTAAATGGCTTTGCTCAGGCCAGACTGTTGTTTAGCTGCTGTCTAGAATTCACTCATTCCTTCCAAGGTCCCAGGGCCTGTATAGCATGTCCTGTCCCACTTTAGAGATGGATTGGCTCCCTGGTCGGTTCCCAGTGCAGGACTGCCTGCTCTAGGGACGTGGACTGGCTTCTAGATCACTCGTGTGGGTTCTGGATCTGCCGTTTGCTGACCATGAGATCTTGGGTAAGCACTGAGTCTCTCTAAACCACGGTTCACGCACGCAAGGGGTTAATATCATCTGCCTTGTGGGTGCACAGCGAGAGTCCAGTGCTGGCAGGCGTCTGATGCACAGCAGGGCCTCAGCAGAGGGCGGTGGGTGGTGGTGTGTGGTGAGGGTCCGGGGTGGCCTACAGCTCAGATTGGAGCAGAGCATCCTCTGGGAGGAAATCCAGTGGGGCTCCGTCTCAGGAGCTTCTGGCCACGTGTCCCCGCTGTTTTCTGGCTCTGCCCCCGAGGCCTGTGGACAGCACTGCCTGCTCCTGTCCTGCAGGGATGACCATGGCTTTCTTAGCATTCAGAAGGTGTGTTTAGGGTCTCAGGCACAGAGGTGGCTCCTTGACACACGCCTCAGAGGAACAGGGAGAACATTAGGAGCTCCTTTCACACTCCGAACACGCTTGTAACCTTCGGTCCGATTCGGGGCGAAGCAGACACGTCTCTTCCCAGGCAGCATCTAAGACAGATCAGGGAGATGACACAGCACCTTCAAAGTGTAAACAAGAGAGACTCTGCACCTGGCTGGGTCCTGCCCGGGGTGGGTGGGAGTGCCAGACTTTTCCAGAAGTGGCTGCGGGTGTGAGATTCTGAGAGGAGCAGGTGGGCAGGAGAGAGTCTCCACCCCATGGGACAGGGCGTGTGAGGCGACAGCCAGGCAGAGGAAAGACCAGCAGGGTTAGGAAGAGGAAGGACGGCGAGCAGGAGGGATGGGGAAGTCCATTTTGTTCACGGCACACACAGGACTGAGAGAGTCCTCGGACCGGGGAGAAGGGAGAGAGGGGCAGGAGTAGGTCAGGGGCACATGGCTCAGGAGCAGGTGAGCTGGGCTACCGTGCCGAGGCCAAGTGGGATGTGTGCACCCGAAGCTGGGGCAGCTGTGCACACGGTGGGGGGCGGGGTCACCCGCAGGATATGGACGCAGGGGCAGATGCACGGATGGGGTCACCCGCAGGATATGGACGCAGGGGCAGATGCACGGATGGGGTCACCCGCAGGATATGGACACAGGGGTAGATGCACGAATGGGGGTCACCCGCAGGATATGGACGCAGAGCAGATGCATGGATGGGGGTCACCCGCAGGATATGGATGCAGGGGTAGATGCACGAATGGGGGTCACCTGCAGAATATGGACGCAAGGGCAGCCACACGGATGGGGGTCACCCGCAGGATATGGATGCGGGGGCAGCCGCACGGATGGGGGTCACCCGCAGGATATGGATGCGGGGGCAGCCGCACGGATGGGGGTCACCCGCAGGATATGGACGCGGGGGCAGATGCACGGATGGGGGTCACCCGCAGGATATGGACGCGGGGGCAGATGCACGGATGGGGTTCACCTGCAGGATATGGATGCGGGGGCAGCCACATGGATGGGGGTCACCCGCAGGATATGGATGCAGGGGCAGCTGCACGGACAGGTCGGGATCAACAGTACAGCCTCAGTCTTCATCCCAGCAGGCCATCCACTGCTCTCCTGTGTAAGCAGAGGGCTGTGTCAACACCACAGCTTCTATTTCTGGTGTTTGTCCCTGTGGCTTCCCTTGCAAAGCTCCCTACCAGGTCTCCAAGGAGGTGAGTTTGATCCGGTTTCCCCAGTCAGGCAGCGTGAATCCTGGATGCTTTACTCCCCGCTAAGCCCCAGACTCCAAGATGAGTCTCAGGGTTCCGTGTGTTCCCCACCTTTTGCGATCTCAGTTACTTGGGAGATGCTGTGGTAATAAAGTGGCTTTAAAATGCAGGAGACCCAGACACACGCTGAAGCACGTCCAAGCACCCAGTCTGACCTGAACTAAATTTCCTTTAAATGGTGTCTGCTGACCTCTGAGTACCTCACAATTGACTTATCATGAAATTCCCAGTCCAAAGGATCTCACCAACGCCAAATAGTTTTCTACTCTTTCTCCTCCACGCTTGCCTCATGGTCCCCTTGTGGCTCTCTGCAGCTGAGAGCTCGGTCCCTCTTCCTTCTTGCCCACATGCTGTACCTCCTGCCGGTACCGGCTCGGGCTCCTCCGTCCAGTCCGCTCCCCAGGGATATCCCTCATCTGAAGGAGCAACAGCAGTGCTCACACCAGAGTTTTGCTTGCTGTCCCATTACAACGTGCGGTTGCCCCTCGCTGCGCTGGCAGGCACGATACCTGTGGGAATCCCCGCTCCTCCTCGGGGCCTTGGTCCACAGCCGCTCGGGGGCACCTCAGTCCAGCCGCAGGGTCTGGGCGTGCGGTTCCTTAGGCGGTTCAGCACCATGGACAGCCCGCTCCTTTTTTAGCTTTAACTGAGCGATCCTGGGCAGCATGGGAGTCAGGAAGTAGGACCCACGTCCAGAACGGTGGACGGGCAGCTTTGTTTTGGGTGATGGGGAGCAAGTAGCGGGAACACAGGGTACACACGAGGAGTGACATTTATGATACAGGCGTGATCGTCGCCCTCGATGGCCTGCCCTTTGGTGTACGTAGTTACATATGATAGGTTTTACCATCTCCAACTTAGAGAGGATGAAGCAGAGGCACAGAGGGGTTCATAATTTGGCTGCGGTCACCCAGTAGGGTACTGGCAGAGGTAGAGCCCTCATGGCCGAGGATGGTGAGAGGGGCCGGGCAGGAGCTCTGACAGGGGCCGCTGCCGGGCTCAGCTGCAGACACCCAGCTCCTTTCTCAGAGGGCGCTCCCCCTTCTCGCTGCGCTGTGCACGTGCCCTCACCTGCGGAGCAAGGTAAAGCCACAGAGACCTGCCCTCGGCAAACTCCAGAGGTCGGGGACGGAGCTGCAGCTCCCACCATGAAGAAGCCTCTCAAAAGTTGTCAGCTGCTGCAGACACGGAGGTGGTGGGACACGTGCCCAAATCTGCGTGAACACCGCCATATACAAACTCAGTTCATGGTGTGCAAGCGATGCTCCTCGTCTGCTCTGCTAGAGTGGGATTTCAGAATGGATGACAGAACAGAGTGGAAGTGTAACGTGCATTGGATCCAACTGAAATCTTACCTCTGAAATGACATCAGATTGCTTTGATGCAAACAGGAAGCGAATGCTGTCTGAACCACTATACAGAATGAAACTGGCCTAAGTGGCCTGTACCCAGGCCAGGAAATAGACATTCTGCCGACGGGGTATACGCTTTGAGCTTTAATCATATTGGCTATTTTTGCCCTCAGAGGCAGAACGCATAGCTTGCTTCGACGTCTGTAACTGTAGAAACACTACTGAATGTGAAAACCTGAGCACAGGGGCCAGGCTTTGGAAAGAGCGTAGTATTTCCCAAGTCCTCACGGTTCCCAGGGGCGCTTATATCTGGGCGCTGGACCCCATGTTCAGAGGCACAGATTCTACGTGGAAATCTCGTAGAGAAGACTTGGCAAACATGATAAACACAAATGTAAATTAGCTGTCAATCAGACATTAAAATGGATTTTTAAGAAGAATTTATCTACTTTAAAAGAGAGTAAAGATGATCCTTCTGCTAAATGATTTAAGACTGTAATTGGCTGATGAGGGTGTAGAAAAACAGTAATAAAAGGGAAGTGCATTTAATTTTAGCTTGTCACTTCCAGCTTTATAAATTGGTTTACTCCAAACGAATACTCACAGTTTTCAAAATTAAATTACCTTGTTTATTTATTTATTTAATTTATTTAATTTTTTTTTTTTTACCTCCAACCTTCTTATGTGGCCCTTACCTATTCCAGTTAGTGGGCAAAAGCAGAAGCTCGGAGTCTCCTGTGCACGTGTGTGTTCACAGGTCTGCTAAGGCAGGGTGTCATATTTCATGAAATTGCATTACGCCATCATCAACTCGCAAACCTGGGGAAACGTTTGGCCCGGCGCGCCCCCCTCAGAGAACGCTTGTTTGGATGAAGTACGTATCCTATTTCCACCATGACCTTCTAACCACACGACGAAGCCCCCTGCCCCCCCGAGAAAACCTTAACAAGTTTCCCATCATCACAGAGAGCAATTAGCTGTCTTCAGTCAGCTGTGCCACCAGGTGCCCCTGGGACCCAGAGCGACCGTGCTCCTGTGGGTCTGCCTGCTGGGTCGCTGGGAAGGCCCAGCCCAGACAGGCTCATGTCACGCAGTGGCTCTCCAAGTGTGTTCCGCAGATGACAGCAGCACGTCGCCTGGAAACAGGTTAGAAATGCAAACTCTCAGGCTGCACCCCAGACCAGCTCTGAAGCTCTGGATTGGGACCTGAGGCCTGAGCCGCAGCCGTCCATCCACGTCACGGCGACACTCGCTCCAGTTTGAGACGCGAGGGTCTTGTGCGCAGGTTGCTCCTGGAGTCACACTCTCCCTCCACTGTGCCCCTTGTGACCTGTGTGGACGGACGTGAACTGCCTAACCTCCACAGGCTGCGCTTCCCCAGGTGTGGACGGAGGTCATGCAGCTGCCTGGACAGGCTGCTCCTAACTATGTTACACCTCAGATACATTTCACGGGAGACTGTGCCTCCTTATGAGCTAGGCCGTTAAAGTGAAATCCCCCACGTCCGAGTCAGCGGCGTGTCACGTGGTGGCCGTCCAGCACCACGGCGAGGCGGACACATGCCAGGGGAGCGACTGAACAAAGATGAGCACTCGCAACCACTCCACTCCTGAACTTTCTCACCAGCTCTGAATGTAAAATTTCAGGCTGGACAAGAGGAGCAGGAGTGGGGAGCTGTGTTGTGTGCATTTCCAGTCCGAGGCAGAGGGTCTTCAAAGGGAGCTTCGTATGTGTCCCCCACAGATGGAAAGGGATTCTCCTGGTGCCTGCTTCAGGCCGGGCATGTTCCAGCAGCCTTTGGCAGCTGCTCGGAGACTGGTGTGCACCCTCCCAGAGTCGGTCGCAGTAAGAACTGTGTTTACCAGCAGCAGGGGTGGGGCGGCGAGAGAAGGCTGAGATGGGGAGGTTGACGGGGGTCTCCTCCTGCACCAAGAAGCTGGAGGTGGACCCCGGCTTGCCTGGCACTATAGAGAGTGAGATTCATCTGCCAGGTAGAAGGAACAGCAGGAGACAGGTCCTGGCAAAGCTAAATTCCAAAACATCCTTGAAAAATCTTCATGGGGGAAAGAATCAATTTCTGCCAAAACAGAGCCGGAAGCAAGATTATGACAGCGCACGTTCACGACAAGTGGCTCCTGTTCTCCAACACTCCTGCTTGTCCCTGCTCCAGGGTAGGAGGGTGTCACGGAGCTGGGTGTAGGGGCTAGAGAAGCACCAGACAGACAACCAGCCCTCAGCTCCATTCCAGGCCACGCCATGGAAGGGACGGAAATTGTGATGTTTTGTTTTTCGCTTTTGGGGTTTTTTTGAGAGGGAGAGAAAGAGATATCAAGAGAGTGAGTGGGGAGGAGGGGCAGAGGCAGAGGGGGAGGGAGAGAATCCCAAGCAGACTCCTGCTGAGTGGGGAGCCTAACGTGGGGCTCGAACTCATGACCCTGAGATCACGACCTGAGCCGAAATTAGGAGTCGGACAGGTAACCAACTGAGACACCCAGGTGCCCCATGCAGATTGTGATGTTAAATTAAATTTGCTGTTTTGATTAATATTTGGTCACAATATTCTGATTTCTGAATTGAGACTTTTTGTGACTTAAGTGACCCTTGCACTGTCTATTACCTAAAGGTGAGCAAAATGGCCGTGGCCTTCTAGACTTTTCCTGTAGGAGAAATGAAGATTATTCTCATTGAAAAATGCTCAAAGAGACAAAGATAGACCATGGAAGTAATTTGAGTTAATTGGGGCATGACTTATGCTTGTTCAATACATGTTCACACACACACTCACATACATACATGCTCACACACACACTCACATGCTAGCATGCACTCATGCACAACACATGCTCACACACATGCTCACACATTCACACACATGGCTGTGCATTCAGGCTCACACACATACATGCATACACACACACTCACATGCTAGCACACACTCATGCACAGCACAAGCTCATATGCTCACACATTCACACACATGCCTGCACATTNGCTCACACACATACATGCATACACACACACTCACATGCTAGCACACACTCATGCACAGCACATGCTCACATGCTCACACATTCACGCACATGCCTGCATATTCAGGCTCGCATGCACACATGCTCACACGCATATATGCTAGCACACACTCATGCACAACACACANTCAGGCTCGCACGCACACATGCTCACACGCATACATGCTAGCACACACTCATGCACAACACATGCTCGCATGTTCACATACACATTCACACACATGCTCACACATTCACACACATGCCTGCACATTCAGGCTCACACGCACACATGCTCACACGCATACATGCTAGCACACACTCATGCACAACACATGCTCGCATGTTCACATACACATTCACACACATGCTCACACATTCACACACATGCCTGCACATTCAGGCTCACACGCACACATGCTCACACACATACATGCTAGCACACACTCATGCACAACACATGCTCACATGTTCACATATATGCTCACACATTCACACACATGGCTGTGCATTTGGGCTCATACACATACATGCTCACATGCATACATGCTAGCACGCACTCATGCACAACACATGCTCACATGTTCACATACATGCTACACAATGCTTACATAAACACATATACACATTTATGCTCACACACGTGCTCATACACATACTCAGATACACATTCACATGCACACACGTATATGCTCAAATACATACTCACGTGTCAAATAGCAGATCCCCAACAAATGGAAGCTTTTTGCTTTTATTAGGAAAAAATAACATTTGCCTCCTTTTAGAATCAGTAAAATTTTATTAATTCCAGTTTCATAGGTCTAAGTATCAAGACAGACCTATCAAAATGCAGTCTTAATGAGTGCTGACAGGAAGCAGCACAAGTTCCTGGCGGCAAGTGTTTTCACAGAGTCACAGAAGAGAGGCTGTAGGGCAGCTCGGTGACCTTCAGAAGGTACAAGATAGAGCCCCTCCAGGCTGGGAAGGAGCTGACTGGTCTGAGTGGCCACACCACACGGGGTCAGCAGGTGCCATCACGAGGCAGACATGGGGAGGGTGTCCCAGCATCTGCATGACCGCCGCCGTGGGCCTGCAGTGTCCCCAACACCCAACCCCGGGTTCAAATTCAAACTCCCTCCAAGCAGTCCTGCAGTTTGTTTGGATGCTCCCTGGAGCAGAGGCCTGTGCTTTCTGACAGGTAGGTTCATGAAGGTATGATCACGTATGTATTATCCGTGTATATACTCTTCATGTATATCGTCGCAAGATTGGAGCTTCTGTTCTGTAGCTTTGGTCCGGTCGTTGACCCACACGGAACAGGCCTATCTTCTACTCCTCACGGCCTCCCCTCAGAAATTCTGGGAGAGCGAATGCGTTCCTTCTGAGTCCAGTCCCTTCAACACTTCCTCGTTTGGCTTATTCCTTTGATCCTGCTTCCTTCCTCGTCTGGTCTAAACATGTTCCAGTTTGTGTGCACTCTTCTGAAAGCGAAGGCAGTGCTCCCCAAACCAGGATGCCGTGTCTTTTTTCAGTTGATAGAAGTAGGGTCCAGCAAGAACATTGGCATGTCTGAAACCATATATGGATCTTCCTAGACTTGGGGTGGGGTCTCATCCCAACAAACCCATTCCCAATTACAAACATCATAAGTAGAAAGTTTATTTAATACACCGAATTTCTAAACACTGAAGCTTAGCCTAGTCCCCCTTGATGCTCTCAGAGTATTGTTTTTGCCTACAGCTGGGCAAAATCATCTAACACAAAGCCCATTTTGTAATGAAGCATTGACTATCTCATGTCATTTACTGAATACTGAGCTGAAGGTGAAAAAGGGGATGGCTGTATGGGTTCAGAATGGCTACAGGTGTACTGGTTGTTGGCCTTCGTGATCAGGGGCTGACGGGGAGTCATGGCCACCGCTGCCCAGCCTCATGAGAGTGGACAGTACCACAGACCACAGCTCGGGGAAGAGATCCAAACTCCAAATTCCAAGTATGGTTTCTACTGAGTGTACCGCTTTCACACTGTCGTAAAGTTGAAAAATCATATGTTGAACCATTGTAAATTCTTCGCTATTTGGAAGAACAAACACTGCAGCCATTTTTCCACGGTGCCATCCTCCCTCCAAAGCACAGAGCAGTTCCTTTTATTCAGGGGGATACTTTTTCCCAGTTTATACCTTTCTGCTTGGTGTGTGTTTGGCATGCTTGCTACAGAGAGCACTGGAACCAGCGTGCCCACAGAATAGAGGAAGCTTCCATCAGGTGACTTCCCTAGAAAGACCTATGATGGGGCTGTTAGCCTGAACTGTCAAGTCAGAGGCCACAGCCAGTGGGTCAAGGTGCTCTTGGCTATAAGGAGCAGTCATGTTCATCAAGGAAAACAATCCTGTGATGTTAGTGACTCAGGAACCACAGTGACCATCACTGAAAGCTGCAGAGGGCCAAAGACGGTTCAGATGCATGTCTTGATTTTAACTTCTTAATGACAGCATAAATATGTGCAGATGAGAGCAGTAATACCTATTGATCTGCCGAGTATTTACAGATTGTCTACCATGTGCTGGACACTCTGCAGGTGGCATGATGCATAGTCATACTGAGTCCTTATCGTCGTTCCCAGAGGCATGTTTCTGTCTTGCACGTGATGTAACCATGGCTCACAGAGACCAGCAAATCCTCAGGGTTCTGAAGCCGGTGGCTGGTACAGTCATGACTCTGGCTCAGCACCAATGCACTTTGCGTCCAGGCTCTCCATCATACATGGAGATGTTAGGTCTCTATGGCTGCATCCCAATTTAATTCAGAGCTCAGGAGCTTCAGACAGCACACATTTATTATCAGGAATCATCACCTGGGCCTCCTCACAGCTGCCTGAGCATCCTCACAACATGGCGGCTGGCTTGGCCCAGAGGAAGGGATGAGAGAGAGAAGGAGTCTGCAGACAGAAGCCATGTCTTTATAATGTGATCTTGGCAGCAATACCCAATATCTTGGTGGTGGTACGCTATGGGTCAGACCACCTGGCATGTGTGGGAGGGGCTGACACAGGGGGTGAGCCCCAGGAAGTGGGTGTTCTGGGACCACCTTGGAGGCTGATGGCCCCAAAAACAATGAAACCTGAAGACTAGGACCTGAAAATAGGTCATCTCTGGTGTGCCATCACCAGATCGGCTGTTCTCTGATTCCATTTTTGTTGTTGTAAAACACACACACACACATGCACTGAAGCACAATTGGGGAATGATTGTGTTAATTTGCTTGTCATGATGCTGTAGTGTGAACATGCCAGCTTCACGATGAACCGTCTGCCCAAACAGGTAGCTACCTGGTGATGTGTGCATATAGCTGCATTTTTCAGTTCGGTTTTCAAGCATCCGTGTGTTTGAGACCATGATACTGTAGGCATGTAACAGAAATAATGTTTGCCCTTGACATTTTGGAGGTGAAATCCACAAGACTGAACACAGGGCATTCCTCATGCACCTGTTCTCACCTGGTTTATGGAGCTTCAGGCTGGACGCTGCCTTCCCAGAGAGGTGGTGTCTCTGTCATTTTGAAGCAAAATGCAATGTGTTCCATCTACCAGGGACTCTAGCTTTCCAGGGGAAGGATGTGTGTGCAGGGCCCAGGCAGCAGCAAGAGTGTGTGTTCCTGTGCCTCAGTTGGGTGTGGGGCGGGACTAACAGCAGGACACGGAGATCGGGAGTCAGCTCAGTGGGGTGGCGTCCAGCCTCACATCTGGAGGGCACCTGGAAAAAGGCCAGGGACCAGGGGGAGGCCGGGGACTGGGCTGGTCCAGGGACAACCTCTCAGGACTCAGAGATGAGGAAGGATGTTTGCAGGGCTCTTTTTGGCTTTTTCCCTTAGGTTCTGGCCTCCTGAGCTGGGGCTGAAGCAGAGAAGCCAGTTGCCTGGAAGGTGTAGGACTGGGCTAAACGTCCGTGACTTCTGTCCTCACTTCTGTTTCTGGAGTTTGGTGCACAGGAAACGTGAGCCTCGGCCTAACCGAGCCCCTGCTGACTCTGAACAGAGCAAGCACCCGACTCCACCAAGAAACCCAGCATTCGTGGAGGCCTCGTGAATGCACGTCACCTCATGCACCGCCCAGCAGGGAAACGCCTGGACAGGGAGACACAATACCAACAGAGAATTGCACAGCACACAGGGCGCTAATCATCAGACGGAAATACTGTAATACCCCTGCCCCCGGGTCCCAGGTCAGCCAGCGGAGGTTTGGGCCATAACAGCACACTATGAAGATCAGCAGGGTGGGAAGGGCCCGGGCTCCACCGGGTCGCGGGCTTGCACCCGGGAGAGGCTCCGTGGGGCCTCCCTGCCCGCCTCGGCGGCCTCACCATGCTGCGCTCCTGCGCTCCTCCCCATGCCCAGGACAAGGTGTCTTCAGCTGTGCCTGCTTCTCGGATCACCTGCATCCCACTGGAGCAGCCGCTCTGTTTTAGAATGACGTCGGTGACACGGCTGGAGGAGAAGCACCAGAACTCAGAGGGAGGGATCATCACCAAAGGGAGGCACAGCCTCTGTTCCCTCTGTCACCTCTCCAAAGCCCCAGAACCTCCTTCCGCACACAGCAGCTCAGGCCTCTGAGGTCGCCGGTCTCTGGCACTCCTGGCTCCTTCACTCTCCACATGGACCAACGCCAAACACGCAGGTGCTCTGCAGAGTGACGGGAGGCCGTGCATGCTCAGGTTTCTGTTCTGTTTTCAACAGACACTTCGTGGCACCTGCAGTTGGCCCGACACCGCGTTCGGGCCGGAGTGCACCCCTGCTCTCTGCTCTCATCTCACAGCGCACATGGCGGGAGGCATGAAAGGCGGGGAGTGGACAGGCCGGGAGCTCAGGGGAAGGCCGGTCACTGACCGGACTCGCTGGAGGAGGACCGCCGGATGTCAGCTGGACCGAGCTGTAGGATCGGGGGACAGAAGGGTCCTGGTGCTGCTGTGGGGATGGCTGAGGAGGTGTCGTGGATGCTCAAAGAGTTCTCTTTCTTCCGCTGAAGGTTTATGGTCCTCTCCATGCCTGGAAATCCCTCTCGGTGTGAGGAAGTGGGAAAGATGCAAGCCTTTGTTTACAACATATATGTGGCTCTTCACTTTTTCTTGTGTTTTCATGCATTTTGGAGGGAAACTGGGGAAGGCTCTGTCAAGGGTTGTTAGCCAGACACAATTTTTCAATGGAAGCTTGACACTTCGTGCATTTGATGGAATCAAAGGGACTTCAAGCAATGGTCGGGTTAATCCTTGCTGTTTGGAGCCTAGCTTCTGCTTCACAAACATGCAGGACTGAAAGCGAGTGATAAATGGAAACAATAGGGTAACGGTTCATTCTCTGCTGATCCATACCCAAATAGGCTATAAAAATGGTAATGTATGTATTCATAATTAGCATGCTAACCATAAATCATCCCAGAGCTAAAGTATTAAAACAATGAAATGCACACATCTCTATTAGGGATGAAAATTTATTTGTGGAAAAGTTCGGAAGTCAAAACTGAACTCGCGGAGGCGGACTTGCATTCACACCGAAAGAGGAAACACGTGCACGTCTCACCAACGGTGTTCTGCAGCGGGGTTGAACGGCAGGGCCGTGTGAACGCACTGGTCAGAGTTCAGAAGTGGGACGAGCCGGAGCTGTAGGCACGGAGCCAAGCTGGACTGACAGGAAGAGGATGGTGGGGTTTTGTGACCATCGGGCCTACGTTTGTTCACAACATTATGGTACAAATTCTGGATTAACTCTGGTGAGTCACCTCCTGGAAAGGTTCTCATTAAGGGTCTTGGGATGTGGTGTGGAAGGACCTCTGTGTCCTGGCCCCTTCCTGGCGGCATGAGGTCACATAGCTAGTAAGAGCCTAGCCCAGGCTGAGGTCTCGGTGGTCAAGGGGGACAGTTCCTCCCAGGACCTTCACTGGCCGGTGGGCTGGCAGACCTCATCTGTGGGGAGCAGGGGAGGCCACCTCCCAGATGGGAGGGTCTGGAAACGTCCCGCAGACACAGGACTCCGTGGAGCGGATCCGAAGGCCCAAGAGCCTCTTCTGACCTGGATCCGGGTGGCGGGGGCCATGAGCTCCCGCCGCTGTGGCCAAGAGCCCTCTTGCCCAGATGGGGATGACGGCAGCCCCCTGGCTACGTCCCTTGGGGACTTGGCACCCTTCCTGCACCCCTGAAAACTGAGAGCTACAGCACAAATGTGACGTCCGGGCCATGAAGATGTCCTCCGTGGCTTTATACGTATCATACATGTGTGAAAGAAAGGAAAGGGAGGTAGGAAGGTATTGGGCACAGCAGGCATCACCTGTGACAGGTCTCACCTGCTCAAAACAGACAGCTGGTCTGCCCGCTGTTCACACGGGAGGTGAGCGGTGAGGTCAGGCTTTGACAGCAAGTTTTATGAAATCGAAGCTCATGCTTTCTTGTGCAAATACATTCAGACACATGCACACTCAGTGTGCACACACACGCACGCACGCACACCCAATATCAGGGAACTGGTGCAACCTTGTCTCCTTCACAGTGGTCGCGGGCCCACTCTTCCTCAGCCGCCCGGCTCACCTTCATGGGGTCAAGGCTGTCTGCCTTCAAGCCTGCATCACCTATGACCCAGAGACCAGCCGGTTCTCTAGTGACTTCGAGCTCAGATAAAAAGGTTGAGCTCCATCTGCCTTCTAAGGGTCTCTTCTCTCCTTCTGAAATGACAGCAAATAAAATCAGGCTCCTACGGTGTTGGTGGCCAGCAGGAGCACCTGCCCCCAGAGACGAGGAGATTCCGCCAGAAAAGCGAAGGCTGTGGTTGGTGGCAGCCATGCTTCCTACGTCATGCCCTCCAGGGAGGCAGCTTCACATCTGTTTTCCAGCTGAAGACATGGGGAGCCAGAGAGGTTCAGTGATGCAGCCAAGGACACACAGCGAGAGGGGGGAAGGCAGAGAGTCTCACCTTCCAAGAACGTTTGCTGTTCAGACTCCGTGGTTGTTGAGTAAACCTCCTCCTCACACCTCCCCTGCCCCCTGTCCCTCTGTAGCTCTGCCACAGTCCAGCCACGGTGTCCACTTCTGTCCCATGGGGGGACACAGAGTCCCTCTGCGACTGCTCTCAGAGGTGTCGCCAGAATCAAAATCAGAGTGAGGTCAAGGCTGTGCACGGGTCGCAGCCGCGTATGGCTTGCGCCTTATTGGTCGAGGGGCCGCCCGTGCACGGAGGGGTTGAGCTGCGCTGACCATCAGGACGGATGAGCGGCATTCAGAGCTCGGCGTCGGGGCGGCACCGCGGAGGCTGAGAGCTGAGGAGAGCGCAGTGGGGTGCGAAAAGCTGCGGAGCATCCTGGGGTGTCGTCCGGGTGCCCCGTACAGAAGGGCCGGCAGAGCCGAGGGGACGCTGGGGCGCCCAGACGTTGGACCCGTCTGCTCTGTGTGCGGCTCTGGTGACAAATCCGCCGTCCGTGTGACTGCGGGAGGGGAGGGCCGGGGAGGGGCGCTCCCACTGGATCCCCCGAAGGTTCCACGGTCTGGGAGTGCTGGCCACGGGCTCCTCCTTCCTGAGGTCGCCTCTCCTCCCAGCGAGACACATGTCCCACTCCTGAGCCTGTGCCCTGGAGGCTCGACGTCCCCACGTGACAGTGCAGTTGCGACCCTGAGTCCTGAGAGTCCTGAGAGAGCAAGAGAAAGGTCGAGTGCGGTTATTCGTCTTATGGTTTTTAAGAGACAGCGGCTGGTACTGTAAATAAGGGAAGCTAGGATCTCCTCCTCGCCACGCACGCTAGTGACCCTGGGTGTGCACCCGTCCCACGAAGCCCACAGTGCAGGCCACTGCCGCAGCCAACCTGCGAGCCCCCGTGCAAGCCGTGTGCGCAGCCCCCGCGCGTGCGGAGAGGCCAAGGCCCCGGGCGCTTGCTCCACCCCTGCAGGGGCGCTGCTGGCTCAGGTGAGGGTCTTTCCGAGCACGCGGGACGGCAGCTCAGGCACATCCAGACGTCATCGCCTTCTGCCGGGGCCCACGGCCGGCAGAGTCCTGCTGCGGGACTGGCTCCTGCGTCTGCTCTGAGGCTTTCCAGCTGCACCCCTGCCTGGAAGCAGGACGGCCCTTCGCAGGGGTGCTTTCCATTCCATAACCGAGTGCGCCTGGAGCTGCTCTGTTTCCCACCTGTCCTCCCCTTGCTCGCGCTGAAGCTCATTTCCTTTAGCGGATCCTGTCCTTTCCCAGGGAGAGGACAGACAGGTCAGCCGCGAAGGAGGGCAGGCGGGAGGTCAGGGGTGCCAGGCTGCGGAGCCCCGGATGGGTCAGCGATGGGTGCAGGCTGTCCTGCGCCCTCACCTTTCGTCATGAGGGCTGTCCCGAGGGGAATCCAAGGGCCGGCCGCTTGCTTTCTGCCTCCGCGGCTCTGGTGATGCCGTCAGCTGGGCCCTGACCCACGCTGCCATCTCGTGACTTGAGCCGACCTCTGTGGCCGCTGGTGCTTCTGAACCTGACATTTCTTTCAAACTTTGGCAACCGCTCTTTCCTCTCTCTTCCTTTGCTTTTTCTACCAAAGTGATTTTAGGTGGACAGGATTCCAGAACATACGCCGGGAAATGAGAAGTCAAAGTGCACTTCTCACTTGAGCAAACCGAACCGTCAAGGACATACATAACAAAGGTCCCCTTAATCAAAACTGAAAACTGGTTAGCTTTGGTGAGCGCAGCACAGACATTGGCTCTCAGCTCCCCCGCGCTGGGACGGTGGGTCCCAGCCCCTTCCCCCGGTTCCTGTGCTGCACCTGAGGGGGCGCCGGGGGGCCTGTCTCCGGAGAAGAGACAGAGCAGCGCAGCTCAGGGCCGGTGTTTGAAATCAGAAACCGGCCCAGGGATGCGGACGCCCCCCCCCCCCGTGTCTGTGAGCTGCGGGCATAGTAAAACCAGAGGCGCCGATCGCTTGCGTCGTGGGTGCAGGCAGCTGCACCGTACACCCCAGCTTGTTCCGGGGACGGCCGCCTGTCCCGGCTGCTGGCATCCTTGACGGTGGGTGATTCCCTTTCTCTCTTAAATTCTTCAGTTATATTACTTGATAATGAACTTTGAAATGTAGGGTCCCCAGATATCTTGTTATAATCACGTTTCATGTTATAAGTACATTAGTCTTTCACAAATAATTTTATAATAAAATGGAATATTAATCAAATGCCGCAGATGCCTCTGCTTTTAGTGATTCTCAAATGAACAGCTGAGAATGTTTTAACAATTTGAAAAAACAAGGAGAATGTGGGCTTTGCTCAGTCCGGTAGGAAGCGCCGCTCAGAGCCACACTGATTTCAGAGTGTGATGCCGGTGTGGCAATCATTGCCACCCCGAGGGTCCGCGTAGGGACTGGGGCATCCCTCTGGGGGCCCAGTCCCATTCACTGATGCACCTCAGGGCTGCGACCGGGCTTGCAGGGGTCGACAGTCAAAGCATGTGCTGGGGGAAGGTCAAGGGAAAGAAGAGAGAGAAGCCACAAGTCGGGAGACAGGCCGCCCTGAGAGCCCTTGTTGGACGGTGTCCGCCCGTGTCCGTCTGCTCCTTGGGGACCTGGCTCGCAGCAGGCGCAGGGGCTCTGCCGGGCTCCCTGCCCATGTGTCTGCTTCACGGCTGTGTTAGGAGAGCTGATGTGTTCATTCAACAAGCGGTCCCAACGGCAGCTGGATGGCACAGTCCGTGAGGCACTGGACTCTTGATTTCGGCTCCGGTGGTGAGGTCAGGTCCGGGGACTGAGCTCAGCATCGGGCTCCACACTGAGCACTGAGTCCGCGGCAGCTTCTCCCCTTCTCTCTGCCCTTCCCCCAGCTCGCCGTCTCTGTCTCAACAAAACCACAACCACATGTCCCGTGTCTCTTCTACAGGTACACACGCACGCGTGTCTGCCTGAGAGCCCACTGCCCGCCAGCTGGGGCCCCTTTCATCGCACCTGCTCACGAGGCCCGGGATTCGGGCAGGTGTCTCATGGTCACCGCGGTGACCGGCACCGCACGCACAGGCGCAGGGGCCGGCCCATGCAGAAGAAGGGCGCCACACTGGCCGGCAGAGTCTTCAAGAAGAGCCTGGGAGGGTCCGCGGGGGTCAGCAAGGCAGCTGAGCCACGTCATGGGGGCCGAGAGGTGAGCGCGAGGGCGGCGNGAGGGCGGCAAGCGGGCAGACGGATCCGGCCTCCCCGGGGCTGAACTCACGGCCCTGTCGTTAGACCGGGATGGATCCACGGCCTCCAAGCGCCATAGTCAGAGTGGCGATCGAATACGAATTTTAGAGAACTTTCATGTTTAAACAATTTTGGGGTCACACGGGGGTTGTCCCAGAGCACAGAGCGCCCTGAGCCCCAGCCATGGGAAGCGCTCCAGGCCCGAGGCCGCCGAGTGGGAGACGGACACGGAGCGGCGCTGAGCTCCGGCAGCTGAACTCTGGGCTGGGGCGGTGCAGAGCTGACGTTTGTCCAACCGCACGGGGCCCCCGTTCGCCCGCGCGGGGGGAACCTGACGCAGTGCGCACCCCTGACGACCGCACGCCCCTCAGTGATGGGGAGATGTTCTCATTTTGAGGACGTTACACAGACAGGTTGGTGCACTGCGAGACCATGGGATACTGGCTTTTCTCCTCAGCCAAATGCCCCGGGACCCACCCAGGCCTTGGGGCATGGAACGTTCCCTTGCATTGCGGAGCAGCAGCCCTGGCGGGGAGGGGCCAGGCCGTGTGTCCGTCCCCTGTGGAGGGATACTTGCTTCCTGCCCAGCTCTGGGGGCTGTGGCCACAGCGGCTGCACACAGCCGTCTACAAAGGGCTGTGTTCGTGTTGCACTTTTCTGTGTCTGTGTGCCACACTCAGCAGTGCGATTGCGGGGCCCGCATCTGTGC
>LNAC01000402.1:784333-802921 GCA_002007465.1 Ailurus styani | reverse complement strand
TCCCCCGCTGTGCCCCCGCCCCCGCGCCCCGCAGGACGTCCAACGCCCGTCGTCCTCGCCAGCACCTGCTGGGACGAGCTCCTCTTGCCTCCCCGTGGGGGCGGCTGTGCAGGGCCGTCTCCCTGCGGCTTGAGTGAGCATCCCCCTCCCCCCCGTGGCCAAGGCTGCTGAGCGTCTTCGCCCGCCTGTCTGCCATCTGTGGATCTCTTGGGAGCGGGGTCTGGTCAAGGCTTTTGCCCATTTTCTGACTGGATTGTTGATTTCTTCCTGCTCAGTTCTGGGAGGCCTTTACATATTCCGCATACAAGTCCTGTGTTGAATTTGTGAATTGCGAATATTGTCTTCAAGTCTGTAGCTTATCGTTTCATCTGCTGTGCAGGGTCTTTTGCAGAGAAAAAATATTTTTAATTTTTAGGAAGTCCAGATTTTCATAGTTTCCTCCTGTGACTCATGCTTTAGGTGTCGTGTCAAGGAAGTGAACCTTGGCCACAAAGACTTTCTCCTAAAGGTTTTGTAGTTTTATGTTCAAGTATAAGATACGTTTTCAGTTATTTGTTGAGAAGGGGTACGCTTACCTCAATCTCAGCTCGCTCGGCGTGCAGCTGTAGCGGGGGGCGCTGATCGCGGAGGCCGCGGAGGAGCCGGGGCGCGGCCACAGACAGGGGCTGCAGGGTCATGGGGACCGACAGGACCCTCCAGGCTCCCCACGCTGGGCTGGCCCTGCTCAGGGCAGCACACGCGTGTCCCTACACATACATGTGGCCCGCACGCACACCCATATGTGTATGTACGCACGCATGCGTGTGTGTCCCATCTTACTAGTCACACGGAGAAACCTCCTTCACACCAACTCCTGAGACCGTCTTACACCTCTAAAAGGAAATACTTCCGTGTTTGGAAAATTTAACTTGAAATGAAAATGTGTTTGGGGCGCCTGGGTGGCTCAGTTGTTAAGTGTCTGCATTCGGCTGGGGTCGTGGTCCCAGGATCCCGCATCGGGCTCCCTGCTTGGCAGGAAGCCTGTTTCACCCTCTCCCACTCCCCCTGCTTGTGTTCTCTTTCTCGCTGTCTCTCTCTGTCACATAAATAAATAAAATCTTAAAAAAATGTGTTTGAAGAGACGCATTATTAATTAGTATGCATGCACGTACACACAACAGTTTAGGGACTGGTAGTTTAAAAGGTGGGAAAAAATAAAATAAAATTAAGACGATTAAAAAAAATTAAAGGTGGGTATTTCCTAATTATGTTAAATCAGGTTATTCATCAGCATGTTTCACCAAAGGCAAGAGTCGAATGTGCTTGGTCTACACTGGTTCATGTTGGGTCTGATGCCACTTACATGCAGTGGTGTTTCTGGCTTCTTGCCTTCGGCATAAGAAAAATAGTGCCTTTGGAGCTGAGAAATTAGGCTTTGACTCTTGAGCTAGAGAAGAGCATGAGGCAGCTTTCAAATGATCTCAGCGAAATGCCCTAGAACCCATGATGGATCGGCAAATTCCAGGCAAGAGGAAATTAAAGCTATAAAGGCAGAAGCACAGACTCAGACCCCGGCTTGAAAGTGCCTGTTTTGGACAATGGCTTGCTGCTGCACGGACCCTGCTGTGGCGCCCAGACCCCACTGCGCTGCGTGGACCCCGCTGCGGTGTGTCGCGTGGCTGTCTGCTGGTGTTGACTTGGGGGCTCCCTGGGCAGCCCCAGTGCTTCTGTGCCGTCCTCCTGCAAACAGCAGTGATATTCCGGCGCCTGGGAACGCGTGGGATGCTGTGCACGAGACAGGCAGCTTGATAGGCTGTGTGGATGGCGACTTCCGTCAGAAACAGTTCAAGGCTGTCTGCAACGCACCTCTTTAAAAACCTCCTTTTTTTTTTTCCATTTTCTGAATGTACATTCAGCCTTAATAATATTCATGATTCTAGGCTAAGGATGCATCCAGCCCTTTTTGTGGATCTGTCAGCCCAAGCATGTGTGTATCTCCCATATTTTGTTCTGTCTTTTCTAGCTTCTGGGAAAAGGCAAAAGGGGCCATAAGGCAAGTAAATCATTGTAGGCTGCTGTGGCCTGTGTCCCCACGCACCCTTCCTCCCCAGTACATCCTGAAATAAAGGATGTTCTGTTCTAGACCCTGTCACTTTCTGCTGGTGGTGGCTTGGGAATGCTTGTGGGCACCAGTCCCGGGAGTCCTGGGCATCTGCTTGGGGGAGTTTGCACTAATTTCTCAGCTGTTTTATTTAGTTGCAGTTGGGAGCTGATCTGAATGCATTTGTCAGATACAAGTATTTGTAGTAACCACAGGACCAGTGACTAGAGATAAAAGTCAGGCGCGTGTGTGAGAGAGAGGAAGAGAGGGAGACACTCCTTCACCTACACAAAGTTCAATATTTCAGTCTTTGGCCTCAGAGGGGGGAAACCCGCAAGTGTTCAGAAATCTATCTCAAATATAGTGATGACTTCTTTTTTGTTTACGTATTTGCTTTCCACTATTTTCTTTAAAAGCCAACTTTAGGGTAAGGAAGTTCTTTCCACATCCAGTTTAAATCATTCTTGCTACAGGAAAGCATGATTTTTCTTCTTTTCTCCTCATTCTTCCATCCTCACATAATACAGCGTATCCGATGAGTGTTTTCTGTAGGGGAGTTCAATGGTGCGTATACCTAGTTAGCGATTGTGTCCATCAGCTCTGGGTCTGTATTTTATTCATTCATTTACTCAACAAGAAACTGATGAGTCCCACCCATGCTGCTTTCAGCGCTGTTCTGGGCACTGGGGAGCCAAAGATGAGAACCANTTTTCTGTAGGGGAGTTCAATGGTGCGTATACCTAGTTAGCGATTGTGTCCATCAGCTCTGGATCTGTATTTTATTCATTCATTTACTCAACAAGAAACTGATGAGCCCCACCCATGCTGCTTTCAGCACTGTTCTGGGCACTGGGGAGCCAAAGATGAGAACCAGGTAAACCCCTAACTTATTTACCTACCTGTTAGGAAATCAGATACATAAACTAATGCCCAGGAGAGACGATTGCTTGAAGCAGGCTTGTGCTACTCTGCACTTGTGGAGGTGCTCCCACAGACCAGGCAGGCGCTCCCATAGACTAGAATCTCCCAAAGACCAGGTGCTCCCACGGACCAGGTGCTCTCATGGACCAGGTACTTTCAGAGACCAGGTGCCCCAATAGACTGGGTTCTCCCAAAGACCAGCTGCTACCATAGACCAGGTGCTTTCACAGACCAGGTTCTCCCACAGACCAGGTATTCCCACAGACCAGGNGGACCAGCTGCTACCATAGACCAGGTGCTTTCACAGACCAGGTTCTCCCACAGACCAGGTATTCCCACAGTCCAGGTACTCCCACAGACCAGGCAGGTACTCCCACAGACCAGGCAGGTGCTCCCACAGACCAGGTTCTCCCACAGACCAGGTATTCCCACAGTCCAGGTACTCCCACAGACCAGGCAGGTGCTCCCACAGACCAGGCAGGTGCTCCCACAGACCAGGTTCTCCCACAGACCAGGCAGGTTCTCCCACAGACCAGGCAGGTGCTCCCACAGACCAGGCAGGTTCTCCCACAGACCAGGCAGGTACTCCCACAGACCAGGTGTTCCCATGGACCAGGTGCTATAAGTTTTGAAAAATGGGGGTGGACCCCCTACCCCATCATTGAGGCTGTGACTCCGCCACTAGAACTGCCTGCCAACGGCTCTTTACAAAGGAGTAAGCAGACAGTTATGACACAGAAAACCCTTTGACTGAGCTATTCTCAAAATCTTTGGAGAGGAGGCACTTCTAGAATGGTGTGTATAGGGCTTGTTGTGTAGGTCCGACAAGGCTTTCCAAGAGAGATATCTGCCATTCTTCACGATATGGAGAACTTCTATGTACCCCAAACTATGGTCTGAATGTTTGTGTCCTCCCCCAGACACTCCTATGTTGGGACCTAATCCCCAAGGTGATGGTAGCAAGAGGTGAGAGCCTTTGGGAGGTGAGCAGGGACCCCCATGAGGATGGGGTCGACAAGAATGGGATTAGTGCCCTTATGAAAGAGACCCTGCAGAGCTCCCTCGTCCCTTCCTCCATGTCAGGATATAGCAAGTCTACAGACGAAAAGAGGGTCCTCCCCCAACCATGCCAGCACCCTGGTCTTGGGCTTCCAGCCTCCAAAACTGAGAAATAATTGTCTGTTCTTTACAAGCCACCCAGTGTCTGGTATTTTGTTATAGCAGCTGGAACAGTCTAAGACACCCTGGGTCCAGACACATTTCTAGGTACATACTTTATTCTTCAGGGCTCTGAGGCTAAAGAGGAAACCACTTAGGACAGAGGAATTACTTCTTATCTTACATGTGTTCACAGAGCTAGGTCCATGCTTGGCACAAAACTATCATTTAATAAACAATGTGAACTAATTTAATTAATAGATGGGTTTAATTAAGTAGTATGCTGGTAAATGCTTTATAACTGGCTATCCAAAAATCAATGAATGAATGAATCAATCAACCAAATAAAGGTCTTATTTGTAGCATTTGCCAATCTCTGTGGTGAAAATATTGCCATCATGGCTGATTTCAAGCCACCAATATGATGTCAACGGGCTCACAAAATTTCTGAGAATATCACATTGCTCTTGTTCAGACCAGTCATCCCATGATGGGTCACTTTTGCATGCAGATTGTCCAGAGTTGAAAATAGTCAAGGCCCAAAAGTCTCTGGAGAAACACTTGACCTTCTCTCTAACTACCTAAAAGAATTTAGACAGACACCGTGCTCGGGAAGGGAGCTGTCACCATGAGTAACTTTATAATATGAACTAGGGGCAGTAGACGGGGGCAGAGGATGGGGACCTAGCTAAGTCTGTTTGTTAAAATTTTCACTGTGTTCCATTGTTTCCAAGTGGCCCAGCAAATATTTGTTCACCAAACATTTACTCCTTTTCATCTTCCTGTGAATTGCATTTCTTCCCTCTGAATTTCCATAGCTCTGCTTAGTTTGGGATGGCATATATACCTGACTATGGAATCTCACCTCTGTGTGGATTCCTTGTAAGTTATGGTATTAAATTTGATTTTCTCCTGTTAATCTGTGTCATGTCAATGTAATGCTTCGGTCAGCCAGAAGAGTCTTGAAGGGTAGAGAAAAACTTTTCCTCCCTAACACTCTCATGAAAGAGCAGCTCCAGAAACCGCTGGTGGTTTGTCTGTTGCCCAGTGTACCAAGACGGTGAATCACAAATGCAATGAGTGTAGAGTCCTACCCAGGAAGGCTTGGCTGATGCATGTTAAGAGTAATTCGACTGGTTACTCTGCGTGACTGGAATCCCTATAAGGGTAGGACTTGGGTCTTACTCCCCTTTGAGTTTCTTAGTGTCGGTTCTCTGTCCTACGTACACAGAAGCTGTGATTTCATACAAATCAAATCCATGTCACGGTCTCTGATTTTGAGAGTCTCCTTTTCTAAAATTTACCGTATCCTAAGGAAAAATACCAGGCCAGCATCTGGGGCTGTGGGCCAGATAAGTGCAGCATGTCTGCCCCCTGGGGCCCCACACACATCAAACAACAGCTAAAGAGTGGGAGCCTGGGGTCAGACAGGTGCTGGGCTCTGAGCTGGGCCTTAAAGGGCAGGCGGGTGGAGGAGCTGGGGGCGTCAGGCACAGCCATTCCAGGGCCAGTGGCTTTGGTTCTGCCCTTGAGCCAGGAGCAGTGGCCTGGGGACATGGAAGTTGGAGGCCCACAGATGCCGAGTGAGGGATCAGACAGACCTCTGCAGGTGACAGGGGCCTCGGAGGAGTTATGGGCACACAGGGGCATTGTCAGGTGAGAGCTTTCTTACCTCTTCAGGCTGGCAGATCAGGTGACAGTCAGCTTAGATCACACCAGATGGAAGAGCTTCCTGCTCCCTCCCTAGGGCCTGGGGCCGAGCTCCACCCCTCGCCATTTACCACGGTCACCACCCTGTGCCCTGTGATGGGGCTGTGCTCTGTGTCCCCGAGTCCCTTCAGAAATTGTACAGGTCTCCTTGCGGGGGTGTGGGATGTTCCCGAGCCCCATTCTGATGGCCTGGATCATGCCTGCTGCTTTGGCTCCCAGCCAGGGGTTCTGAAACAGGACCTGGCTCTGGGCTCCGACAGCTGACACTCTCCTGTCACACCTGCTACACCAAGAAGGCTCCCGACAACCTCCCGGGTCTGGAGTCAGGCTCCCACACCTTCTGTCTATGCCTGGACCATCCCAGCACCGCTGCAGGGGACTGGATGAGGCCAGCCAGCATCCTGAGCCCTGACAGCGACAACAAGGCCACATCTCAAATCCTCTTCAAATTAGCTGTTTGTCTGGGCTTGCTTGACTTATTCCGACACGTCTGTCCAGAACCCAGGTGTCCTCCCCTCCAATGGAAACTGCTCTCTGCAGGATCCACAAAATCACCCAGGACACAGCTCTCAATAGGATCGAGAAAAAAGGGGGCTTGAGAAAAACCTGGTACTCAGAAGAATGGTTTGCTTCTGGTAGAATAACATGTTTCAGTGCCTAGAATTTTGTTAGAATTGTTCGATATTGGAAATATTAGAAAAAATTTCAATATATATTTCTGTGTGTGTGTGTGTGTGTGTGTGTGTGTGTGTGTGTACTTTCTTCATTTGGGGAAAACCTGGTGATCAAATCACTCAGAAGCATTTTCAAATCAGCTGTCATCTCTCTGTCTCTTACAAAAATGTGCCGTTTGTCTTTGAAGCCATTACTGTCCTTTCCAGAAGGAGGACAGGGTAAATCAGAAGGAAAGGCACATGTCTTACCATAAAGTGAAGATGGTGCTAATCTAATTTGTTGTTGACACACGGGGCCTTCCCGCTCCCCTGTGCCCGTGCAGAGGGACCGTGAAGGAGAAGGTGTTCTGGGACGGCCAGAGCCCCTGCTGTCAGCGCGTGGCTGCATGTCCACACGGCCTCTGAGGGGCACCTGACTGTGGTTCGGGCTCCACATTTGTAGGAGTCAGACTGGGGCACAGGAGTCGGAGGCTCGCCGCTGCTGCTCGCCTGCCCTTGGCGCGCAGTGACGGTCTATGCCGGGGGAGCTCAGAAGCTCCCGCAGAGGGAGTAGCAAGGAGGGAGAGAACGGGGTGGGCTGTGTCTGCACCGCCCTTGACACGGAGGAACGGAGTGGCAGTGTGGTGACTCCGGGAAAGGAGTGAGCGTGGCTCCATGGGGCCTTCAGACCACCGCACACAACACCCTTCAGTCACGAGAGCCTCTCTGACCGCAGTGATGGGGCCCCATCTGCAGGGGCAGCAGAGGTGGGCTAGCCTCTAGAGGAGCCCTCAGGGAGCCCGTCTCACTCTGCTTCCTGCCTAGAACCCCTGCCACACTCACTTCCCACGGCTGCTCTGAGACGTGCTCCTTGGACCGCTTCTGATCCGACGGTGGGGTTCACGATCCCCTGACTCACGCATTCACTCACGAGTGACAGCTTGGCCCTGAGGGTCCGCCGGGTCTGTCGTAGCTGCACCGGGGTCAGATGTCTGCACCTGCTGCGTCTCGGAGTCCCAGGCTAGCTTTACCTCCGCACTGTCCTGTGCACACTGGATGCTGGGCTACGGACTGAGTGTCTGGGGGCTGCCCAGGGGACCACAGGCATTTTCACGGGGCGTGAAGTGCCCGCTGGGCTGAGGCGGAGGCCGCTGACCTTCGCCGGGTGTTCCTAGAGGCATCCCTGACAAGACACAGAGCAGTGGGGTCTCTGGCCACCCTGCTTCCCCGGAGCATGTGTCTCAGGGCTGCTGAGTCCCAGCCATCTATCGCCCACGCTGCAAGCCTGCCACTGTCCCCTGCTCCTTGTCCCCTGTCTCAGCCTGCATTCACCTCTGGTTTCCCCCAGGTGATCCAATTCCAACACGAACGTCATCACCAGCAAACCCGGGGTAGGGAATGTCTCCCAAGCTCCCCCAGTAGCACTTCATCTGGCAGGGATGGTTCTGGAACACTTGCCATGGCCAAGTCCTGGGTTCTGAACTGAGCACCTCGCCCCCATGGTGGCTCATTGCCAGGGGCTCCTGATCTCACTGTGTCTGTGGAAGTCCTTCTTCTTCCTTGTGGCGAGCGGTCAGAATCTCGACATGCACATCCCAGCATCTGCGCCCACACTTGGAAACCCGCACGCGAGCCATCGCATCCCGGTCCCGGAATGGGGGCACATCCCGGTCCCGGAATGGGGGCACCAGCTCTGGGGGGCTTGAGGCCACATCTAATCCCTACTGCTACTTCCTGCCAAATTTCTGCTGATGGCCATTGCTCCTCCTTCCGCTGGTCCCTGGAACGTTCCAATGGTGATGTCAGGACGAGAACTCAAGACCCTCTTTCTGTTCCTTGGCCTCCGGTGCCCCCGGCCTGCAGGAGGCAGCCCAGTCAGAGCAGCAGCCGGCCTGCGGGAGCTCTGCCCTGACGGCGCTGCTGACTGGCTCTGCACCGGCCTGACTTCCTCCTTCCGGGAAAACAGCCAGCTTCTTGAGTGTGTCGGCTCGTGGAGGCCAGAGTGAACGTGTACTTGCTGCTTCACCAGAGAGCTTTCTAAACCGCTGCCTCCGGTGAGAGCACGCTAGCTCTGACCTTCCACTGCAAGTCCCACCTCAGACCAGGGAAGGACCCAAGAAATGTAGATGATGCTATCAGGAGGTGACACCGTACCCCTGACCTTGAGGTCATACTGTTGATCTTCCCAGCTTGTGATGCCTCAGGGTCCCTCCCTGCCCTCCGCCCCTAGCTGGGCACTAGGGAAGGCTCCTAAGGATGGGGCCCAGATCCAGGAGGCATGGTGGGGCGGCAGGTGCCGCGGGAGGGAAGGACAGCATCGCTGGTCTGCCCTCCAGATGCTTGAGTCCTGTTAGAAGAGTGAAACCAGGTGTTGGCTCTGGGGACGATGACTCCAAAAGTTATAAAGCCGGGGGCAGGGCTCAGGGTTCACTGCATCTCCTCCCTCCTCATGCAGGTGATGCACCTGGGAACAGAGTGATGAAAAGCCATCACGGGACCAACAGCCAGCTGCACAGCATTAGAACCAAAACAGGGCTTCCTGCACCTGACGGAGTAGACGTGAACGGCCTCCGCTGATGGGGAAGGGGGGTAGCGGGACACGGAGGGGCCACCCCAGCACTCCGTGGTCACAGAGGAAGGTTCTCCATAAACGTCCCCAACCAAACTGCAGTGCGCCTGGGGCGCGAGCTCGGAGCAACGACGACCCGGTCAGGCTGAGCCCGTGTCCTGACCCCAGAGGCTGTGACTGTGCGCGGACTCGAGAAAAGCATCTCTGCAGGTGGAATTCAGCTGATGACCCCGAATGAGATCCTCCCAGGTTACCCAAATGGGCCCCAACCCCTTGGTGAGTGTCCACGTGTCCTTGCGAGGAGCAGAAGAGGAGACGGCCGTGCGGAGACCCAGCAGAGAGCGAAGGGACACCATCACAGGTCACGGAGCAAGCGTGGGGGTCGAGGAAGGGCTGTCCCGGGAGCATCACAGACCCCACAGCTCCGACCACAGAAATTCATTTCTCGAGGTTCTGGGGGCTGAGGTTGAGGTCAGGGCGTCAGCAAGATCGGAGTCTCGGGGGGCCTCTCTCGAGGGCAGGCTCGCAGGGTCCCCCTTCTGCCTGCATCCGTGTCCTGACCTCCTCTTCTCCTGGGGACACTGGTCCTGTTGGCTTAGGGCCACACTAGGGACCACATTTAACCCTAATCATCCCGGAAAGGCCCATCTCCAAATACTGTCACATTGAGGGTTAGAACTTCCACATACGAATTTCGGACGGACACGTTCCGTTGGTGACTGGAGGGCTCCCTTCTGCGCCTTGGGAGAACGCGTGCTCCTGCTTGACAGCGGACTCGGGGCCCCGACCCGAGTGGGAATAAACCCTGCTCTTCTGAGGCACCCATTTCCCTCCACAGAGACCGACACGGTCGCACGCATGCACCTCTCTGTGTGTGCATAACACAGCAACGTGTGTGCGTGTTACACATGCAGAACACGCATGACGCACACATGCAAATGTTGTAAACATGTGTGCAAGCGATTAGCATTCACGTGTAAGCATGTTGGATCCCACGTGCAAGCAGCAAAGCCTGAGCATAGGTCAACACCACAGGAGTCCCTGGGGGGACGGTCACCCACCAGTGTGCAGCACGCTTAGTGCCTCCTGACACACCCAGAGCACACGCGAGCGTCCCTCCCTTGCAGTGCTTACGGTCTGGTGGGGGCGCCCGGGAAGGAACGCCTGGCGGGGGTCGGGGGCTTGGAGAGCCGGACGCACGGGCAGAGGCACGTGGACAGGAGGGCGCCATGTCCTCCTTCCTGAGTTGATGACTCCTGGTGTCGGAACCAGGGACAGGACACCTTCGAGCGGCCCTGGAGCGTCCGCGGCCCCCGTGGCCCCCGCGGTGAGCCCGAGCGGCGGCTGAGGGCTGGGGCTCTGGCCGCGGGGCCGTCGGGCACGGGGTCTCTGCGGCAGGCTCGCCTCCGCTGGCTGTCACCGTCTCCCAGAGGCAGGGCCCGTTCCCGCTCTCTGCTCCCGGTGCCCCGGACGCTGGGCCTCGGTCGGTGCTCGGGGCTCAGGGCTCGGGGTGCCTTCGCCTAGGAGGTGCTTAGAGGTGCAGAGTCTCGGCCTCATCCTTCCTCCACGAGGTCAGAGTCTGCGTGTAACGCCATCCCCGGGAGGGGCCTGGGCGGATCAGTAACTCACTAACCATGTCCGCTGGGCAGAGGCCGGGGCTTGCCCTCTGTCCGCCTCGGCGGCGTCTGGGGAGAGGCCTGCACGCCCGGGGCTGCTCCGTCCCTGGACTATGTCCTGCAGGGCTCCGCAGATGCAAGCACCCAGAGCCTCACGTGTCCCCTCAGCGAGCACAGCAGCTGAGGTTTGTGTCCCGCCCGAGAGCAGCGGAAAGCTGGCGACCCCCTGTGCTTACCTGACTGGAAACGGCTTTGCACTTAATTGTCATTTGCTAAGGGTGGCCACGCTGTCCTTCTGCCGGAGGCTCTGGCGAGGGCGGCCGCTACAGCTGACGGGACGGACAGTCACCTTCCGGCTCGCGGGGGAGGGAGCCGGGCCAGCGGTCCCCAGGCCGCGGAGCCACAAGCCCCCTGGAGGGGCCCTGGGGGCCCGGCTACAGCCAGATGCCCGCTGGGCGTGGCCTCGCAGGGATGGGAGCCCGGCCCCCTGTGGAGCGGCCCAGAAAAGGGACTTCTGTGATGATCGGGGTAATGTGCTCTGTCTTCTAGAGAAGCCTTCCGGGGGGCTCCCTGTCAGCCCCCACTACCCTGACCCCCAGCCCCTTCCCTCCCCTCTGCGGCTCCAGGCACACATGCCTGTGGGACAGACTTCTGGCTGCTCCCATCACTGGCAGCGGGGAGCCTCTGACCCCAGGGTCCAGCCTCACACCCAGTTCCCACGGGCTCTTCCTAGGACCTCAGTTCTTGAGGCCGGGCACCTCTTCCCTCCCAGCAGACTGATCCACGCAGTCCAGGATCCCGGCATCCAGTCCAGCTGTGTTTCTGTATCTGGAGTTGTGCAGTGCCCAGCCTGGGCAGCCTTACGCAGAAGTCCAGACCCGGCCTCACAGCAGTTCAAGGTTATTCAGAACAGCACCCATGCCAAAAACAACGGAGGCACCCTAGCCTTCTCCGTGGACCTCGTACGGCGTTGATGCTTACTGGGGCTGAGCAAGCACTTCCTACATGCCCGGCACAGCTCCAAGCTCATAATGTGCATTCCCTCATTTAATCCAAGAGAGATGCTATGACGACCCTCCTTGTAGAGATCAGTGCCTGAGGCATGGGAAGGTCATGGAAGCCTCCCCAGCGGGCAGAGCAGGAAACGCATCCTGGGCCACCTGAGCCTAGCCCTGCCCCAGCTGTCACCCGAACCCACGTCCAAGTCCGTAGAGGCCTCCACTCGCTAGCTGCACGTCCCACACGGCATCCGGAGCCCTCACGTGTCCGTCCTCATGTGTCCACGCCGGTGCCCTCGGCGCCTCCCCCCTTCCTGGTTGCTGCGGAATGCCCCCGGGCTCCCCGCCGCTCCCTCCGAAGAAGCTGAGCAGCCCCTGTGATTTCTCCCTCGTGGACGTTTTCTTCCGCAGGAGGGAGAACGTTGAGTTGCCTTGGAGACATAGAAATATGTCTTCTGACAAGAGGTGTCACCGGTCTTGTGTTCAGACTACAGGATGCAGAAGTGGCCATGCTTCTGGGACCCAAAGACGACCATCAAGTAGACTTTGTCCCTGGGTCCCATCCAGTGCGTTCATAGTGCTTGTCTCTGAGCTGTGAAGGATGTGTGTTTGGGTTCCAAGCCTTTACGGGAGGCCTTGAACGACAAGGTGGAGTGGGGGAAGGGCATTCCTGAGCTCTTTGTCCCCAAGTTAGCTGACAGCTGACCCCCCCCAAACACCCATCTCCAAGCTTGTTCAGACGCAGGAGCGACCGCAGCCAGTGCATGAAGGAGGGCAGGTCAGGACAGGCACCTGACCGTGGCCTGGAGCAGCCCTCGGGGGACAGAGGGCCTTCCGGACACAGTGTCTTGGGGCAGTGACCCCTACGGAGGGTCACCTTCTGGACTTGAACTCTCATTTGAGGTGCCCAGGGGCACTCTCGATTCTCGGAAGCCCTAAGTCACTTTCTGAGGATTTGGGAAGATGTGGTCCCTCCGTCAAGTCTCCTTGGAGTGGGCTCGGGTAGAATCAGGGTTTTCCCTCGCCCTCGGAAGCTGCCTCCTAGAATCCAGGGGGCTGGGAAGAAGGAAAGACCATTCTAGATAAACAAGATGTGCTGGAAGAACTCAGTGAGTTTTCAGTCTGCTTCTGGGGAAAGAACAAAATGTGGGGAAGGATGAAAAGAACCGAAATTGAAATATGGGCACAGAAGTCAGAGCGTGGCTACCACCCATGACTAGCGGGGAGTCAGGGAAGGTGTTACCGACCTTCAGTCGTAAGCTGAGTCCCAAGCAGGTGCTCTGGGATCTGTGTGTGAGGAAACATCTACAAAATGGCTTGGGCTTCTCTCTGCCCCAGAGAGCTCAGAGTCCAGGGGAGACAAGGATCGTGTGGCCGAGGGGCCGTGTGGGCATGTGCGCGGGGCTGTGAGGACAGGCAGGAGGTCCCTGAGGGCAGTGTGGCCCAGAAGCCCGCGGAAGGGAGAGAAGGAGAAGGGCAGTGGATGGACGTGGGCTGGCACGTGTGCCCAGCTGGTGTGCACACTTCCCGGTACCCCTGGGGCCCTGCGGGATGGTCTACGAGAAGGGCCAGGGTTTCAGGCAGGGATGCTGGCCTCACTCCCAGGGAATCCAATGGACTAGAGGGGCAGCGGCCTGCTGCAAGGGGTCTGCAGCAGCCCTCCGGGACCGGGTGGGGTCAAGGCACAAAGGGGGGAATCAGGGCCTGGGGTCTGAACCTGAGCTATGAGGAGCCACCACTCCCACAGGGGGCGATCAGGGGCCGCCCGGAGCCCCAGCCCCTGAGTCCCACGTACACAGTGCACTGCCGGCTGTGCTGAACTTGCTCAGTGAGTGTGAGCCGGAGATCGCCAACGGAGCTGTGATTTTAGCCAGTGGGTATGGACCACTCACGATGAAGCAGACTCTGCTAAATGCTTGACCTGAATTGTGTCACTTGAACCCTGGAAAGAACCCTCGAGGTCATTTTATTGTTCCCATTTGCAGCCTGGGATGATGAGGCTTACTTCTAAACAGATGATGACCTTCCCAAGGTCACTCAGCCACGGGGAGCCAGAGCTGAAATTCAGTTGATGACCTTCTCAAGGTCAGAAGTCAGAGCTAGAATTCAAAGACACTTTTCTGACAGCAGATTCCTTCCCACGGCTACATGGGGATGTTGTCTCTTATTGCAAAAGTCATCCCAAAATCAAACGGCATTCGTTTTCAGGGCCATCAGCTCTTCGGGATCGCGTGGGTGAGAGTTTGGTTCTTGTGTACGTAGATGAATATTATACAGGCGTGTGAGCTCCCAGCAGGACTCGACCACGAAGCCTGGAAATTGTGTGACCCCCGACTTCTGTGTCACAGGAAGCTGCGTCGTAGCAGAGGAGGTGGGCTGCTTTCCCGTAGCTGGAGGAACCCTGACATTTCAGCTGCCTCAGTGCCCTGCAGTTAAAACACCTCCGGCTTCCAGGTCTCCGTGGCGCGGTTTGTGCAGGGGCCCGGGCGCAGGCTGAGGGCCTGGGAGCCGGGAGCCGAGGCTGCTGAGCTTCTCCCCCGCTCTCTGCGCCCCTGAAGCGGGGACCACGGCCGAGCGGCCCCCAGGAGGGCTCGCGTCCCTGTGCTGGAGGCCGCCCCCCGCCCCCTGCCCCGCGCCGGGACCCTTCGGTGGGGAACACCTGGCCTTCGTCTCGCTGTTACAATGCCGAATTTTCTCTCACGCGCAATGGAAATAGTCACCACATCACCCCTGACGACGAGGAGAGAGCGCGTTGTCTCGGATGAACGGCTCTCACACAAGCTCTCTGGACCCTGAAGCCTGAGCGCGTGGGCCCCGCCGTCCAGGGAGACCTCCCGTCCCCTAGCGCTGCCTCCGTCCGAAGCGAAGCCCGTTCCCACAGGGCTCCCGATGCGTCACGCGGGGTGACGGACTGAAACACAGCTAACTGTTCTCTGCCGCCCACCTCCTCCCCCTTCTCCTGGGACCTGACAACTGCCGAATGATCTGAAGGCACCACTTTTCCACGCGTTTCTTACAGCCTCTCCCGTCTCAGCCTCGGTCATCTCGCCCGCGGTCCCCGCCCGATGCAAACCTCTAGTGTCCCCACAGTGCCGTCTGCCTGCGCCCAGCCCCAAGTCATCCTGAAGCTCTTCCCCTCCCCGGCGGCCCGTCCCACATCCACGTGCCTCATGTCAGCACCTGCTTCGCCCCGACGAGGTCTCCGATCACCTCTGGCTGAATGCGTCTGTTACCGGTGGTGACAGGTGAGGGGTATTTGCACTAGGTGGTCCCTTGACGCAAAGGCTCCATTTCTAACATGAGAATGTCAGCCAGGAGGGGCCAGCTGAGGCACAGGGACGCACGTGTGGCCGGCTTTCCGGAGCCAGAACTGTCTTTGCCTGGCCATCTTTCCTGTCCACAACGAGATCTAAATCTCATCCACGAAACCGTGCTGGGCTTCCAAGAGAGCCACTGCTGTCCTCGGCATTGCTTCTGACGGCGGGGCTGGCCATCTGCGCGGTGGAGAGGGACGCACATAGGGACACTCAGGTGGCCGGCATTCGGCTGCAGGCACGGGGGGCGGGTCCGGGAAGATGGGGCTTCCTGACCACCGCCGTAGGTTGTCCCTGGCGCCGATGCCGCCATGGGAAGCCGCCTACGAGATGTGTGCCAAGGCTGAGTTGCCACATCTCCAAGCAAAACTTCGCAGAGTCAGGAGTCTGCCGCTGCTGCGGTCCCACGCCCTCCTTCCCCGGGGGTGGCGCGCGGGCAAGCGTGGAAGGCGCCGGAGCCCATCATAGTCCCCACGCAGTCTTCATGATCCTAGACACACTCAGCACTTACATTTCCGGGGCTAGATCTCCTCAGACGTAGATTGTGGGTCGTCCTAACTCTTCGATGGGTCCGCCTAAGTTAGGAAGCGGCCGTGTTAGTCAGGGTCCACCCTGTCCCTGGGAGTGGGGGCCAGCGAGCCCTCTGCACCCGATGCCCCGGACCCCGGGGTCTCTTCCCTTCCTGTTCTTGTTTTTCCGCCTTTCCTCCTTCCCCTCCTTTCTTCCAGTTGGCACGGGGGATGCCCACTAAGGGGTTCATTAGAAATTCCTTGGGAATTCCAGTAGGTAAACGGAGGGACATTTTTCCTGGGAATGTTATAAGGGACCTTAAACATGTGAGCTGATGAGAGAGGGACAGACGGACAGAAAGAGGCTTAGGAGGCCTGCTGGTGGGCAGGAAACAGAGAGGGGCCTGAGTGCAGGCGGGAGAGCCGAGCGGCTGGCTCCCTTCCTCCAGCTCCGGGGTCAGCTCTCGGGGCCACCCCGAGCACCGCACAACGGCGGCGGCTCCCAACGGTCCCCTTCACGGCAGCCGCGGCAGCGCAGGGCGGGCCTGCACGCCTCCCTCTGCGCGCAACGGGCCACCCGTTGGCAGCCACTGGATCCGAGGGCTCGAGGGCTCGACCATTGCCAGCACGCGCTGGAGACGCACAGCTGCTGCCCCGCGCGGACCCGCGCCCCCCTCCTTGCTGAGCCGAGCGGGCACGACACTCGCGGGAAGCCTGGGGGTGCACAGCCAGGCTGCCCCGAGCCTGACATGCGCCGACGTCAGACCTGCCAGCCCCCTGCCCCTGCTCTCCGCATGGCCTGGATTATTCTCACCAGGAACTTGCTCTGGAAAGGAGAGGAGCATCAATCACTGTGCTTGTCATTCTCCCACAGGGTCATCAAGCCCCGAGGAAACTCCAGGTTCTCGGGGAGAAGGTTTTGCCGTCTCTGTGCCCCGCTTTCCTCCAGCCTTCTTTCCCACCATCTGTGCGGGACCCCTGGGCAGGCAGAGGGGCTGGGGGCTCTGTCTAGGCGAGAGTTTCGTAGAGCAGGGCGCACGTGCCCCTGAAAATCAGCACGGTGAGCAACACTGAGCACTAACACCCAGGACTCACGGGGGTAGAGGCACAGCACTCGGAAACTCACCCGAGGCTCCTGGGAAGGACGGCAGCCCAGCCCCGCGCCCGCGCGCCCCCGGGGAGCCCGCCGTGACTGCCGGACCTGGGAGCGGCCCGCAGAGCGCTCACGGACGTGGCTCTCGGTGGAAGAATCGTGCCTGAAATGAGATGGCAGATCCGCGACACCGAGGGAGGGGCGGCTCCTGGGTTCGGGGGAGCGTGTGGCTGCGTGTTCCCCCCGCATCAGCTCAGCTCGCCTGGTGTTTCCTGTGCATAAAGTCATGCGTAGGTGAGCGTGAGGTGTGTGCTGTGCGCAGGTTGTCCCCTACTGTAGCCATCACTGGAACACGTTTGCATTTTCAAAACAAGGTGATGGACGACCATGTGTCCTAGTTTTCTGGGGACCCCCCCAGTAATGCCTGTGGTCCAGTGTAATTGTCACCCACACCCCGTCGGACTCTCTAACGACCCTTGTTCCAACACTAGGGTTCCTGGGTCGCCCTGTGTGAATGGGGCCTAGGATTCCTGCAGTGCTGTCCACAGAAGCCCCTACCAGCTGGGGCCGTGGGGGAGACCAGCCAGACCCCCCAGGCCCCCCCCGACTCCAGCCCTTCCTCACCAGCCCCTCTTTGTGGGCCACACTCTCGTCCTGCCCAAGGTCTGCTGCCTTCCCTGGGCCCCTAGTGACTCTTCCATCCTCCAGTTACATCAGGCCAGGGAACCGGGGACCAGGGGCCTGAGGTCTCGCCTCCGTAACTGGAAAAGGTCAGCCCATCTCTACGTGAGGCGCCTTTGAGTTTCAGTCTGATGAAGGTCGCTGGGGACGCTTGTTGGAGGGCAGTTTCTGGGCCCTGTCCGCAGAGACGCTGACCCTGGACGCCAGGGACCGGGCTGGCATCTTCAATACACACCTGGGCTATTTGGAGGAGGGTGCCCCACGGCCACACTTTGGGAGGCGCTGGTCCGGTCCTGCCTGACAGGGAACACGTGAGTGGACTCAGGTCTACATTGAAGCCTGTCACCCCTTCAAATGTGCAGACCCCTGGGGTGCGAGTAAAGTCAAGTGTTTTGGAGAGACCGCACACAGCAGAGCCTTGGAGCTTCCAGAAAACCACTCCCAGCCCCCGAGCCTCGGCCGTGGCATCCACGAGAGGGTCTGCAGCCAATGCTTCCTCCCATTACTGCAAGACCCCGACGAAGCTCTGCCCCAGCCCTTCCCGAAGGTTTAGTGCCTCCTAACCCCTTAGTGATGATGCGGGTGGGGTTTTAGAGGATCCCGCGTGCAGGCAGCTGTCATGATGGAGATGGGGACCAGTGAGCTGGGGCAGGCGGGAGGGGCTGGGGGGGACCGGTCAGCTGGGGCAGGCGGGAGGGGCTTGGAGGGGCTGGAGAGCAGGACACACAGGGAGCCTGCCCTTGTCTCCCGCCTGCTCTGCCGCTAACGCTCCTCCCTTCCCTGGCCCGTAGCTGCCTCTAGACCTTCCCCAGGGTGCGAAGGGCAGAGCAGTTCAGCCAGAGAAAACGGGAGGAAGGTATCAAGGGGAATTTTGCAAGTACGCCCGAGGGAAAGGTGCTTCGGCTGAAAGAGAAACGTGAGCGAGGTTCCAGAAGACGAGGACAGGCTCTGAAGCCCCATTGCTTCGAACGGCTCTTGTGCAGTTAGGAGCGGCCCGAGGAAGAAGCAATGACATGAGGCTCGTGTTCGGAGGGAGGCCAGGAGGCCGGGGATGCTGGTCAGGGAGCCGGGGGAGTTCCCACGGGCGGGGATGGCTGGCAGAGAGCCAGGGTCAGCAGCTGTCCTGGGGTGCTGTTCCTTGTGGACCGGACGATGCATGGTGACCTCGTCTTCGAACCTTAAATCTGGGAGGGCAGTGAGGCCTGCACGAGCCCCGGCCATGACGTCTGCGGACCCGCCGGGCTCCTCCGATGGGCCTCGCTGTCCTGCTCCCTGCACGGCCCGGG
>LNAC01000402.1:754270-783744 GCA_002007465.1 Ailurus styani | reverse complement strand
CTGGGTCAGGCGGGAGGGGCTGGGGGGGACCGGTCGGCTGGGGCAGGCGGGAGGGGCTGGGGGGGGACCGGTCAGCTGGGGCAGGCGGGAGGGGCTTGGAGGGGCTGGAGAGCAGGACACACAGGGAGCCTGCCCTTGTCTCCCGCCTGCTCTGCCGCTAACGCTCCTCCCTTCCCTGGCCCGTAGCTGCCTCTAGACCTTCCCCAGGGTGCGAAGGGCAGAGCAGTTCAGCCAGAGAAAACGGGAGGAAGGTATCAAGGGGAATTTTGCAAGTACGCCCGAGGGAAAGGTGCTTCGGCTGAAAGAGAAACGTGAGCGAGGTTCCAGAAGACGAGGACAGGCTCTGAAGCCCCATTGCTTCGAACGGCTCTTGTGCAGTTAGGAGCGGCCCGAGGAAGAAGCAATGACATGAGGCTCGTGTTCGGAGGGAGGCCAGGAGGCCGGGGATGCTGGTCAGGGAGCCGGGGGAGTTCCCACGGGCGGGGATGGCTGGCAGAGAGCCAGGGTCAGCAGCTGTCCTGGGGTGCTGTTCCTTGTGGACCGGACGATGCATGGTGACCTCGTCTTCGAACCTTAAATCTGGGAGGGCAGTGAGGCCTGCACGAGCCCCGGCCATGACGTCTGCGGACCCGCCGGGCTCCTCCGATGGGCCTCGCTGTCCTGCTCCCTGCACGGCCCGGGACCACACTGCGGAGAGCAGCACTTGCCGGCGGGGGGCCCGGGACGAGAGAGGGCCCCAGGCCCCACGCTGGGAGGAGCTTCTGGAAACCCGAAAACAGAGGCTTTTCCTCTTGGGAGGTGCGGGGGGAAAAAGATCGTTTTCCAAGGAAGGGAGGGGAGTCGTGCGGGGCAAGGACAGGCTGGCTCGGTAGGGAGGGAGCTCCCGGGGCCGGACGGCGCCCAAGGCCCGAGGCGGGCGTCCAGGAATGAAGACTTGAGTCAAAGAAAGTAAAAGGCAATTGAAGTATGACTTTCTTTAACCCGAAGGAGTCCAGGTAAAGTCCTCGCTAAACATGGGAATGGGCAGTCATGGCCCCAACGGATCTCCTGGTACCCTGTGATTCCTAAGAGTTCACGAAGGGTGCCATCGGGAGGTGCATTTTAGGAGACAGGAAAGGCAATGAGAACTTAACTGCTTTACAGAGTGAGAGGGAGGGGGCTACAGAGACCACCTTCCCTGCGGCCCTCCCCCCGCTGACGGCTCTTGCCAGGCCTGGAGCTGGGCTCTTCCACCACCCAGCAGTGTGTGGGCCCCTTGGGTGACGAGGCGGCGTGACAGGCCAGCCATCCCCAGGTACTCCTGGGTGCACGTGCTGGTCTCACTCCCAGCCTCCCAGCTGGGCAGAGAGGATGCTGTGCGCCGGGCTGTGCAAGTGGGCCCACGTAGACCTGCCTCGTGGCCCCTGTGCGCTCCTGCCCGGCATCCCGGAGAAGCACACTTACCTCTGCTCCCGTGCACTGCTGAGAACGCCAGGCTTTCTATCAAGCTGTGTGCACACGTGCGTGTGCACACACGCCTAGTAATAGTGCAGCAGAAACAAATACTGACTTTACAAATACCTGCAGCCAGAACCGTGCAACATTCTCCCCGAACATCCATCCAATCCATCGAAATCCCCTGGAATGAGAAATTCCATATCATCTTTGCAAATGTAATGGGATCTATTTTAATGAAGTTTAAATATAAATTTTGTACATGGTAATAAAGTTCAAATGTAAATATCACAATATTTTATTTCTTATCAATTTTATTGAAACAGAATTCTACTCAAGGAAAAAATGGGAGGTACAGCACCATATCTAAAGCATTATCGAAAATAAAATGAATGAAGAAAACTGTGGAAAGCACATGTCCTACAAACTTTATGGCTCATTCCAGCAGGATTGCCAAATTCTGTGATAAAGCAGAACACAGCAGATATTTGGATGACTTCATGGAAGATTTTGAGACACTGTACTTTCGCAAATAATCTGCACTCACATAACCATTCATGCCAATTAAAAACAGACTTCCCACAACACAAACCTATTAGAATGTGCGGAATTAAACTGATCCTGCCGCGTGCTGGCGAGGGTGTGGAGGCCCAGAACCCTTGGGCACCGCTGGGAGTCATGCGATGGTGTGACCACATTGGGAAACGGTCTGTCAGTTTCCTAAAAAGACAAGCACACACCTACCACTTGCCCCAGCCGGTGTTCGGGTCCCAGTATTCTCCCAAGGCATCAACAGAGAGCAGCACGCCAAGACTCACACACGAATGTTCACGGAAACTTCATCTGTGCAGCCTAGGCCGTGAGCAATCCAACTACCGATCCGTGCTCGGACCCTGACACGTGCGTGCCCACACGGCAGAGGGCCGCCCAGCAACGGACCGGCGTGAGCTCGCAGTGCGCACAACATGACCGTGTCTCTAAATAACCACGCCGAGCAAATGAGGCCAGCCAGAAAGATTCCATTTATATACAACTTAAAAGGTGCAAATTCACGTAGGGCCACAGAGGACAGAGGAGTGGTTGACGGGGGATGGGAGGGAGGGGGGCGTTCTGAGCGTGTTCCCTCTCCTGATTGTGGTAATGGCCTTGCCGGGATATACGTATGTTAAATTTGATCAAATTGTACACTGTAAGTGTGTGCAGTTCATTCTGTCTCAATTATTCCTTGATAAAGCAGTTTAAATTTTTCTAAAAGGGGAGAGTCCTGCTGTCATAGACAGCAGCACTGATGTGTGGCTCAAGTGCTTTAGCAGGGCGAGATGCGGGTCATTAAGGGCTTTTGCTTTCAGTGATGATAATCAGCATTCCGAGGAGGGAAAGGACCGGTGTCCTCGTGTACTGCTAGCATGAGTGTTAAATGCTCCCCGTTCTCGGCGGAGCTTCCCAAAGATCACAGATGTTCACCATCGTAGACCTGCTGGACACCCACCAGCACTTCATTCTCCCAAGACCACAGACGTGTGCACTTGCAATTGTTTTCACAACTATCCAAAACTCTTTTCAAACTAGTGAAGAGTAGAAAGCAACCCAAAGCTGTCCACTCTGAGGTCTTGAGTTAAATCACGGATGGCCGTGCATTTGCTGTCTGTAAGCCCTTCTCGAAGCCCTCTCTCTGTGTCTCTCTCTCACACACAAAGTGTTCCGAGAGTTAAAAAGGCACACGTTGGATGGTTTCTTGCATATTATTAAGCAACAGGATCACCTATAATACGTCTCGTGAATACTTCCATATCAGTAACAGAAGGATCAACGTGTCCTCATCATGACTTCGTTGTATGTGTGACTACAAGTAACTTACTATGACATCGGTCGATGGCTATTTAGGTCTTTTCCTTTGTTTTCAAAAATTTCCAATAATACAGTGTGTATATTTTTCCATGCTTCTGAGTGTCCACATGTAGAATAATAAGTTCTGAGAAGTGGAATTTCTGAGTTAAAGTATATATTAGTTTAAAGAACTGAGAGATATTTGATCTCCAGAAGTGAGGCCCAGTGTATGTTCTCACCAGCAACCTCTCTACACGTTCTGCTCAACAGATACTATTACCCGTGTGTTACCCTTGGCACTCTGATTGGTTAAAACATATGCAATCATTTTTTTGTTTCAGTTTGGTCAATATTTTGACCTGCAATGCCTGCGTGCTGGTTCATGTATCCGGGGTGTGGCCGGAGGGGTGCAAAGAGAAGGCCCACTCCCAGCCACGCCACGCAATCCTCATGAGTCTGTGAATCATCCGTCCTCACCTCCTCAGTCCGAGAAGTTGGAGTGCACCAGGCGGGGCCACACCCCAGACAGACCACAGACTCAGAGTGTTCATGTGACCCCAGTGGGACCAGCATTTCCTTACAACTTCCCACCCTAAGAGGTGAGGGATGGACTTTTCTTATTTTGTGGTCATAAGTTGTAGGAAATTTGGCCTTTATTTTTTCCACCATGTGGATTGACTGTGGTTGTAGAAGAGGAGAATTAAGTCCAAATCACAAGCACCATCAGAAGCCAGTAGAATCAGAATGGAGAGCAAGCTCTATGTGTTGTAAGGACTCCTGACTCCAGCCATGCCTGAAGGAGGATCACTCATCTTTCCAGTTACATAAACCAATGTATTTCTTTTTTTTTTTTTTTTTTTTAAAGATTTTTTTATTTATTCATTTGACACAGAGAGAGAGAGATTACAAGTAGGCAGAGAGGCAGGCAGAGAGAGAAGAGAGAGGAGGAAGCAGGCTCCCTGCTGAGCAGAAAGCCCGATGTGGGCCTCGATCCCAGGACTCTGGGATCATGACCTGAGCCGAAGGCAGCGGCTTTAACCCACTGAGCCACCCAGGCGCCCAAACCAATGTATTTCTGCTTGAGCAATGGAACTTGGATTTCTATCCACTACCTGATATTAAATGCTCTTTGGTCATATTTTAAAAGCTGCTTCTTGTTTTCTTACTGATAAACTAACCTGGAGGAAATTAGCCCCTTGTTTCCAATCTGCTATAAACAAAAAGAAATTACCTGAGCCCTAGAACAGGTCAGGCTTCGGGGGTCACTGAGCTAGTTATTTTAAGTTTACCAAGTGTCTATTCTTAGTAGATGACAAACTTAGTGAAAAGAGAAAAAAGTCAAAACGAAGAGCCAACCTGAAAACCTACCTAGCTGGTAATACTGGGAGCCAATGTGCACAGAGTTTAACAAACTTGATTGTTTTAGAAACTGAATAGATCGTCAGACTGGACCGAGCAGCAAGAACTGTGCGTGCACGTGAATGACCTTGGAACATCCAACCTCCACTTCTAACCAGGTCCAACCTGGGACCAGTTGGTGGCCGTGCCAGCCAAAAAGAGCATATGCAAAATGAATTAGGTGGTTAGTCAGCTCCTAAGACATTCAGGTCTCTCCCGGGCTGGATCGACAGCCAGAGGAGAGAGCCAAGCATTCCTGAGACAGGGAGTGGGCAGCCAGCCCCCACCGGCAGGCCAGCAGCTCTGTTCCCCACCAGCTGTGGCCGCAATGTGGCTATCTGAGTCCGTGCCAGCCTGCAGGCTGCTGCTGCGGGGGCCCGGCTGAATGTGACTCGAAGGACACATCCGTGCGGAGGGGCCGGAGACTCCTTCCTCACCAAGCTTCTTGGTGACACCCGTGAGTAGGCGCGCACGCACACGGCCGTGCATTCACACGCACGCACAAGCGCGCCCTCCACATTTGCTGGAAGGGGCTCGGTGGTGTGGCTGCTTGTGCCCCAGAGGGGAGAAGGACTCTGGGCCAGGTTCGGGGGAAGGAGGCGTCCCTCTGCAGCAGGGGATGGAGCAGTGCCTTCCGCCCTGACGCACTGGGTGAACGAGAGGGCCCGACGCTGCCGGGCCAGTGGCCCCTGAACGTCAGGATCAAAAGGACTAAAAATCGTCCTACAAACAGTGTGAAGGACAGCTGACACCAGGTTGAGGGCTTTAAACACGTCACCACTCCTTACGGTCATTCGCTCACAGAGGGAGGTCCCGTGCGCACCCGCAGGCAGGGTCGCCTCACCCCGAACCAGAGACGGGTGTCCCCACGGCCGTGTCCGGCTCCCTGGCCCGCCGCTGGGCGCTCCGCATGCTTCTGCACCGCACACCACGCGCCGGGCGCCAGGCGGGAGCAGAGCCCGGGCCGCACCTCCTTCGGCCGCCCTCCCCTCACTGGCTGCCGGGGAGGCGACGGCTGGTGGCAGGTGAGACTGCGTGCGCCCTCGTCCCCAGGGAGTGGGTTTATCGCGAGAGATTGGGCCTTCTCTTGCCGAGGGAAGCGTTCCAGGGGAAGCGGTCCGAGCGTCAGGCCCGCGGGGGCCAACCCCTCCGTTCTCAGAGGGTCCTCTCCACAAGGGCCTGGCCCCTCCTGCATCGCAGGCCGCCCGTGAGCTCTGGGCTCCCGGGCCCGTGGTCCCGGCCCAGCGTTACTTCCCACCTGTGGCACGGAGGCCACAGACACCCACATTTCTCCCCTGCCTGGCTCCCTGGAGATCCAGCTCTAAGCTCTTCCCATATGTCACCTTCTCTTTTATGTTCAAGAGACTTTTGATTCTGGTTCAGAAAAGACAAACCTAGAGAAGAGTCGCCATCCGAATAGCGTAAAACACAGGCTCCTCCCTTAGGACAGAGAGACACAGCACGCGAAGCCAGGGGCTCTGGCGTCAAGGCCCAGGCTGGCCTGCTTCCCGCTCACGGTGCGCGCACGGAGGGCTCTGCTCCCGCCGGCCCTCTGGCCTCAGACAGTCGCTCGGTGTGGTGCCCACTGGGGTGCCCACCCCACCAGTGTGGTGGGGTTCAAAGCCAGGACGGACACACCCCAACAAGGGAGGAGACAGGACAAGCTTCCATGGGCATCCTGCACGGAGCCCCAGGGCCTAGAAGGACTCCCCTTTCCGCCATGAGCTCGCCCCCGAGCTCTCCCAACGAGTGTCCGTTCGCACACTCACGCCCCATCCGTCCATCCGTCCATCTGTCCAACCATCCACCCGCCCGTCCGTCCATCTGTCTGTCCATCCACCCGCCCGTCCGTCCATCCATCTGTCCATCCACCTGCCCGTCCATCCATCTGTCCGTCCATCCATCGCCTGTAGCTCGGGGTAGCCAGAGTCTGCTTCTGTGACCTGCTACTTGAGGCTCTTTACTGACCACCAGTCGGCTAACGTGGAGGAGCTCCTTCCCCAGCCCTGAGCAAGTTCGGAGACGTCCTGACCGTCCACCTCCTGTAAGTGAATGTCGGATTAATACCTCCTCACACTTGGGAGAGTAGATGCTACCAATGCAGGGAAACTCCAGGAAATGACCCTGTATACACGTCACGGGCAAGCATTTGTGGTACTGTCCCCGAAGTCGCAAACAAGCCGGAAGCCGGAAGCAGGCAGCGCAGGCTGCCCGTGTCTGCGGGGCGCCCTCAGCAAACAGGAGGCCAAGGCAGAAGAGCTACCATCAGAGAAACCACTGGAAATACCAGAGGGAAATGAGGGGCCTGGAATTCCCCGGAAGCCAGGAAAAAAGTGATTTTCCAGGAGGAAGTGAGGTACAGGGTGAGGCAGGAGAGACATCAGGGGAACGAGACCCAGAGCGAGGCCTTTGGCTCAGCCGTGAGAAGTCCTCAGTGACGCCTTCCAGAGGCCGACCGGGGAGCACAGCTGGGGCTGGTGGCAGAGAACACGTCTCGGGTGACATGGCCCCGATGCCACGGCCTCTCCCAGAGAGTGCACATCACACTACGTCCATCTGCTGGTTGAATCCTGGAGACGGTCTTCCGTCCTAAAAACTGTTGCTTCCTCCTTACTTGACCTGTTTGTAGTGCTGACCTACAAAAATCAAACATAAACCGTGATGCTAACAAACTCCTAAGGAAATTGAATGTCCAAAACCGTACAGTTAGATTGTTTCCAGATGCTGGGTTTTCTGCCATCTGACTTTTAGCCTTCGTTTTGTTAATGTGGTGATCACACTGACTGATTTGCGGGTCGCTGAAAGAAATCGCATGATTATGGCATATGAGCTTTTTAATGTGCTGTTGAATTCAGTTTGCTGGTATTCTGTTGTGGATTTTTGCATGTACGCTCATCAGGGATGTCGGCCTGAGATTTTCTTCCCTTGCAGTGTCCTTGTCTGGTTTTGGCATCAGGGTGATGCTGGCCACGTCCCATGAGCCTTCCATTTTATGGAAAAGTTTGAGAAGGGTTGGCGTTAATTCTTCTGTGGGTGTTTGGTAGAGGTCGCCGGTGAGGCCGTCTGGACGGGCTATTGCAGCGGCTCAGAAATGAGGACGTGCCATCAGCTGCCGCGCCTCGTTACCCACGGGATTTCCAGTCCTTCCGCAGACGGTAAAGCTGGTGAACCTGCTGCCTTCTGAACATACTGAATGCGCAGACCCCTCACAGGTCCCATCCAGAGGGACAGAGTGGTTACACGTCATCACATACAAGTCACTGAAGAGGGGGACCATCTTCAGTTAGCTACTGATGCTGGAAAGTAAAGCACGATGTCCAGAATAAGTCAGGAGCACGTGTTTCACTTTTGGTTGATACAGAAATCACTTCCACCTCCGTGGGATCCCCCGTGTCTCCAGACACTTGTGTAAACACCTTCTCTCTGACGGAGAGGAAACTGCTCCCACGAAGGTCACTTTTCCAGGAGCCTCTGCTCTTAAATCTTAATTCTAAGCGATGAGTGAAAAATTGTTTTGATTAGTGGAGCAGATAGGGAAGGTTTTGGCCAAGGAAAGGACCCCTGCCTGGAGTCGTGAAACCCGTCCAAACAGGTGGGCTCCTGCCGTCCCTGCCCCACGCACTCAGGTCAGCGGTGGACAGCTCAGCTCCTGCAGAGGCCGCGGAACGGGGGCGGGAGCTCACGACTGAGAGTGCCGTTTGCATCACAGAGCAGACTACAGATGAGCGCTGAGGAGAAAGCCCATCTCACGGCTCACGGCGGGCCGCGAGGGTTTGGGGTGCAGGTTGCCGAGGAGCAGAGAGTGCGAAGCTGTGATTTAGGGGTGCATCAGCCGGGAACCCTCATTCCATCCAGTGACGGATGAGCCACAGGACCCCCTCTGGGTCCCTCCCCCTCTGCAGAAAGGGGCAAAGCCTGTCCGCGGCAGCCTGTCTCCCAGCACGGCTGGAGGGACCACAGAGGGTCGCAGAGGGACCACGGAGCACAGATGTGTGGTAGGGACACGGGGGTGGTCCTCACGGCGCGGCTGCCCCCCTAAAGGCCACCACAGATAGGGCGCCGTCCTGCACAAGCTCAGCACGTTCGAAGCCCGTGGCATTATGACCGTGGCATATGGCCTTCCAGACACAGAGGAGTTGGAGGTGAGGGGAAATGGAGCGGAGCGGGAAGCAGGCCCCGCGGCCGGCTGGGAGCACCGGCAGGAGAGGCGGGGCATCGGCCACGCAGGGAGCCTTCTCTGGCGGCTGTCCCCGGCCTCGGGGCTGTGCCCTGCACGGCACACTGTGTGGAAGGGCTCAGGGGCTCAGGTCCCATTTCCCCCAGACCTGCCCTCCTTTATAAGAGAAGCACTTGTAAACACGTCCTGATCCTGCCCAGCCATGCAGATCCAGCACAGGGACGGGGACTGTCCTTTTGTTAAAGCCGAGGAGCACCGCCCACCAGCACAGCACGCGGTCAGAGGCCGGGAGCGCCCGTGTTCCCGGCATTTATCGTCTGCTCACCGGGCTGAGACAGAGAGCACGGAGATCCGTCCCCACCCACGCCTTTTAATTTAAGAACCCCGGGCGATCAGCGTGGGGGTGACAAATGGCAGTGGCTTTACTGCTGTTGGTATTCTGAGGTCAGAATGTGGTTGGAGCCAGAAACCCAGGGATGAAGTATAGCATTAAAAATAATAAAGATTAAAAATATGTAGCCTCCCAAGTCAGCAGAGCAGAGCTAACAACCCCACATAAAGAAGCTTCGTGTGGGATGAGCTTGTGTCTGGGAGGCAGGAACAAAGCATGAGCTGCGATAAATCTTCCTCCTGCACCTGCTACAGAGTCAGGGCCGGGAGGGGTGCACCAGCAGGAGGGAGGGCACCAAGGTCAGGGGGTGCAGGTGCACGCATGCATGTGTGTGTGAACGTGCGTGCTTGTGTATGCACACGTGTGCACGTGCAGATGTGTATGCATGTGTGCACTGTGCCCATGGATGTGTGCGTGCATGTGCACACATGTGTGTGTTGTGTGTGCATGCATGTGTGCCTTGCACATGCATGTATGCACATGTGCATGCACGTGTGCATTGTGCCATGTGTGTGCACGTGCATGCAGGCATGTGTCTGTACATGCACATATGTATGCATGTGCACCTGTGCGTGTGTGTGCATGCACACACGTATGCATATGTGGATTGTGCCTGTGCCTTGTGTGTGCATGTGCGTGCGTGTGTGTATGCATGTGTGCGTGCACGTGCACCTGTATAAGCATGTGTGCACGCATGTGTGTGTGTGCGCGCGCTATGAAAGAGGGAGGGAGGGTGGGGCGCTCCGGGCGGGCCGGAGAAGGGAAGCAAGGTAGGCCAGCGACCACTCTGTTGGGGACGGGAGGCGCTCATTTCTCTCTGGTGTAACCCGACAGGCAGACAGCTCTATCTTCCCTCTGCATTTATCTTTTAAAATTGTATTTTGCTCTAAATCAAGATTCCACAACTTAGTGTGTTTTTTTCATGTCTGCAACCTCTAGCAGATCTCTCTACTCACTCTGTCTCTCTCTTCCCTTCTCTGTCTCCTTCCCCCGTCTCTCTCTGTCTCCCTCTCTCTCTCTGTCTGTCTCCCTACCTCTCCCTGTCTCTGTCTTCTCATCTTTCCCTCTTCTTTCCATATCCTGCTCCCTTGCACATTCTCCGTTCACGGATCAGATCCAGCAGAGGCTCCCCCTCTTTGACTCATGCTATAAATAATTTTTCAGGTAAGAACCTGACTCTTCAGGGGTAGAAACTGATCTTCCATCCCACAAGGCTATCAAGCAGCAGTCAGCTGTCCATCTGTGTGTGGGGTGTGCGGGGTGGGTTTGGAAACTTGGTGTTCCAAGTGCTCCTGGTCGGATGGATGAGGAGGAGCCGGGGGCCGGGTTAGGACCGGAAGCGCATACGAGCGAGGGTAGGACAGTCCAAGTAGAGTCCGTGGCCGGAAGCTTCCGTAGAGAAGTGCAGGAGAAGGAGACTGTGCGGCCGGCTGGGCTGGGAGGGCCGGGGAGTCGGTGCAGCATTCGGAGCCCCTGCTTCCCACGGACGCGCGGATTTGCACCACTCGAGCGTTCCCGATGAATGCTTATTAAAAGCAATCATTCATTCATTGGAGAGTCAAGTAAATTAATAAAAACAAGGCATTTTAGTTTTCAAATTCTCAAAGGGGCATGAGTTAGAGCGTTACCTTCATCGTAATTAATTCGGGGAAAATAAAGCGCTCTGCCCTCCGGGAGATGTCCCCACCGCTTGCCTCCCCGCGCCCCGGCTCCGGCGTGCCCACGCTCAGCGGACGGGACCTCTGTTCCCAAGGCAGTGGGGTGGCGGGAAGGCAGACTGGGGCCGCCGACCCCCGCCCGCCGCCGTGTGCCAAGTGGATGCAGGCGAGTTTCCTCACCCTGCACTTGGACCATGACTGCCCCTCCCAGACACGGTGTCGTGAGAGGAATGGCTGCAGACGAGACAGGGCCGAGGAGCACCACACAGCCGGGTCTCTGCCGGGCTGTCGTGGGCTCCCTGCGAGTCTGCCATCAGCGCTCCCAGTGGGGCCGGCCAGGGTGTCCTGTTCCCCGCTCCGGGCGGGCAGAAAAGAGGCATCGGGCTTCACCGCCCCCCAGAGCGCAGCTCGGGCGACGTGGGTCTTCCCCACGGTGATGTCGGGAGTGTTCAGAGCTCTCGAGCTGGAAGGGGCCAGAGCTCACCACCCCAAGTGTTTCTCTTTGTGTGAAGAAGCAGGGGTCACACAGGTTCATGATTTGTCCTGTTCACCTTTGCGGTCTCCTAATGGCCGGCAGGGGCTGGGGCCCGGGGCTGGGGTCCTGGAGGGTCCTCTGCACAGGACCGCCAGACGGGGACGGTGGATGGGTGGATGGGTGGGTGATCTCACTTTCATTCATTATGGTGAATTGGAAGGGATGATGCTATTCTGGGCTACAATTCAGCAAAAGGCTTCCAAGGGGGAAATCCGGATCAGACGTGCAGTAATTCTTCCTCGGGGTGGGAACTATGAGGGTTGAAGTGTTATTTGCAGAAGAGCAGGAATTCAAGAGGGCCCGAAGCGAGGAGGAGCCTGGGGATTGGATGTTCTCGGCTGAACTGTAGCCCCCAGTTCCCGTGTTGAGCTCCTACGTCCTAGCACCTCAGAACGTGACTGCATTTGAAGATACAGCCCTTAAAGAGATAATTAAGGTAAAAGGAAGTCATCAGGATGGGCCTTAATCCAATGTAGTTGCAAAGGAAAGGAAGAGAAAATGTAGCCGAGAAAGACAAGGAGTGTGGGACACACAGGAGCTGTGCAGACAGATGCACAGACAGACAGAGGCACACACAGACGGAGGCACAGACAGATGGATGTACAGACAGATGGACGTACAGACAGACGTACGGAGAGATGCACAGACAGACGGGTGCACAGACAGACAGTTGTACAGACAGAAGGATGGAGAGAGATGGATGGAGGCACAGACAGATGGAGGCACAGACAGGGAGGAACAGACAGACAGACACACAGACAGACAGAGGCACAGATAGATGCACAGAGATATGAACGTACAGAGAGACAGAGGCCGAGACAGATGGAGGCCGAGACAGATGGACACACAGACAGACGGAGACACAGACAGACGGAGGCACAGACAGACGGACGCAGAGACAGACAGACGTTCCGGCCTCCAGAACGGTCCCAGAGGAAATGACAGCGGTTGGAGCCCCACCTTTGGCCCCTGCCGTGACAGCCCGTGCCCACTGAGGCCCTGGGGTGGATGGGAAGGTGGTGAGCACGAGCTCCCCTCCACACACCCGCACAGAAGGCCTCTGTGGACATCCTTTATGCCAGTTCGTGCACCCGGCTACCTGACAGGGGACACTTTAGGACTTTTGTAAGACCCGTGAGATGAGAGGGTGAGGCACCAGCTCAGAGAGGGTCAGCAAGTCCCCCTGCACACACAGCAAGTAAGTTTCTGAGCCGGGGCTCACTGTGGGGACTCTGAGTCTCCAAGGCGATGGGCTGGCTCTGTCAAGGGCACTGCCCAGGAAGCCGGAACCAGCGGCCAGGCTGTGGGACGAAGAGGAGAGGGCGGGGTCCCTGGGGAGGGAAGGAGGGTACAGGGTGTAGGCCTTGAGCTGGAGCCTGTCCCCGCGGGCAGCTGGGCAGGGGTGAAGCTCCCGCCCGTCTGAGAAGAACAGTGGTCGCCGTCTGTCCGGATGCAGCCCTCTTCCCCGGCAGCCCCAAACGCCCCCCTGAGCGCCCTGTTCTCTTTCCCCGGGGGGCAGGTCCCTCGAGGACGGGGAGCAGCGGCCCCTCCTGCCTGGGAGCCCCCGCTTGCCGCGCGCCGGTCTGCACGAAACGCCGGCCAGCGCGGGGCCGAGGCACAGCACCCGCGCCTTGCACAGGGGCGGTCGGGACGCTGGGAAGGCCTGGGTGCTGCACGATCTGAGCGGAAGGGAAACACGGGTGCTCCGGCCCTCCTCCCACGCCCCCTCCCGATCCGGGCAGAGCAGGGGGAAGCTTCCATCAAGGTGACTTCAGCTGAAAATAGAAAACGGCGAGTTTCTACGAGTTTGTAGGCTGGACGCAGCACTGGCAAAGCCAGCAGACGGATGGAGTCCTCGCCCCGCCAGCCTTGCAGAGAGACGGTAGCGGCACGTCTGGGCTGGTGCTGGTTTGGGGGGTCAGGATGCTGCGCTTCGAGCAGGCTTCCCGGGGCCGGGTGACAGGGAGCTGACTTCCTCTCCAGGCACTGGCTCTCTTACAGCCTCCCGTGGTGAGACCAGTGAGGACCGTGCTCTGTGGCCCAGGGGAGCGGCCGTGTCCCTGACGCTCAGCTGTGAGCCAGGCGCCGGTTCTCCTGGAAAAGAGGCCCTTCTGGGGGCGGCCCTGAAGCATGTGGGGTCCCCTGGCCTCCAGAGGAAGGCCCATGTCAGGCAGGGCAGGGAAACCCCCAGAACAGCCTTGGCAGGGGCAGCTCCTGCTCAGAGCCCCGCGGGGACGGTGAGAGGGCGAACGGGTCGGGCAGAAGGCCGGGACCCTCGGACATGGCTGGTTTCCAAGCAAACCACCCAGAATTAGCAGTTCTGTCTCATCCAAAAGAAGCCGAGTCTCGCTAGAGCTTAATGAGGGCCCTTGGGCGGTTCCAGGTGGGACCTGGGAGCCAGGAGGAGTCACCAGCCTCCCTGTCCCCAGGTCCACGGCGAGCCGGGCTGTGACCTCGCAGGTGTGAGGACACTGTGGGGCCCTGTCCTTCCAACCTGACACAGGATTTCTAATTACTTCTCAAATACTTTCAGGGAGAGTCTATCCCAAGTTGGCTTAGTAACAGCTGCCATCGTGAGTGACTGCGTTGGCCCCAGAAAATCCCAGGGGCCCCAAATTCCATCGCTAAAGGAAACGTCCTGCTGCATTTTATTTCCTTTCTGAAATCTTCTCTCCCAGGGCTCGCAAAGGGGAGACAGAGAGAAACTATCAGCTCCCAGCCAAACGCCTCATCTTCCCAAACCTGGAGATTGGGAAGCGAGCGGTGTTCTGACCTGAGCGCCCCCCGCCCCCCAGGTCCGTGTGGTGGGATGGCGCGGCTGGTGGCCGGCGGGCTGGCCTCCCTGCAGGAGGGCGTGTCTGTGGGGCTTGCGAGGGGCTGTGCCCCGCGTCCCCGTTCTAGGCCCTCCCCACAGCTCGGGCCACAGAAGGACAGTCATTCCTCTCATCCACGTTGACCTTGGGAGGCAGGACCATCCTGGGTCCACCAGCCAGCTCTGCACCGCGGCAAAGCTGGGCCTCCACAACTGGCCTGCGGGGCGCTTCCGGCCCCGCTCCGGAGCAGGACAGCCCATTGGATCGGGGTACCATGGGGCACTGTCCTGTGCGTGGTCCTGGGGGCGTGACGCCCTCAGGAGGCTGCACGGTTCCGACGGACCGGGGAGCTCCCTGCCTGCAGGGCGTGCAGCGCGTGTTTCCCGGGAGGCTTCGGCGTCCGGCCGCTCGGGCTCGCTCCTTGTCCGGGAACCGTTTGCTTCGGGGGCCCCGAGGCTCGAACCTCGGCCCACGGCGCATCCGACGGATGGGTGCAGCGGGCCAGGGCGTTAGCTCAGCTCAGAAGATCGGCGTCCGCTGACCGGGGCCGACCCCGCAGAGCCTCCTGTCCTGGGCCGCATCTCTCTGGGCCGACGCGTGTGCTTCACGGCCCTTTTCTATACAGAGAACACCGAGGTCCGCGCTAGTTAGCAAGTGATCCACACGTAACCGTAGATGGACAGTCAGGAGCACCTCCCTCCTCCTCTCCCGGGAGGTTCGGGGTGTCGGCCCCCACACCAGGCTCAGCTCGCTGCTGACAGGCCCGCACGTCCCCAGAGGGGCACCGCAGGTGCGCGGGGGGACACGGATGGCCCCCGCCTCTGTCGCGGGGAAGGCTCCGCTGAGAGGCACGGAGGGGTCCCTGGGCCCGTCCCCACTGTCCCGGGAACACGGGCGCCGTGGTGGCAGATCCAGGACCATCTCGGCACCACAGAGAAAGGATGCGGAACTCACCTCCGAGACTCCGGCCCTCGTGCCCTTGAGCACCGGGACCAAGGTCGGCACCGCCCGGCTGCAGACTCCTCGTTGCACGAAACACAGACACTAGTACAGAAATACGCACACACTTCAGCCTCTGCGGCCGTCTTTGCCGCCAACAGCTAACCCTGCTCCTGACTCGGTCTGCCCCCCCCCCCCACTGCTCGGAAGTGGGCTCAGGACAGGCGTCACCACGGCGAGCAGCACGATGTCCCTGAAGACCTCCGAAACCAGACACGGCCGCCTCTGGAGGCAGGCGCCCCGGTCTCCGTCCCGGGTGCAGCCACGAGACGCACCGCCCACAGGGTGCAAGCGTGAGCCTTTCTTTGTCCTCCTGGGGCACCGACGGGGGGGACACCGACGGGGGGGGGGCACCGACGCTTTCGAGGCTGGGAGAAGCCACCCCTTCAGACGCCGCCCGAGCAATACCCCAGGTGAAGTGGGTGAGTTATAATTAAAGTCTCGGGACAATCAAAGACAGTCAGGTGCTTCTCCCCTCGGGACGTGACAGCTCCCGGTGGCAGAGGCGCAGGTCGCGGGGGAGCGGGACAGAGAGAGGCGGAGCGGCCGTGTCCTCAGGTGCCCTGGCTGACCGGCTCAGCCTCTGGGCTCTTCACCCCCCTCCCCACACGCTGGCCTGACCCACTTCCTCCTCCGGGCTCGCGCCTCGGCCTTTCAGCACTAGGCCTACTCGCTCGGGGCTTTCAACCCACACCCGCCAAGTTCAGGTCGAGCACTTGTAAGCGTAAGAACCCTTGATGGCCCGCGGGCCACACAGAGATCTTGGAGAAGCCGGCCAATTGCCCCGTGCCTCAGTTTCCCCATCTGTACATGGGCATGACAGGACCGTTTGCTACCTCGTGCAATTGTTAGGACCGAATGAGGGGATGTGGCCGATGGAAAGTTCTGGTCTGGTGCATCTTGAGCTGCCGTGGCCGCTGGGGCGAGCGCTGCATGCGGAGTGAGAGCCGTGGTTCTGAGGTCTCGGAAACTGGCGGTGCAGGGGGCTCTTCAGTGCTGACGCGGTCACGCCCGCCATTCAGGGTCACTGGGAACAACCCCGGGCGATCCTTCATTTTACGGACGAGGAAACAGAAACTGGAGGGCGACCCCAGGGTGACAGCGGGCCCGCCGGAGGCCGACCCCCGGGTGGCAGCAGGCCCGCCGGAGGCCGACACCCCGGTGGCAGCGGGCCCGCCGGAGGCTGAGTCTCCCCGCGGCGCGCCCTGCCTTCCTGGCCCCCGCCCGGGCAGGCATCTCTGTAGAGAAGGAGATCCTGTCGTTAATAGCAATAACTATTTTTAAACAAACAAATGGCTATCGGCACTGTATTCAGGACGAAATCCCAGGAAGATAAAGTGCCTGTGGCCCAGAAGGAGCTGCTCCTGGGGCGGGAACCGGCTTCAAAATAGATGTGAGACAGAGCGTGCGCGGTCAGCAGCAGAACCCACATTTTATCTCTCCGTGCCACAAAACCACAGCCTCTTCGCCCTCGGGTGGAAGGGAACCGGGATGAATAATCACCTCCAATTATGTGGATATTCTGTCCGTGTCCCCGTTTGGCTCAGATGAAAGTTATCGTACACGTGACTGGTGACTGTGTGTGGAGAAGGCTAATTTCACAGGCCCAGGGCGGGTGGGCAGACGCGGAGTAGTGAAGACAATATCCGGAGGCAGAGGGACAGCGCCCCAGGAAAGGAAGACTCACCAACTCAGGACGTGACCCATTTTGATCCCGGTGCAGGGAGGCGCGGCTCGGAGGAGGGAGGCAGGGAGGGTGCGTGGAGGGGAGGGAACGGGGCCGGCAGGGCCCAGGGTGCCTCCTGATTGAATCCAGCCCATTCTCAAAGTTGAGGAGAGAGGCCGATGGTGGGCCTGGCCTAACTTGGGGACGCCCTGGATGGGGGAGACCTGGGAAAAGGGGTTGACAGAGGGGTCTGGGCTGCAGAGCCAACTGGGGCCACCAGTATGGTGGCGACAGAGCGGAAGGCAGCCCTGCAGACAGATGTGTGCCAGGGACTTGCACAGGCTGGGGGTGGTTGTTCAAGGCCATGAAAACTTAGTCTAAATACATTGGAACCAGACATCCAGTTTGTCAAGCTGGGAATTCTGCAACTGAAAGCCTGTGTTTTATTCACTTCTACTCAATTCCCCACCTGCAGGAAGTGTATTTTCTGCTCCCCACGACCGACTGAAGAAATGAGGATGCAGATAGTGCCGGAAAGCAAGGGCCGCGTGTCTTTGCCTTGATTTCTAAAATCTGTAGAGCAGATGGTATCATCTCTGATCCCGTCGTGATCACAACCACCTCGCCCGACGGACATCCCCGCCTTCCTTTCACAGGTGGCGTAGTTGGGGTGATGGAGGCTTCCGGGTGTGCCCAGGTACCTGCCATGGACCGCACGGTGCAGTTTCCCTCCCTATAATCAAGCCCTCCTGGGCCACGGGCACTTTATCGTCCGGGATTTTTGTTTGGAATCTGTTAGAAACAGTTTCTGCTGTTGAGTGGCAGGATCTTTGAGCAGGACTGCTACAAATTGCTACAAATGCTGTGCACAGCATCCAGGCATCGCTTCCGGCACCACACCCCAGAAGCTAGAGTCAACAAAAGCCAGTTTTAAAAATAATGACTTTCAAGAAAATGGTCTGAAATTGGCAGAAAAGTTCCCATATTGACTAAATTTTTTCTTGGGAAGGACTTGTCTCCTCCTCCCATACCCCGTGAGTTCCTTGAAATCAGGGGACATGTCTGTTGATGTCCCCCGTGGTTCCTATCTTTGCGCTGTAAGACCCGTAATTCCTCACCAATTTCCCGGCAACTTAACGTTTGATTCACCTGGTTGGTGATAAACAAAATGAGGCGGCTAAAACTGCAGGCTGGCATCAGACTGTTGTGGGGTCAAGCTCTCCGTCTCTCTGTCCACGTCTTTCTGTAAACCCTCAGTCAATTCAAGACTGTTTTCGCTATGAACCGATGGGGATGGTGTCCTCTTTGTTACGAGGATGTGCTCATGACGTAATGCACTGAGCAAAGCGTTTAGTACAAAGTAAGTTGTAAAGTGTAGGTAAAATAGTAATAATAGTAATAATAAGCTTGACAGTAATAGACATGGGGTGGAGTGATGTCAGCAGGCCATGATCTGAAGGAGAGTAATTATACCCCTAAGATCAAAGCAAAAAGAAATCAAAGATGTGACAAAAGGAGCAGTCACATCGTAGAGGGTGTGGAGGTCATGCTGTAAGTTCATCTTCCAGCAGGGGTCAAAGCTTCATGCCTGCAGAAATAGGTCTTATTTATGCCAATGTCAAACTCACTATAAGCATGTAATGATGGTTTGTTTGAAGAATGAGTGGAGAAATCAATCAAAATTTCTGGCGACCAGGTTGATTTTGGATGAGAGACCAGCCAAGGTGAGAGTGTTCCCTTAGCAAAGGTATTAGCATCCAATAGTGATCATATACTGCCTGTGTTCATAGAAGTTTATTGCCAAAAAATCCCCACTAGAATATGCTTAATTAATTTGAATGTGTGTGTCTGATATTGAGAATTCATCTTGCTAATCACTCTTCAAAATTTACAGGGTACATATACATATTCTTCTATCCACCCACCTATCCATCCTTTCTCCCATCCACACACCCTTCCATCCATCCATCAAGCTATCCATCCATCCACCCATCTACCCATTCATTCACCCATCCCTCCATCCATCTGGCCATCCATCCATTCCATCCATTGATCCATCTATCTATTCATCCATCCATCTGTCCATCCATCCACCAGTCCACTCATCTACTCATCCTCCCACCCATCCATCTACCCACCCACCCATTCATCCACCTACTCATCCATCCACCCACCCACTCACCCTTCCTTCCGGCCTTCCTTCCTTCCTTCTTCCTTCCTTCTTTCCTCCCTTCCTTCCACTTACCTATTCATCCATCATCCATCTACCCATCCATTCATAATCCATCTACTCATTCAATGTTTACTGAGAGCCTACATAGGCCAAGCTATACAGTAGGGATAAGAGGACACAGCATGAAAAAGTAAGGGTGATTTTGGCCTTCCAAAATTCACTTTGCAATTAAGTAGACAGATAATGTCAGAAAACAATAATTTTACACATAGATTCTGTTGAGCAAGGAAGTAACTTTCCTGGAAATAGTAGTGGTAATAATCTACTCTAACATTGGTAATAACTTTTCCTTTCCTTCATCTTTTAAATAATATACAAATTTCTGAGTTCATAGTTTGTCTAGCTAGCATTAGTTTGTATAATTGTTGGTTAATACTCCCAGGCTGAGAGATGTTTATGACACTCTTCATACTATTAAAGCAGTTTTACAAATTCCTAATTGTTCACTGATTGCTCTACCTTTCACTCTTAGATTATTTACTTGGAGACATCTTGAGTTATGAATCTTGGATTTTATTGTGAAGGTTAATAATCTTTCTTCATTTCATGTTGGCACATTCAAAAAATTATTTGCACAACTGTTTTTTTTTTCTTTTCCCATCATGGATCAAAAGTGTTCACCCTAACACAAGATAAATGGTGGGAACGGAGAACAGTACGATTGCAAGACACACCCAACTTGTGACATTGTTGTGAGTGTGGAGAAAATGTGTGTTTGTGCTGGAATGGCTCGCATTTTGGCAACATTTTGTGTCTTATGGCTGCATAGTTGCCATAAACACAGCTCTGTGTACCTAGTGAGCTGATCAGGGCGTGATGAGAGGGCTCCAAGTGCAGCCCTCCTCATGATCCTGGGGTCCTGGGGTCCTGGGATCTACCCGCTGGGGCTTCCTACTCAGCGGGAGTCTGCTTTTCCCTCTCTCTTTACTCCTCCCCCTGCTCCTTCTCTCTCTCTCTCAAAACAAACAAAAAATAGACAGGAACATAATATTTGTCAGTCTGAGCACCACTGAAATCTTTTTTTCTTGCCTGTAAATGCTCTATGGCTTGGCCCTGTTACTAAGGACTTCTGCTCCATGCCTCATCAGTACATAGATCAGGAATTCCTAACCTCAGCTTTTCCCAACTTACACAGTTAATACAAGTATTAGGTAATACTTGATAATACTTGATAATACTCGGCTTCCTGGAGCTGGTGGACGCTCTGCTGGGCATACAGAAGACCATGGACCACAGTGAACCTGACAGAGGGGCCATGCTCATCACGTGTCATACACAGGCTTTCTGGGCAAGGACTGGGGAGGGAGGACACTTGGGATGTGTGCCTGTGTGGACAAGTTGGCCATGAGCTGTTGTTGACAGAGCCCAACAGCCAAGCCCCTGGAGCCTGTGACGGCCCTTCAGAGCTTGGTCTTGGAGGAAAGGGAGCTGGGCCTTTAGAGTCCCGTGGTGATGTCATTGATGAGGATTTCCCCGGAAGCGGGTTGCGTTTGGATGAGGCAGCTCTCAGTCAGGGGCAGGGCCCGGAGGGGGACTCGGGAAGAACCACCAGCCATCAGCCCTCCCAGTAGGAGGAGTAATGGGTATTCAGCTCTTTGGATGGATGGGTGAGGAGGAACAGGGCGGATTCCTGGACACCTGCTCCATCCAGTAGCTCCGTTCTTAAAATCAGGTCTCGCATGGCCCGCGTCCACTCCAGCTCCTTTCGTCCTCTGCCCTCCTTCAGTGGTTGGCTTCTTGGGAGAGGGCACGGTGACTTCTGTTGCCACTCCCTCATCAGTGTGCTCCAGTCTGGCTTCTGCCACCATCAGACCCAGGAGTTGCCGATGCCAAAATAAACCGCCGTTCTCCTGCGCCTCCTCCGCCTGACCTTGTATTTGCCCCGAGGAGTCCGCTGATGCACCGCCTGCCTCCGCAATGCCTGTCCGCGGGCTCCTCCACCTCACGCACGCGCGAACTGCCCTCGGGCTGCCGCCGGCGCTCTGCCCGGTCTGGCCTCTACCTGCTTCTGCAGCTTCTGCAGCTGTATTCTCCTCACGCCCAGATCAGACCCCTCTGGGGCGGGACACTGTCCTCTCCCCTCTGTGCCCGTGTACGTCCCCTTCTCCCTCAGGCAACACCGGATCATGAATACCATACTCACGGATGCACACGACCGATGCCAGAAGCTTCTGTGTCCATTGTAAACTGTCCACGCCTTGCTGGCGTGCTCCGTAGGTCTGTACAGCTGTCCACCCTGATGCTTCCTGCAGGTGAAGTTCTCTGTTGGTTCTTGAGATGATCTCATGGCATTCCCATTCTGCTGTCGGCTCTGTGAGTGTAAAGAGCATCCAGACAGTGCTCAATAAACAGTTTTTGGGTGGATAGATGGGCAGAGGTTGACACGTAAGGAATTCGGCACAAGGGGCAAACACGAACTTTAGAGAGGCTGATGTTCATGTCGGCAGTGTTGAGTCTGGCACGTGTGTGATGTCTCTGAGCTGCGTCCAGCGTGTGCTCGGGCACTCAGTGATGGGGGTCATGGACAGGCACAGAACCACCCAGGGCTGGAGTCCAGTACTGGGCCCTGGGAGCCAGCAAGCAGGGGGCAGAGGCTCATAAAAAATGCTAAATGTCCCCCAAATTTCATATGCCAAAGCCCTAAGCCCCAACATTTCAGAAAGTGACTGTATGCAGAGATAGGTCCTTTAAAGCAGTAATTAAGTTAAAATGAGGCCTGTTAGGTGGGCCCTAATCCAGTCTGACACGTGTCCTCATAAGAAAGGAAACTTGGAGGCACGGAGCGACAGCAGAGGAGCACACAGAGAGATGACCTTGCAGGGACGCGGGAAGAAGGCGGGCATCCGCGAGCCAAGGAGAGGGGCCCCGGGAGACGCCAACACTCCCGTCCCTCCATCCCCGCCTCCAGGCCTGCAGGGCTATGAGAAGGTAAGTCTCTGTTGTGCCAGCCCCTCCCCCCCATCCCGACTCTTGCATTCTCTTACGGCAGCCTGAGCAGGTTAACACACGGGCCAAGGTGAAAACCCGGACGTTCGTTTGTGTCAAGGAATTCTGGAGGAGGGATTTTTTAGTAAACAGGAGAGTAATCGATATTTTCACATTGCCAAAGACGCAGTGAAAGAAGAGCTGAAAATCTTCCGTTCGATTGGACAACAGGGAGGCTGTTGTTGTGGGGAGGGGTTTGCAGGGACCTGCTTGTGAAGAATGAACGGGACTCGGGATAAACAGATGCCGTGGGACGTCCAGGTCCTCATGTGCTGAGAGGAGGTGACGGGAGAGACAGGGCAGCACGGCAGTGGGGAGTGACACGGACCTCGGAGACTCGGCGCAGGAGAGCAGGTGCCCAGACGGGGCTGGCACAGGGATGGAGACCGAGGGAGGCCAGGAGGTCCCTGGGAGGCAGAGACTCTCACGCCGGCGTGAGTGGGGAGCCACGTGCGGCGAGAGACAGAGACAGATGAAGGGCGGGGACGCAGGTCCATCCCCGAGCTCAGTGCCGTCTGAGCGGGAGCTCCCGTGCTCCTCTGCGAATCCCGGGGGTGGCGTTCGTCCATTCTGGGTGGCTCCCAGGGACAGCACTGAGGATTTCGGATCCATAAGAACATCTCAACAGTGACAGTTGCTTGTCGTGATAGTGGTGATCGCTAACTTTCACTGGGTACTCATCCTGGACCAGACGAGATGCTAAGAACTCAAACTGGACTCTCACATTCTATTCTCTCCTTAACCCGATGCATTCAGTATTATTATTACTATTTTGCAGATAAAACAAATTAAGATTCAGAAACATGACTTCCTGTAGTGCACCTGATCGACATACGGAAAGGGATACCTTGACTGGTAGTGAGTTCCCCATCTCCAATGATGCTTTTGCCTAAAACATGTGGTTGCTGCATAGATCAATAGTAGAGGTTTCTCTTAAAAGTAGGAGATACAGGGCGCCTGGGTGGCTCAGTTGGTTAAGCGTCTGCCTTCAGCTCAGGTCACGATCCCAGGGTCCTGAGATTGAGTCACGCATCGGGCCCTCTGCTCAGCAGGGAGCCTGCTTCTCCCTCTGCCTGCTGCTCTCCCTGTTTGTGCTCTCTCTCTCTCTCTGACAAATAAATACATAAAATCTTTTTTTTTTTTAAAGATTTTATTTATTTATTTGACACAGAGAGAGAGATTACAAGTAGGCAGAGAGGCAGGGAGAGGAGGAAGCAGGCTCCCTGCTGAGCAGGGAGCCCGATGCGGGCCTCGATCCCAGGACGCTGAGATCATGACCTGAGCCGAAAGCAGAGGCTTTAACCCACTGAGCCACCCAGGCGCCCAATACATAAAATCTTAAAAAAAAAAAACAAAGTAGGAGACAAAAGGGAAGTCTGGTTATTCTACCCTCCAAATACTTAAACGAGCCACTTGTTAGGTGTGCGAGAAAGTAGGATGGGATTACAGCAACCTGGTGGGTGCGCAGCCCAGCCCGGCAAAAGCCTGGGGCCCATGACGATCCCCCGGGCCGTGCACACGACTCCAGGCTTCCTCCCTGGCCGCCCCCCCCCTCGCCCAGACAACTAGATCACCTGTACGGCCATCTGCTCCAATGCATATTGAGGTCACAAGTAACATTTCATGTAAAAAATGTTTCTATGGCTAATAACATGGAAAAAAGCCATTGGAGTTAAAAAAAAAATTCACCTGTGTCCTGGCCACAGGATTCTGGGGAAGAATCTTCTGGTGGAAAGGGGTGTCCCGGCGACTGGCACCCGTCTTGTCGGCCCTGCCTGCCCTTGAATGCCCTTGCCTGGCTCCCAGCCGGACTCCCTCCTCCTGCGGGCAGGCCCCCCGGGCTTCTCAACCCGGAGCGGCCCCGGAACCAGAACCCTGGGGCTCGTGGAGCCCGGCCCCGGAGTTTCTGAGCCCGAGACGGGGAGGAAGGTCAGAGTCGGGGAGGGAGCATCGGGGGGTGCGACGCTGCGGGGTCCAGACCGGCTCTGGGCGGCCCTCACATGCGGGGCCTCGCTGGGCGCCCCCACCCCGGTCCCGGGGAGGTGGAGGCAGACGCGCCAGACACGCTCGGGGCTCACACGCGCTGTGCCCGACTCGGCTGACCTGCTGCTCCGAGCAGCACCCCCGGGGAGCAGGGGCCGGGGGGACCCGTGTCCGCTCGCAGGAGCCACTCGCCCCGGGCTCGCCCGGCCGGCGGTCTCGGCAGAGGTGCGATGGGAGGGACCGGCCGGGACGGACCCCCTAGGAGCCGGGGCGCAGGCGGCTGTGCTCCCAGGGCGGGTCCACGGAGACCCTCGCGGCCTGGGAGCTCACCTCCTCCCACTCTCTGGATCCCCGTTAAGTAGCAGGGAAGAGGAGCACGTGGGAGCCGGGAAGGGGCGCGGCCTTCCCTGCTTGCGGCTCTGCAGCCCGGCCTGGCCCCCCGCCTGCCCCCCGATGCAGACGCAGCAGCCCCCCCAGCCCGTCTCCCTGTCGTCGGGCACCACGGGCAGCCCACGCCTGCCCAGACGCCCGCGGGTTCGGGGAGACCCCCTTTCTTCACCGCGGGCGCCTCTCTGCAAGCCAGGAAGGGCGACCACAGGCTAGACGCGCAGTCAGGACGGACTGCGACCCTCCCAAGGGGACGCCAGCTCCGGGGGCGGGGGGCTGCGCTTCCTCGCGGTGTGGCACAAGTCTCAGAGCCTCCTGTCCTCCACTGCGAGTGGGGCTGATCGGGCCCCGGACTGGGTGGGGGTCAGGAGGGAGACGACCGGCGGTGCGCAGAGGCTCCCCCGGGAGCGGGTGTGTGGGAGGGGGCGCCCCGCTCCCCGCTTCATGAGCCCCTCCCTGCTGGCCTCCCGCCCCCAGCACGTCCGACTGAGCCAGGCCTGGGCCTGGGTTGTGACTGTGCTCCTCGCGGCTGCCCGTGTCTGTCCTCTGTGACCCGCACCTGCCCCCCCGGGCGGCAAGGTCGTCAGGACGGCCACGGCCACGCACACGGGGCAGCCTTCGGGAGCACTGTCACGCACCTTCTGTGGCGAAGGTCCCCTGAGACGATTCACAGAGCCTCTTCCCAGAATGATCGGGGCCCTTGAGGGAATTTCTCAGCAAAGCATAAGAGCAATAAAAATAAATAGGGCTTTGTTGGAAGGGCGAGGCAGGAGACGCAGAGCACGGGATCTAATTATGAAGGGGACCAGCCAGACTGCAGGGCTCCTGCCTGGGCTCTGGAGCCCGGCCGGGCACTGCCGCTGGCGGGAAGGGCTCCTGGCGTCTGGAGTCCGGGGCTCAGCCCTCCTCCTCCCCTGCGCGCACGGCCGCGAGTGGCTCGCTCCCCGGGGCGGAGCACGGGGGGTGACGGCTGGCGGGGGCGCCGCGTGAGCTGTGCCGCTCTCCTTCCTCCCTGGCGTCGCCCCTCGGAGGGAGAGGGACCCCGCGCTCCTCCCGGCGCCCTGACCCGCCTGGGTCTCGTCGCCTGGCCCCCCGCGGCGCGCCCTCCAGGAACACTGACCTGAGGACGGCAGAGGGGGACCCCGGCCCAGGGATGAGCACCGCAGCTGAGTCGGGAAGGGGGCAGAATCTGGGAGAAACCCCTGGCCCCAGGAGCCCGGCCGGGCGGGGCTGTGACCTGCAGAGGAGCAGAGTGGCTCGCGGCCCTGCTCGGCGGGTCCCTGGGGTGGGTCTGGGGGCCGTGGCGGCAGGAAGAGGCAAGTCCGCAGGAGGCCTGACCCCCGCACCCTCGAATCTGTGTCCGGAGCGGGTGGTCTCCGTCGCTGTGACTGCGGCTGTGTCTCGCTCTGCTTTTCACACCCCACTCCTTCAGTTGCGAGGCCATTTCATATTTATTTTACGGAATGCGGTCACTTGAGTTGGAGGCAGGATGGCAGGACAAAGGTGGTCCCCGCCCTGGCCCCGGGGACCACGGCCACCGCGGGTCCGCCCGCAGGGCTGGGCGGCCCAGCGAGCGGCTCCTGCTCGGTCTGCAGACCCCGAGCCGTCAGCCCCAGCCCGCTGGCCCGATGGCCCTGCGCCCCCGGGGGGCTTGTGGGCGGGCGGGTGTGCGGCTCACCCTGTTAGTGCATCGCACGCCTGCAGTCGCTCCGTCACCAAGAAGTTGGAGCAGGGGGTTGAAGTGTGGCTTCTGCGTTTCTCCTGCACTTTGCATTAAATCCACCTGTCCCTTCCTACGGACCGACACGCAGACCCCGGCCCTCGGCACACCGACCCTGAAGTCACGGACCTCTCCAGTCCTCTGAGGGCAAAGGCGCTTCTTTGTATGTTAGCAGCTCATTTAACATTCAGTCTAAACATAACAAAAGCCAGGTTTTCCAAGTTCCTTTCCAGTTCGGCTGTGGCACTCCAAAGCCATCCGCAGGGGCCCAACTAGCAGGAGGGGCAAGGGGTGCCCAGCCCGCCCCGAGGCCCCGCTGAGCCAGACACAGAGCCTCCTGCAGAGCCCACGGTCCCCTTTGTCAATGGTCTCCCCACGCGGGGTCCCCACGCCTCCTCCAGGCAGTCTTCAGCTTCCTTCAGGTTTTTTTTTTTAAACATTTATTTATTTATTAGACAGAGAGAGAGATCACAAGTAGGGAGAGAGGCAGGCAGAGAGAGAAGGGGAAGCAGGCTCCCTGCTGAGCAGAGAGCCCGATGCGGGGCTCAATCCCAGGACCCTGAGATCATGACCTGAGCTGAAGGCAGAGGCTCTAACCCACGGTGCCACCCAGGCGTCCCCTTCCTTCACGTTTAATCCCCTCTCCTCCCAGCCCTGCTGACTTTCCCTTGATCCACACCACCCAGGGGCCGGGGCGGGGAGGCCAGGGTGCAGAGACCCATCACACCGCCACCCAGGGGGCACAGGTGGCACACTCATGAGCTCGCAGGAGGTACTGAGGCTCCCTGCGCTCTGCCCCTGCCCCCACCACGGACCCCAGTACCTTGTCCTTCTTTGCCCTCTGACCTTTCTGCTAAGTATTTATAAGGTCCGTGAGAGCTTCAGATGTCACCCCAGGAGCCCAGCCCTTCCCCTTGAAAGAGCATCGTGGGTGGAATCACAGATGGCAGGTGTGGGAGATGGAACCCCAGGGAAAACTGTCTCCACCTGACTGGCGACACCTCGCACTGCATCTGTGTTTCCCCAATCCTGACTCTGGACCCACATCCTCTGACTCGGTTATTGGCCTTCTGAAGCACCCGACAATATCCCACAGTGGGATATATGGGTTAGAATGGACAGTGTAAGGACTCACACTGACGCTCCAGCTTGAGGAAAATCTCCCGGGTAGTCAGTCCGTGCACCTGTTGAACCCCAGCTTTGCTACGTCTCAGCTGAGGGTCGGCGGGCCAGCACGTCATCTTTCTGAGCCGATTCCCTCACCTGAAAATGGGAGGAATCCCACCCCGCTCGAATCTTGTTTGGAGACAGTGTGAGGGAAGCACCAGCAGGACTGATTTCTGAGCGCTTCCCTCATCTTCCCGCCTGTAAAGGGATGTGGGTGTAGAGATCCGTGAGCAAAAGCCTGGGTTGTTCTCAGGAGGCAGGGGGTGAGCGGCTTAGATTGGGGTGCCGAGGGAAAGCACCCATCGGGGTCGGGGTCGGGGTGGGGGGCGTGGGCCCGCGCAGCAGCTCCGTTCTCCGCTGGCTGGGGCTTGAGGGACCCGCCCCGCCGACCCCACTCCTCGCCAGCGTGCCCGGGGCACCGCTCAGGCGTCCAAGAGCCCGAGCCCCTTGCCCGCGTGAGCCCGGCTCAGGCCAGGCTGCAGAGACGGGATGGGAGCAGGGCCAGCGTGGTCCTGCTGACCCGAGGCTTACGGCCTGTGGGGCGACGGGGTGAGCGATTCTCACACAGCGTTCACGCTCCCTTGGAGTGTGAACAAAATGACTTTGACCTCTGGATGTGGCTCCGTATGTAAGAACCTTGATCAGCAGACAGGTAGCATGAAATAAAGGCCAGAGGAGGGCCTTTTGCGTCAGGCAGACCAGCAGCACTTTGGGCCGGTAAACGGCTCTGCGCCTTGACTGCGCCTCCACGAGGCTGAATTTTAAAACCTGACCTCCCCGGCCTGCTTTGTGCATTAGAGCTCACGTCTGTATGGGACCTGGCTCCTGAAAGCACTAAGTAAATTTTTATGGTAACCCGAAGAAACCTGAATCTCTGCTCCAGCCTTTGGACTTGTCAGGAGCAGAAGAAACGGGGCAAGCCTGAGAAGCAGGAGCCCTGGACCACCTGCTTTCCGGAGGGAGCGGTGAAGGGGGGCGGGTCAGGGCGCAGGGCTCCCGGGCAGCAGCCCTGCCCTTCCCCCCGGGTCCCCGTAGCGGCCATTCCCGCCGCTCCTAAAACGCTCCCTGCCTTCACCCCACGTCCGTCCCGTGTCCGTCCTTATAAAACAGTGCGGGCACTCCCCGTGGGTGCTCCCCGGCCCCGAGCACTCAGCGCAGCTGGGGCCTGACGGCCGGGGCCGAGAACGGACCTCCCGCCCTCGAGAACTGGGAGGGGAACGGTCACTGTCAAGACCTGCGTGTGTGTGCGTGCAGGTGCGCACGTGCACCTGCTTCCGTGTGTGTGCACACGCCACACGAGCTCTACACTTGTGTGTGCACGTGATGTGCGTATGGCTGTGTGCACGTGTGTGTGACGCACTCCGGGGGCAGGTCTCCCTGGCACATCATCTTGCCTCGGTATGTTCCTCCTTCTTGCCTGACCTCTGCCTTTGTCATCAGAATTCTCTGTCTCCATCCCTCACTCAAATCCCATTCCCTCTACTGCCGTTGGCTGGTGTCCCCCCAGCTCTGACGCCCTCCCCTTCTCCCCGCTGGAGCCCTCCTGCTCCTGCAGACGCCGCGCTCACAGCAGCCGGTCCTGCTGCCGGTCGGTCTCACTCCGTGAATACAGAGTGACTTTCAAAGGCAGGGGCCCGGTCTGAGCCAGTCCTGCATCTGCAGCAACTATTGCAATATCTGGGGCATCGTGGACTCCCACGTAATGGGTAAAATAACGAATAAATGAAGTTAGTAAGATCAGTATATAAATAATAGATGGGAGAAAGAACATTACTGATAAACCACTAACTCAAGCGTATGTACGTAATTAACTCAAAGAAATAATTACTCTATGTTAGCACAAGATCTCATGTAAGCCGCAGAGGGGTGCGGCTCGGAGTCAGGTCGGGGTACTTCAGAATTCCGACCATATACATGCCACGGAAAACGTGCGCTCGACTTGGTCCAACATCTTTGGGATGTCAGCAACAGAACAGAGAGGTGAACCGTCCGTGCACAGCCCGGTGGGCTTTTCCAGATGGGGATGCCCATGGAACCACCTCCAGAGGGAACACCTGACACACTCACCCCTCCCCCCGCCCCCACACACTCACACGCTTGC
>LNAC01000402.1:732836-753983 GCA_002007465.1 Ailurus styani | reverse complement strand
CTCACACGCTTGCCCCTCCCCCCGCCCCCACACACTCACACACTCAAAATTAGCGCCTGCCTCGTGCTTCCTAAGAGAAAGCACACCGGAGAAACGTCTGGCAATCGTGAGCCGTGGTTGCGAAGGGAAACTCCAGCACAGGCGGGACCAGTGTGTGGTGGACGCCTCGGTACCCCGCACTCATCACTGTGCCCCAAAGACCATGCCAGCGCCCTGCTAGGGCTAAATTATGTCCCCAACAGTATATTGAAGTCTTAATCCCCCGTACTTGTGAAGGTGACCTTATCTGAAAATAGGGTCTTTGCAGATGTAAGCAACTTAAGATGAGGTCCTTAGGGTGGCCCTAATTTCAGCATGACCAGTGTCCTCACACACAAGGAGAAGAGTGTGTGGTGGTGGCACAGAAGTCAGAGAGAAGCATCCACAAGCCAGGGAATGCCAACAATCACCCTGTCACCAGGTGTGTGGACAGAGGCAGAGACCAGATTGTCCCTCGGAGCCCTCAGAAGGGACCAACCCTGCAGACGCCTCGATTTAGGACTTTTGGTCTCCAGAACTGTGGGAGAATACATCTTTGTTGTGTTGAGTCACCCAGTTTGTAGCGAAGGCAGCGCTAGGAAGCTAACGTACGTCCGTGATCCACATGCATGACAGCTAACGTCTCTGCTGCTTCTTGAGAAATGTCGCCAACCTTTCCTTTTCTTGGACTCACGAACACCTGGTAATTGTGGACACAAGTGTGGATGGTTGAAGATACAGAACAAAGAAACTCAATACTTGTGGGGTGAAGATACCTAGGTCAACCCTTTGCTGTCTCCCCGGTACCCCAATGTTCCCTAATAGTCTACTAGTTTGGACTCAGGTATGAGATCTATATTGATGATACTACATCATACCAAGTGTTTACTCATAGCAAAAGTAATAAAGTCATACTCTTTTTCTAGTTCTTAGGTATCTGTAAAAAAAGGAGAACGGTGGGAAATCCATACCCCAGGGTCACCTTCTTAGGCCCCTGAGCACCTGTTGCTACAACATGTTGTCTAGTTGCCCATATGTAATTGGGCTGCTTCCACTGATCCTTCTCTTCCTCATCAAGTAGACTTGCTTCTCAGTTTGAAGACAGGTAGTCCATGCCAATCCCTTTGCATGATCCACTAACATCATTCATTCTCTCCACAGGACACGTTCTCTAGAGCTCTGTGCCTTAAGCATGGATATGATGAATTCCTTAATTGAGGGGGGCCTGGGTGGTTCAGTCAGTTAACATCTGCCTTCGGCTCAGGTCCTGAGATTGAGCCCCATATCAGGCTCTCTGATCTGTGGGGAGCCTGCTTCTCCCTCTCCTCTGTTGCTCCCCCTGCTTGTGCTCTCTCTCTCTCTCTCTCTCTCTCTCTGTTAAACAAACAAAAGACAGACAAATAAATAAATAAATAAAATCTTTTAAAAATAATTCCTTAATCGATTTAGGAAATATTTACTGAGTCCCTATTAAGACCCTGGAAACTATTCAGAAATGGAGAAAATATCAAGAAGTATCTATGGCCCTTATTCTAAGAAACCACATATTGTAGTTGGAACGGGACCCACTACAAAGCACATAGGCAGAGAATTTTTAATCAACTATTTCAGAATTTTCTGTGAATTTCAGAAGCTCATCCTTGAAATCTCTTCAGATATTAATGGTACTATTCAATTCATAACACATTTTCTTCTTTGAAAAGAAATTTCCACTGGAAATTCCCATTACCTACTGGAAAGGGCATTTTACAGGGTTGGAATTGCTATCAGTGGAAGGACAGAATTCAGGGGGTGGCATTGGGAATTCTTTGTCACCGTGATGTGATTATAAACTTCAGGCAGATTTTCATACTTATAAGGCTATACGTGGCTCTGTGACCATGAAAATGTTGAATTATACTCAGACACTGAGGGTTTATCAGTCAAGGACAAACATTTATAGGATAGAATTTGCACAACAGGCAAAGCAACTCTTGTTCTTATCTTAACAGTCAAGAAGATCCATAGCTGGGCCTGTGCCTCTCGGTCATGGCTTACAGTGGGCTCCGCTCTCAGCCATTGCTGGCAGCATTTTTCTGAAGTCAGCACTCTGTCCTTCTTAGGTCATCAAGAATGCAGGACATACTAGCTCCAGCAGAAGACATTCTGAGTAGCAGAACTTTCCAAACCTTTTCTCACATGGATCAAAGTCTCAGCTGTGCAGAGTTCATAGCTGGAGTTAAATTAAAAGATATCAGGTGGGTTACCTTATGGCATGACTTTCTGAAGAAGTCAAATGACTCATAACTTACCTGATTGCAAATGATCTTATGGGGAACTGAAGTCATTTTGGAAGAGAAGCATGTCACACTGCTCATGGTACACTCAAGCACGCTAGAAATTATTGCTCTGAAAACACTGAATAGAAGTTACATCTACCTCTCTGGAATGTTTCCTCATTTTTAAAAGGTTGCACCAATCAAGTTATTCAGTGGAAGCAAAAGGGATCCATCCTTTTCTGTGGGTAACCCAGAAAGACTTTAGAAATTACAGGACATTTCCAAGGGAAGCAGGTGACATGGTTAATCTTTTGCTCTGTTGTCCTCTGTGCTTGGAATGACATCCGTCTCCCCTCATGTTCTCACCAACACCAGATGATGGATTTCACTGACCTCCCTGACTGTCATGCCCTGATTCCTCTCTGCTTCCTTCCCAGCCTATCTTTTCCTCTATCCTAGCACCTGGTTACATGTATCTATTTAGTCATCCATAGTTCTTTGGTGCTCTGAACGTCCTTGCAGTGGGGACTGTGTCTTGGGAAACTGGTGGATCTGGCACCCATGTTGTTATCAGAGGCATGGGCGGGGCCCATGTGCATCTTCTCGGCAAATGAATGAATGCAGAAATGAACTGTATAGACTCCCGGAACTGTCTTGCAATGACCGCGGCAACAGTTGGCATTGTATGAAACTTCAAAATCCTTATGGGCTTATCCATCATGACCAGTTACTATGTGTCAGGTGAACTGACTGGCACTGAACTGTCCCGTGTCTGAGTTAAAGAAACAGCTGGGACAAAAGGGTACTTTCCTTTGCACCTCCCTTCTGTCATTTTCACGTAGATTAATCCCCCCATTTTAATGAATTTGAGTTGTATTCTATACTGTCTCAAGCATCTCTGCCTACAATTACATGGAGACTCATAGGACAGACGAGATTATTTGCTCCACTTCTATTCCCACTTACTCTTCAATAGGCTCTTCCCTGAGGATGAGACACCAAGGAGCTGGGTCAAGGGAGTTCCTGCCTGGGCACCTGTGCTTCTGTGACATGCAAGTCCCGGGGCAGTGGGACTCCTTCCGGCTCCATGCTGGTGAGCTTCACGGGCCTCTGTTTGGGTGACTTAACCATAGCGGGTCCACAGGAAGGAGATCCTCAGCCGTTTTCAGTTACCCCGCACTGGGATTTCTGCAGGACTACCTAAGCACCAATCGGAACAATAGAAGGAGATTAGAAAGTGCTTCTTTTCTGGTTCCCAGGAACTGGGGAAGGGGGATATCCCTGTGTCTCTTGACTTAGTAGCAGATCTGGAGAAAGCTGCTCCGCAAAGAATCCTCTTCTGTAGTTGAAGATGATCTTTGCCAAGTGGGAAGCACCCTGTGAACACCGACGGGTCCTCGGTCCAGGAGGTTGTGTGCTGTAGTGCCTGATGGTAGAGCCGGCTCAGGACACCTGTCAGTGATAAAGTGTCGTCAAGTGCAGACCAGTCGGGCTCTTGTCCGCTTCCGCCTCCACCAAAACTTACCAAACAAATCCTACCACTGGATATGTCGAATCGGTATCTGGTCACAGTCTCTGAGCCAGACCGGACCAGACCAGAATTGATATGTCATTAACTTTCTGTCCTTCGGGGTAATAACAATAACTGGAATGTTGAGGAAAACACTGGTTTTTAAAGTTTCAGGAAATTATGAAGGAAATCGTGTAGATAAAACTTCAGGATCACGACGCCTGACGTAAACTCATCAATCATCTTTCCTGTGAGTATTCTCTCACATTCAAAGCCAAAAGAAACTCAGAAAAAGAACGGAAGAAAGATATTTCATCTCATGTGTTTAGTACGTGCAGGACGATACTCCATCACGTGCTAATCTATTGACTACGAAGCTGAGAGTTTTTTAAACAATGGGAATTAGGAGGCTTCTAAGTCTGGCAAGAATTTAGAAATGATTGGATTTGTTGCTGACATTAACTAATCATATTGACTCATCAAAATCATTGCAGGAAATTTCCCAGAGAGCCCAAATCAATCTATCAACGCAGTTTTAATCCCCGATGTGTGCCTCACACAGAGTCACCAAGTCTCCTTCCCCGGGGGCTGCGCCTGAGGAGAGAGACCAGACAACTCAACATGTCACCACGTTTTAGGATAGATCATTCTAAATCATGGCACCACATTGTCAGTTGTAAATTGGGCACCTATCAAAAATATCAAACCAAAGATTTTCTTCCCCCCGAAGCTGCCTTTTATTGATTTATTCAAGAAAGGCCTGTTGAGCGACTGCTGGGTTCTGAGCCCCGCGCCAGGTAGACGGCCACGAGGCCACGGGAGCCGTAACCACGGAGCCATGGTGGGTGTGGGACGGGCATCAGGGCCAGGGCGCTGAGGCGCGGGGAGCGGGGGAGCGGTGGGGACCTGAAGGACTTCCCCAGCGGGGACAGTCTGAGCCAGGCTCCGCAGCGAGTCAGGTCCCCGCGGGGACGGCGGCGGGACAGGGCGAGGCCCCGCGGCCTCTGGGGGAAAGTCGCACAGTGTGGCGTGGCGGGAACGGGAGGGGCAGAGAGGGCAGCTGGGCGAGGCGGCAGGGGAGCCCTCGCGGGGGCCGGGCACGTGCGGGCGCACAGCAGCCCCTCCAGCGAGGGGCGGACGCGACGCGACGGCGTGCGTGCAGGCGGACCCTGGCTGCTCCGTGGAGGCTGGAGCCCAGGAAAGGGCCCGCGCGGAGCCACAGACAGGGAGACCCACGTGGGCCCGGACCACTGGTGCCTGCAACTTCCAGCTCAAGAAGCTCAAGACTTGTTTAAGGAGGGAAGAGTTGAAAGAGACCAGAATGCCTAGAATTCAGAGCGTTAGGTTACAAAGCGATAGAGTAAGAACAAGTGTTGTAAGAAACCTATACAGATGCATACATACCACATATGCAGCCTGTGTGTACATATACATGTATTAAAGATTTTATTTGTTTATTAGACAAAGAGACAGAGGGAGGGTGAGTGGGGGGAGGGAGAGAGATGGAGAAGCAGACTCCCTACTGAGCAGGGAGCCCATTGTGGGGGCTCCATCCGAGGACCTGGAGATCATGACCTGAGCTGAAGTCAGATGCTTAACTAATGCGCCACCAGGTGCCCCTTAAAAAGAGTATATTTATGTACAAATGTATATAATTATTTCTACAAACATGTATATTGTTAATGTGTAAATATAGGATATGTATATACATATATGTAAAGAGAGATATACATAGATGAATTGCAATTCCTCTGATCCTTCTTAATATCTTAGGATGGATAAGACAGTATCTGTGCTCAAATAATGTTTCTGGGGCACCTGGGGGGCAAAGTCGGTTAAGCATCTGTCTTTGACTCAGGTCACGATGCCAGGGTTATGGGATCGAGTCCCGCATTGGCTCCGTGCTCAACAGGGAGCCTGTTTCTCCCCCTGCTTGTGCTCTCTCTCTCTCTCTGACATATAAATAAGATCTTTTAAAAAATAATAACTTTGTTTCTGGTGACTTCTTTCTTTCTGAGCGTCCATCCCATGAGAAGTCACTGCAGGTTTGGTAACATAGTCGGAGCTAGACACTGTGATAAGGACGTTGCACTTGTTTCCTTAGTGAACCCACACATGGAGTCTGCAGTGAGTTACCCTCATGTCATAGGTGAGGTCCATGGGCTTGTCTGAGACACGGCAGCTTTCCAGGTGGCGTCAAAGTGGAAACCACTGCAGCCTACCTGGACTCTGGGGCCCTCATTCTCAAGCTAGTGGGGACTTGGATCACGAAGTCTTCTGATTTCCCGCTTGGGACAAATCTCACAGATCACTACTCTAGGCTCCACCCTCCACGGCCGAGGAAAGCCAGGAGTGAGAGGCCAGCCCCTGCCCCTGTTGCTCAGATTGTCAGGCGGGACCTGGAGTCACACACCAGGCGTCTGCCTGCCCGGCCTGGTGCTTTATTACAATAGTCTTCAGTATGAACAACAATTAAAACTGAATACATTGGTTTATACACGCTGCGAAGCACATGTTTTAACCAAACTAACGAAGAAGCAAATTCAAATGTCACTTTATGTAAATAAGGTCCCGTTAGAAGTTCTGTGTAAATCGTATCTTTGCAAATCGAATTGTCGACTGGCCCTTCACTTGGGGACCATTAAGGATTCATTTAAGGTCTTTTGCTTTTTCCTTGTCATCAAGGAAATATTATTTTATTGCTAAAATATCAAAAACTCTGGAGCTTTGGATCCACAGGACTTCAGGGTTGAGCGAGCCCTCTGCAGTCACACTGGAATCCGTACCTGTGTGTGTCTGCACACACTCAAGTTCCTTGCTTGTAAGTGCTATTATTCTGGGGTTCTAATCCATAGTTCTCACAAAGTTTGAAGGAAATGCACCCCAAATCATAGGCAACACTAAAATACGGGAGCTTTCATACCAATAAACGGTTACCGATGGAATAATACAATTTTCCATGGGGGTGTTTTGACCGACACGCTGATTTTTAATTAGACTGTAAGAAATGTAGAGGTAACTGAAAATGGTCCTCTTGGCTGCTTCCTGCATGTACAAGCTGCCCGAGAGTTTCCAGGCTGAGGACAGGAAGAGCCCGGGCCGTCCACCCGGGGTGCACCTGGGCTCTTAGATGTGGCCCATCCCACACTTACCTGGTCTGCTGTCTGTGTGCCGCCTGCACTATTATGACAATGTCACGTGCACCTGTGAGCACTTCCTCTCCAGGTTGCTCCTTCCACTTTGGGAGGCTGTGATTACTAGATTGTTCCTTTCTACAGGTGCACCCTGCTACCCTGCGATGGTTAGTTTTATGTGTCATCCCGACTGGGCTAAAGGGTACACAGAGTGCTGGAATAACAGTATTTCTGGGTGTGTCTGTGAGACTAGGGTTGTCCGTCTGTCCTTCCTTCCTTCCTTCCTTCCTTCCTTCCTTCCTTCCGTCCATCTATCTATCTACCTATCCATTCATCCATCTTTTTATCTATCTATCTATCTATCTATCTATCTATCTATCTATCTATCTATCATCTATGCATCCATCCATCCATCCATCCATCCATCCATCCATCCATCCTGTTGGTGATGTTTCTCTGCAGAATCTGGACTGATATACACCCTATGTGCCTTGATCCCCACTCTAGGGCTAGATAGATATGTCTAATGATATACCTTCCTCTTGACAACCGCTGTTGCTCCCTGTGTCTACCATCTTCTATGCTCTTGTCTTCACCTTCTTCTCCTGACCCTGAAATCCCATGCTCTCTCATCTCTGGAATCTAATCAGATGGATACCAGAAGATGGATACCAGAGATGAGCTCTGAATAGCTCAAAGTAGTTAGAGGGACATCACTTCCCCTTTTCCTCTCACTAAACTTTCCTTTAAAAGAAATCTTAAAAAGCAATAACTTCTCCAGCATTTATACCACACTGAAGGCTCACAAGACAATAAAAAATCATTTTTTTTCACATGCTATCTTTAAACCATGGCTTTTCCCTTATGCCTCAAATGTCCAGTTATTTTTATGAACAAAATATAACATTTGCTATTTGTCCATAATAGATTCTGTTGTTTAAGACTCACACCCTTCTGTGACAAGCCCCCACGGGCATCTTTGGAAAACATCATAGAAAACAGTTTATAAGCCGGATGGTGTGGTCTGGTGGTGCCTTACTGTTGCCACAAATTTGACTACTTTTTATTTCTTACATCTATATGTGGTCAATTTACTGCTTGTTTTCCACTGGCCTTCACTATCTCTTGACACATCATGGACGGCTGTGGGGCAGGATATATTTGATCCTGAAGTTGGGGAAACCGTAGAAGAGAAAAACGATGTTCCTCGCTCTTCTCAAGTCAGCCTGGTTCCAGTCACCTTCTTCTAAGAGCGTGTATCCCTGGCTTTCCCCGGGTGTCCCGTCCTGCCTTCAGTCTTGTCTGTCTCCCTCTTCGGCCCCCTTCGGCTGCCAGCGTGCCGGAAGCACAGGCGGAGTGCAGGACTTGTTTCACCCTGGTCACTGGGCCCCACCGGAGCGGTCCTGCCCCGGACCTGGCTCCTGTACTAATGCTCTTTTCTTTCTTTCTTTCTTTTCTTTTAAAGATTTTATTTATTTATTTGACAGAGAGAGGACGAGAGCACACGCAGGGGGAGCAGCAGCCGAGGGGAAGCAAGAAGCAGACTCCCCGCGGAGCAGGGAGCCTGACCCGGGGCTCGATCCCAGGACCCCGAGATCATGACCTGAACTGAAAGCAGACGCTTGACCGACTGAGCCCCCCAGGCGCCCTGTACTAATGTTCTTGGTAAAGGACATTTTTATAGGACACTAGGTGACACAATGACTTTAATATATATCGTGACCCAAAATATAATATATGTTATATATATATCATGACCTGGAATAACAGAAAGGTATCACCCTACTTAAATATTCTCATTTTACAACAGAAACACGAGGTTTTATAGTAACTTGGCAATGGTGATCTTTATTTAAATTCAGTATCTTGCGTATACTATAGTCATAGTCCCGTAACATATTCCAAAGCTCCAAACATAAGTTATATTCAACCATTTTCTGAGAAAAGTACAAATTAATGCTTCCTTTAAAGTAAAGTATTATTCTCATAGGTTTTTCTTCACGTCACTTTGTCACAAAAAGGTCAAAAGGACATTTAATAAATAACAACAGGAAGAAGAAGAAAAATGACCACAGTCATTCACTGCTTTGTGCACAAGAAGCAGAATAGTTTCCGCATGCAGATAAATCCGTTAAATAATCATTTTTATGGCCATCAAAAGTAATTTACAAATGCACAAATTGATAACATGCCTTGCTCAGTCACACCACATATCATTTATTTCACCTGTAAAATCTTACTGCATTTCTAATTAACCGCGCTCATAAAAGGTTACCAATAGGAAAACCACGGCATCACGCTCGTGTGATAAATACTCATCCTCTTTGTCGACTTGCCGCTACCCCTTCTGTGTGCACCCATGCCCACACACCATCCTCACCCCCTCTGTGTGCCCGTGCCTGTGTGTGTTCTCTGTGCTTCTCGAGTGGAGAGGAGATGGTACTAGGAGACAAGCTGAGAGAACACGTGAGCTCTTTGCACCCAGGCGTCCCTGCGGGCTTCCCCTCGGATCAAGCTGCTACAGGTCGTGAGCTAACACTGCGCTGTTCTTCAGATACCGGGATGATGACTTTAGAAGTTCCAAGTGTGTCACAGACAAAACATGAGAATTTAAAAGTCAGGTTAGCAAGATGACTATTTAGATGGTCACATATGCTCAGATTGATCAGAGTCCTAGATACCAACACCGAGAGTAGAGAATTAAATTCATGAAAGCATCAAAACTCCTCACATAAAAAAACAAATATCAGACCTCTACACTGAAAACTATTCACCATTATTGAGAGAGATTAAAAAACCAAATAGATGGAGAAATATACCATGCTCGAGGCTTGGAAAAATCAGCATTTACATTAATTTCAATTTGTCTCACACTGATCTGTTGAAAGAAAGTTTTAGGAGAGTTGTTTTTCTTTTGAATATTAAGAAACTGTTTCTAAAATTCATATGGAAATACAACTGGCCAGAGCAATCTTGAGAGAAGAAACGCATAACTGGGGGATCTAAGCTACCAGATATAAAGATCTATTATAAAGCTATAGTAATTAAGGCAGAATGTGGGATAGATTAAAAAAAAAAGAACAAAACAGATTACAGAATCAGACCCACACATAAAAGTAACCTGATTTATTAAAAAATATATTACTATAATGAAGTGGGCAAATGAGAGGCTTTTGGATTAATTCTGCTAGGTCAATTGGATATATACACAGAAAAATTAATTTCAACTCCTACTTTACCAGTTTGCAAAAATAAGTTCTTACACACTGCAGATCTAAAAGTGAAATATTAAAAATGAATTTTTAGATGAAAATGATATTTCATTTTTATAACCAGGAGTAGGCAAAAATGTCTTAAAAAGGACAAAAACCTGTAAGTAAAATGTGATATATTTGACTGTACCATGATTGAGTACTTTTGTTTATCAAAATACACCATTGATAGTGTGAAAATACAAACCGTACAGAGAAGAAGAGAGTGGACTAGATACATCTACCCAACAAAAGGCTCACACCAAGAATATGTAATGAACTTGAACGAATCAATAGCAACAAAAAAGCCAATGGAAAAATGGGCAAGCCACTTAAATAGGCACTTCATAAAAACATACCAAAATAACCAATGAATATATAAAAAGATGCTCAACTTTATTCCTCATCAGGAACATGCAAATTAACTTTACAATTGAGAACTGTCAGAAGAGCTAAAATGAAGAAAGACTCTCTATGCCAAGTTCTATGGAAGACTGGGACAGCCAGAACTCCCTACGTTTCTGGCAGAAGTATAAATTGGTACAACTTTGGAAAGTAATTGGACGGTCGTACAAAAACGTTGTTAGTAGCAGTCCTCACGATGGCCGAACCGTGGAAACCCAGCCCCTGCCCACCAGATGCGTCACCTGCCGCGTCACGTGATGGGGCCCCGGACATGACTCTATGCCGTGTGGGTCAGGCAGGGGTTCCCTCGCAGGCAGGGCGGTAACTGTGAAGGGACACGGGGGTGACTCCTGGGAAGCTGGGTTTACCCCAGCTGGGTATACCCCAATTCTTGATTAAGAATTGGGTATACGCCAATTCTTGATTACGGCTTGATCTATACAGGTGTGTTCTGCTTGGGAAAATTCATGACACCGTATGCTCTGTAACTATGATTTTATACTTATACTAATGGATGTTATCCTTTGATAAAAAAAATCCCCCAAATCATGTCTCTTCATATGAAACAATGGAAGTTGATGAAATTGATGATTCTTCCAAACCTTTAATTTTCGTGTCTGAGTGGGGTTAAGCATTCTTGACTCTGCTCCGTAACATTGTTCCCATGAGGCACCCCGGCTCAGCAATGTGAGTGCAGATTCCTAGAGTCTTCAATATAAAATTCACACAAACTCTTTTTTTTTTTTTTGCTCTACCTTCAAGGTCTCAATAAATTTTGGCCTTATTCTGTGATGAGAGGTGTTTTCCTGTAAAATCTTTGATCAAGATCATCCCTCAGAGTGGAATGCTTTTCAAGGGCTATATTTATGTAAGTTTGGTTATACTCAGGTCTTTTTAGACTCTCTATGAATATCAATTAAAGAAGAAGTTGATCGATGTCATTTTGGAAAGTGCAGCTAATCAAAATGTGAGGCAATGTGAACATTTTCTAGCAAAAATTGTTTCTACCCATAGGTGAGAATGTATTTTTGAAAGGCTGGCCAAAGGCCAAACCTGGTGTTCTAGCAGATCCTTCCTCCAGGGTCGGCGAAGGGCACAGCAAAGGAGGCGCCCGCCCCCTCCCCCCCGCTCCCGCCACTCGGGTGGGGTTGTGTCCTCAAAAGGGACCCCTGCCCTTCCTGCCCTCTGCTCCCGGAGCCCTGTGGCCCGGGGTGGCGCTGCGTCTGCTCCAAGCCGGACGTGCACTTGCTGTTTGGCAGAAAGGTCTGGTGAGGGCTAGCCAGATCTTTCTCCCTTTTAGCCAGATTTCTCCAAAATCTTTCTCCCTCAATCTCTCCCTGTTTCTCTGTCTAAACCTGGGATGCCAAGACTTTCAGAATAATGTAAACCCCTCGATCTTAAATTTTTAAAGGATTAGGTGGTCTTGGTCTGAATAGCCTTAGTATCTGTGAATAACTTATTCAGATTGTACATCAAAAAAGTGACAGCAAGCATATAGCTATAGTCCATTCTGCCATTCCGTGACATGATTTAATGGCCAAAATGGTAAATAACTAAGTCCCTCAGATCCTTTTTTTTCCTATTTTGTCCTTGTTTCTTCAGTCCAGTGGGTCTCCTGGCCTGCCCCTCCCATGTCTCCGCAGCACCCCCCACATATGCAGGAGCACACACTCAGGTGTACGCACACATGTGCACATGCTCATGTGCACAAACTCACGCACAGACGCAGTCACACACCCACACTCAGCACCCATCCCAGATCATTTCATAAACCTTTCTGGCCTGGTCTGCTGAGTCTTCCCATCCTTACAGTTGGCATTTCTCACAGTCTGGTCTGCTGTTAGGTGGTCTGTCCGTGAATTTCTGAATGGCCTTTACACTCGACTCGGCCACGTGTGTGCAAGGCCCCTGGAGAAAGGCAGCTGCAAGCCATCCTGTGGCGTCGTGAGAGCCGCCGATAGCCCCTGGTTCTGGGCATGTAGGTTGTTCTAATGCGTGTAATTACGTGAACTTGAAGCTGTACTTGGGTTTGAGAATTGTCCTCGAGTGTGTGTTCTGCAATAAATTATTTAAGGAGATGTGGAGGAACTAATTAGTTAATAACCATAATTGGGATTAAAGAGTAATTTTGATTTTCAAAAGATGCTTAAAAGGATAAATATTCAGTTGTCTCATTTTACTATTAAGAAAAGCAAACCTCCTTAAGTGACTTCCCATAATGGAAAGCTTAGGTGGGTTCAGCACTGCCGGGGTGTGAGGTGAAGAGCCTTGTCAGCCCCCGCTGAAGGCAGGCTCCCCGGAGCTGGCAGCTCCCTGGTGCTCTGCCCTGAGGACAGCGACTACCACTATTTACATTTTATGTTACGCGCTAAACGTGCGTTGTGCAGAACAATAGATTAAATCGTGCTGAACAAAGAACAGGATTCCAGCCCCCAGGAGGAGACTTAAATTTTCGACGCTAAGTGACAGAGCTCAGGACTGGCGGAGTGGGTGTGGGGCATCCTCGGTGCTGTGGCGGAGGGCGGGCCTCAAGCGTTATTAGCCAGAGAAGAAGGGCCAGCACTGGGGAGTGAGGAAGGCAGCACAGGAAAAAGCACAGTTTAGCTTAAGAGAAGAACAGGAGGCAGCAGGAAGGAGGAGGAAAAACGCAGACAATGAAGGAGCTACCAGGCCCGAAGATGGGCTCCCGGCCCCTCCCTGTGCTGTGCTCCCCCTGCTTCAGGCAAGCTCAGATATGCATCTACTCCCGGAAGCATCCTCCCACGTGGCCTCCCAGAGAAACCCCAAGCTGCTTACCTTGGCAGACACAAGGGTTTTGGTTCCAATCCACCGTGCGTGTCCAAACCCCCAGGGCTCCGACATCCCCACTCCTCAGGCCTCCAACGCCCAGACCCTCTGTCCCTCCAGACCAGGTAATTCCTCCACTTCTTCTGCAAGCAAGCACTGAATGAATGTCCCATTTAGTAAATTCTCTAGGAGTTCAGAGAAAGGGTGATGCTTGGTAAGCCTTATGAAAAAAGATTTGAGCTGAATACATTTCAAAAAAATCTATATTATTGAATTTGACTATTTCCTTAAATATTCTCCTTAAGTTTCTCTTTCTGAAGTCCCATCAAAATATCAAAACATTAATGAAGAATATTGTTCATGATCTATAATTCATTACACAGCTGGTTTTATTTTCTGTTAATCTTCAATTATATCAATACATAGATTTACTAATAACATACATATAATTTTATTTGCTTTCATTATTTTTATATCACTATATTTATTTTGCCTCCCATAATAAATATTAATGTTTATTCTATACCATAGAGTTTCTTTGCCACAGACATATAACCATTCATTTATTGCTGGATACTTACATTGTTTCTCGTTTTATATATAACTGATGGTAAAAGAACATCTCCAGGCATCATATCATAGTATTTTGATTTGTTTTGATTATTTCCTTAAAATAAGTGTATTTATTTTAATGTACATAAACACGTTAGGTCAAATAATAAGTTCAATCAATGCCCAATAATGTGATTATTATATTAATTAATTAAAGTTCTATCTTATTTTATTTTTTGCTTTTATCCTTTTTTATACTTTTTGTCTTTTTAACTTTTTAAAATTTTTGTTGTTTAGCTTTTTTTCTGTTCTTTTTTCTTTTTTTTGATAATGTGATTATTAAACAGGCTTTTGATATTTAACACCTTTATTAGCAAATTTCAATATACATAACAATTTCCCTAGAAGCTTGTTTAGGAATATAGGTTCTCTGAGTTTTATCTGGAGACCTGCAAACACAGAATGAGTGAGGTTTCTGAATCGTAAGCATCATCTCAGTTGATTCTGACATAGATATTCATGTTATTAAATATAAAGTCCAAAACAGATACAAAGAAGTAAGAAAGGCATAGTTTTATCTTGCCTCAATTGTCCAATTAAAATACTGTTCTAAACATATTGTAGAAATTTGGGTTAGCACCACATCAAGAACGATTATGTTTTTAGTACTTTTTAAATGTTTCCTGGCTGCTCCTATTAAATGAATTTCCATCCTATGATAACTTACTTTATTTAAATATTAATTTATTTAAAAAAGAGGCTAAAATGCTTGAAAGAAAATAGTATTATTTAATAGACATCCCATTTGCAAACAGACACAAGATAAAGGTAGTTCTGAGGGTAGAATATGAATATTTGCAGATACAGGCACCACTGTAAGGAATATACCACATAAACTTTAGTATCATATAGAGCTTTTTCAAAAGCTTGAGACGATCACACGTTCTTTATATGTTTCTTATTATGCTCATATAACAATGTACACAACTTTATTACCACTATGGGTTAGAATAACAAGTCTGAGACATTCTTCTTTCCTTGAGCCAATTTCATCCCCCATCTTTTCCGGGTGGGGGGGGAGACAATTTAACCAACTAGGGTGGTATACTTGATCTGGGTGGCAGAGAAGGTGGCCATTGAAAAGGTAGATTTACAAAGAGAGGAACAGGACAGAGATGATGAAGTCTCCGTGGCCCGTGAGTGATGACTGTCTCCAGAGAGCCCTATGCAAGAGCTGGAGGGACTTGCAGACTTGTTGTAAAATGTATCCCTCCTTTCACACAAAGCTGGACCAAACTACAGAAGAGGGAAACCTCATTGACTTGGGTTATCTCATCACAACCTCTGACTAAATGATTGGTTAAAAATTAAACTAAACTATACTGTTCAACTGAAACTAATATAACACTGCATATTAACATACTGGAGTTAAGAATTAAAAGCTAAAAAAAAAAAAAAAGAAAAGGAAAGAAAAGAAACTAAATAGGACCCAGGGAGACACCTAGATAGGCAGGCTAAAGAACAAAACAAACAAACAAATAAATAAATAAAACAGAAACATCTGTGACTGCACAGATTGCTGAGAGGAAGACAAATTCTAAGCCTCTGCCTGGGCTCAGGAATACCTAGTAAGACATAACAAAGAAACCTACCCCCCAAGAATAAAACCCCACAGCCCTCTGCAGAGAAGAAAGAAACAGAATTCAGAGTTATTTCAATGTATTATTTATGATGTTCTATTTCCAAACAAAAATTATTAAACATACAAATAAAGAGAAGAATATTACCCAAACTAAGGAAATGGTATCCTGAATTTATATTAATGTTGGATTTTGTAATCAGTAACTTAGAAGCAATTATTGTAAATATGTTCAAATAGTTAAAGATAAATGTGATCAAATAATTGAAAATATACTATTAATGAGTGAGCATTTAGAAAATCTTAATGGAGAAATGAAAACTGCAAAAAAACAGATGGAAATTCTAGAGCTGGGATGTTCAATACATGTCATAAAAATTCACTAAGTGGTTTTATCAGTCGCTTAGATATGGCAGAAGAATCAACTTAAAGAAGATAGACCAATAAAAATTATCCAATTTAAAGAGCACAGAGAGAGAATATTGAATAAAAATGAGGAGAGACTCATCAAGCTTTCCAACAGATGTGTAATTGGAGTTCCAAAAGGAGCAAAGAAAATACAGATCACGCAGAAAATAGAGAGATAATGTCTAAAAATTTGCTAAATTTGATAAAAACATCAATTTATAAATTTATAAACTCAAAAAGCCCCAAGTAAGATACTCACAAAGACAAATGCATCTAGATATCATATTCAAATCTCTAAAAACCTAAACACAAAGCAAAAATATTGAAAGTAATAAGAGAAAAATGACAATTCACATATGAAAATACAATGATATAATTAAGAGTTGACTTCTCACTCAAAACAACGAAATCTATAAAAATTGGAGCATGTTCAAGTATGGAAAGAAAAAAACATGTCTTCTATATCTACTGAAACTATTCTTTAAACACAAAGACAAAACTAAGCTATACTTGGGGAACTACAGAACACTCATGAAAAAAATTGAAGAAGATACAAAAAGATGAAAAAGCATTCCATGCTCATGGATCAGAAGAATAAACATTGTTAAAATGTCTATACTGCCCAGAGCAATCTATACCTTCAATTCCATCCTGATCAAAAATCCACCAGCATTTTTCAAAGTGCTGGAACAAACAATCCTGAAATTTGTATGGAACCAGAAAAGACCCTGAATTGCTAAGGAAATGTTGAAAAAGAAAAACAAAGCTGGGGACATCACATTGCCCGATTTCAAGCATTACTACAAAGCTGTGATCACCAAGATAGGATGGTACTGGCACAAAATAACAGACACATAGACCAGTGGAACAGAGTGGTGAGTCCAGATATGGACCTTCAACTCTATGGTCAACTAATCTTCGACAAAGCAGGAAAAAATACCCAGGGGAAAAAAGATAGTCTCTTCAATAAATGGTGCTGGGACAATTGGACAGCTATGTACAGAAGAATGAAACTTGACCATTCTCTCACACCATACAGAAAGCAAAACTCAAAATGGATGAAAGACCTCAAAGTGAGGCAGGGATCTATCCAAATCCTTGAGGAGAACATAGGCAGTAACATCTTTGACATCGGCCACAGCAACTTCTTTCAAGACACATCTCCAAAGGCAAAGGAAACAAAAGCAAAAATGAACTTTTGGGACTTCATCAAGATAAAAAGCTTCTGCACAGCAAAGGAAACAGTCAACAAAACAAAGAGGCAACCCACGGAATGGGAGAAGATATTCCCAAATGACACTGCAGACAAAGGGCTGATATCCAAGATCTATAAAGAACTTCTCAAGCTCAATGCCCAAAAAACAGATAATCATGTCAAAAAATGGGCAGGAGACATGAGCAGACACTTCTCCAAAGAAGACATACAAATGGCCAACAGACACATGAAAAAATGTTTATCATCACTAGCCATCAGGGAAACTCAAATCAAAAGCACATTGAGATACCATCTTACACTAATTAGAATGGCCAAAATCAAAAAGACAGGAAGCAAGTGTTGGAGAGGATGTGGAGAAAGCGGAACCCTCTTTCACTGTTGGTGGGAATGCAAGTTGGTGCAGCCACTTTGGAAAACAGCGTGGAGATTCCTCAAAAACTTCAAAATAGAGCTACTGTATGACCCTGCAATTGCGCTACTGGGTATTTACCCCAAAGATACAGATATAGTGAAAAGAAGGGCCATCTGTACCGCAATGTTCATAGCAGCAATGTCCACAATCGCCAAACTGTGGAAAGAGCCCAGATGGCCTTCAACAGATGAATGGATAAAGGAGATGTGGTCCATATATACACCGGAATATTACTCAGCCATCAGAAAGGATGAATACCCACCTTTTGTATCAACATGGATGGGTCTGGAGGAGATTATGCTGAGTGAAATAAGTCAAGCAGAGAAAGTCAATGATCACATGGTTTCACTTACTTGTGGAACATAAGGAATAGAATGGCAGATTCTAGGGGAAGGTAAGGACAAGTGAACTGGGGTAAATTGAAAGGGGAACCGAACCATGAGAGACTGTGGATTCTGAGAAACAAACTGTTATGGAGGGGTTATGGAGGGGAGGAAGGAGGGGGGATGGGTGAGCCTGGTGGTGGGTATTAAGGAGGTTACGTGTTGCATCGAGCACTGGGTGTGATGCATAAACAATGAATCTCAGATCACTGAAAAAATAAAATTAAAAAAAATTTTTTACAGAGAGAGAGTGGAGAAGCAAGATGTCAGAGGAGTAGGAGACCGAAATAACATCACGTCCCAGGAGTTCAGCTAGATAGCTATCTAACCATTCTGAACACCTACAGACTCAACAGGAGATAGAAGAGAAGAAAAGCAGCAATTCTAGAAACAGAAAATCAACCACTTTCCAGAAGATAGGATATATGGAGAAGTGAATTCGAGGTGATATACAGAAAAAGAGACTGTGGGGGAGGGGCCAGCTCCCAGCAAGTGGTAGAGCCATGGAGCACAAAATTGGAACTTTTAGAAGTCTGCTCCACTGAGGGATGTTGCTCCAGAGGTTAAGTGGGGGTGGAGTCCTCATGGGGACAGTGTGGTCTCAGGACCCTCGGGGTCACAGAAAGACCAGGGGTGCCTGAGTGCAGTGGAGCTCCCAGGGATCTGAGTGGGGAAGCCAGCAGCACAGATGGAGCTGAGCAGTGGGCTCTCAGCTTGGGGTTACCTTGAACCATGATCCAAGGCACAGTAGGGCCACTGCTCTCCAAGCAGTGTCCCCACAAGTGGCAGATCCATGGAGACTCACCTTCCTCCTCTGGGAGGAGCGGCTCAGGAGCGTGCTGCAGGAATCTGTTGGGTTTGGAGACTCTAAACGGGGCCATGTGCCAGAGATAGAAATGCTCGGTCACAGGCTGGGTGAGCTCGGAGTGCGGCTGGAGACCAGGGAGATGGGAGGCATTGAGTGTTTTCTGAGGGCACACTGAGGAGTTGGACCCAAGCTCTTGGCTCTTAGGGGGCCAGAGATTGGGAGGCCACCATCTTCATTCCCATCCTTGAAAGCAGTATGGAAAGCATTCAGGGAACAAAAGCTCTGAGAGCGAACCCGAGCAGATTACTTAGCCTGGCCCCTGGTGAGAGCGGAGCAATTCTGCCTCTGGCAAAGACATTTGAGGATCACTGCAACAGGCCCCACTCCCAGAAGATCAGCAAGAACATCCAGCCATGACCAAGTTCACTGATCAATGAGAACCGAGGAACTCCAGAGCTAGATGAAAGCAACACATAGAATTCATGGCTTTGTCCCTGTGCTCCTTTAGTCTTTCAAAGTTAAATTATTTTATTTTATTTTTCCTTATTCTTTTTTTTAATTTTTCGTCTTTCCTATTTTAACGTTTTTAACTATTTTATCTTATCAATACCTTCTTAAAAATCTTTTTAAATTTTCATTGTGATAGTCATATTTTATCCTTTCATTGTATTTAACTTTATTTTTTGTATACATATATTTTTTTTTCTTTAAAATTTTGGGATACGATTTCTTTTAATAGATCAATATATGCCCTAAATCTAAACTAAACCCTAAATATAGCAAAATATACCCTAAATATCAAAATATATCTTAACAACATGGCTTTGTTCTAGTCTCCCGCCTGATCACATTCTTTCTTCTTTTTATTTCTTCTTTTTTCAACCAACTTCTTATCTTATCAATTCCTTTTTTAGAATCTTTTTAAATTTTCATCATATTCCATCCCTTCATCATGTTTACCCTTATTTTTGTGTATATGTAAGTTTGTATTTCTTTAAAATCTTGGGAGGTAGTTTTTTTAACAGATCAAAATACACCCAAAAATCAATTATGTGGCACTGTTCTATTCACCAGTCATATATATATACGTGTGTGTGTGTGTGTGTGTGTGTGTGTGTGTATTCCCCCCCTTTCTTCCCCCAGATTCAGGGCACTTCTGATTTGGTTAGTGTATATTTTTCTGGAGTTATTGCTACCCTTTTAGTATTTTGTTCTCTCACTCACCCATTCATCTATTCTTATCTGGATAGAAGGACAAGGTAGAAAAACTCACCACAAAAGCAAACAAACAAACAACAACAGCAACAGCAACAACAAAACAAGAGGCAGTACCAATGGCTAGGGACCTAATCAATACAGACAATAGTGATATGTCAGAACTAGAGTTCAGAATGATGATTATCAAGGTGCAAGCTGGACTCAAAAAAAGCAGGGAAGGGCGCCTGGGTGGCTCAGTGGGTTAAAGCCTCTGCCTTCGGCTCAGGTCATCATCTCAGGGTCCTGGGATCGAGGCCCACATNGGGATCGAGGCCCACATCGGGCTCTCTGCTCAGCGGGGAGCCTGCTTCCTCCTCTCTCTCTGCCTGCCTCTCTGCCTACTTGTAATCTCTCTCTCTTGTTCTGTGTCAAATAAATAAATAAAATCTTAAAATAAAAAGCAGGGAAGATATTAGCAAATCCCTTTNGAGAAATAAAAGAACTAAAATCTAACCAAGCTGAAATCAAAAAAGCTATTAATGAGGGGCAATAAAAAATGGAGGCTCTTCCTGCTACGATAAATAAGGCAGAAGAGAGAAATAGTGATATAGAAGACCAAATGAGAGAGAATAAAGCAGCTGAGGGAAAGAGAGACAAACATNAGACAAACAACTACTGGACCATGAGGGGAGAATTTGAGAGATAAGTGATACCACAAGATGAAACAATATTAGAATAATTAGGATCCCAGAAGAAGAAGAAGAAAGAGATAGGGGGGCAGAAGGTATATTGCNGCCAGAAGGTATATTGGAGCAGATCTTAATACAGAATTTCCCTAATCTGGCAAAGGGAACAAGCATCAAAATCCAGGAGGCACAGAGAACCCCCCTCAATATCAATAAAAATAGGTCCACACCCCGTCAACTAATAGTAAAATTTACAAGTCTTTGTGAAAAAGAGAAAATCCTGAAAGCAGCTCGGGACAAGAGGTCTATAACATACAATGGTAGAAATATTAGATTGTCAGCAGACCTATCCACAGAGACCTGGCAGGCCAGAAAGAGCTGGCATGATATATTCAGAGCACTAAACGAGAAAAATACGCAGCCAAGAATACTATATCCACATATAGGCTGTCATTGAAAATAGAAGGAGAGATAAAAGGCTTC
>LNAC01000402.1:722402-732657 GCA_002007465.1 Ailurus styani | reverse complement strand
CTTACAGGCAATACAATGGCTCTAAATGTATATCTCTCAATAGTTACTCTGAATGTAAATGGACTAAATGCCCCAACTAAAAGACACAGGGTATCAGAATGGATAAAAAAACAAGACCCATCGATATGCTGTCTACAAGAAACTCATCTTACACGCAAAGACACCTCCAGATTTAAAGTGAGGGGATGGAAAACAATTTACCATGCCAATGGACAGCAAAAGAAAGCTGGAGTGGCAATCCTTATATCAGATAAACTAGACTTTAAGGCAAAGAATATCATAAGAGATGAAGAAGGACACTATATCATACTAAAAGGATCTGTCCAACAAGTAGATCTAACAATCATAAATATCTATGCCCCTAACATATATATGTGTGTATATATATATATATATATATATATATATATATATATATATGGACTAATTAATAACAAAATCAAAGAAACACATTGAGAATAATACAATATTAGTAGGGGACTTGAACACCCCCCTTACTGAAATGGACAGATCATCGAAGCAAAAGATCAACAAGGAAATAAAAGCCTTAAATGACACCCTGGACCAGTTGGTCATCACAGATATATTCAGAGCATTCCATCCCCAAACAACAGAATACACATTCTTCTCCAGTGCACATGGAACATTCTCCAGAATAGACCATATTCTGGGTCACAAATCAGGTCTCAACAGGTACCAAAAGATTGGGATCATTCCCTGCATATTTTCAGACTATAATGCTCTGAAACTAGAACTCAATCACAAGAGGAAAGCTGGAAAGAACTCAAATACCTGGAGGCTAAAGAATATCCTATTAAAGAATGAATGGGTCAACCAGGAATTTAAAGAAGAATTTAAAAAATTCAAGGAAACAAATGAAAATGAAAACACGACTGTTTNAACTGTTCAAAATCTTTGGGACACAGCAAAAGCAGTCCTAAGAGGAAAGTATATAGCAATACAAGCCTTTCTCAAGAAACAAGAAAGGTCTCAAGTACACAGCCTAACCCTACACCTACAGGAGCTGGAGAAAGAACAGCAACGAAAGCCTAAACCCAGCAGAAGAAGAGAAATTGTTAAGATCAGAGCAAAAATCAATGAGGTAGAAACCAAAAGAAGAGTAGAACAAATCAATGAAACTAGGAGCTGACCCTTTGAAAGAACTGATAAGATTGATAAACCCCTGATCAGACTTATCCAAAAGAAAAGAGAAAGGACTCAAATTAATAAAATCATGAATGAAAAAGGAGAGATCACAACCAACACCAAAGAAATACAAACACTTATAAGAACACATTATGACNAACATATTATGAGCAACTCTACACCAGCAAATTTGACAATCTGGAAGAAATGGATGCATTCTTAGAGAAATATAAACTACCAAAACTGAACCAGGAAGAAATAGAAAACCTGAACAGACCCATAACCAGCAAGAATATTGAAGCAGTCATCAAAAATCTCCCAACGAACAAGAGCCCAGGGCCAGACGGCTTCCCAGGGGAATTCTACCAAACATTTAAAGAAGAATTAATACCTATTCTCCTGAAACTGTTCCAAAAAATAGAATTGGAAGGAAAACTTCCAAACTCCTTTTATGAGGCCAGCATTACCTTGATCCCCAAACCAGGCAAAGACCCCATCAAGAAGGAGAATTACAGACCAATATCTTTGATGAACACGGATGCAAAAATTCTCACCAAAATACTAGCCAATAGGATACAACAGTACATTAAAAAGATTATCCACTACGACCAAGTAGGATTTATTCCAGGGCTGCAAGTTTAGTTCAACATCTGCAAATCAATCAATATGATACAAGACATTAATAAAAGAAAGAACAAGAACCATATGATCCTCTCAATAGATGCTAAGAAAAGCATTTGACAAAGTACAGCATCCGTTTCAATCAAAACTCTTCACAGTGTAGGCATAGAGGTTACATACCTCAATATCATCAAAGCCATCTACGAAAAACCCACAGCGAATATCATTCTCAATGGAGAAAAACTGAGAGCTTTTCCCCTAAAGTCAGGAACACGGCAGGGCTGTCCACTATCACCACTGCTATTCAACATAGTACTAGAAGTCCTAGCCTCAGGTGTCAGACAACAAAAAGAAATAAAAGGCATCCAAATTGGCAAAGAAGTCAAACCCTCACTGTTTGCAGATGATATGATACTTTATGTGGAAAACCTAAAAGACTCCACTCCAAAACTGCTAGAACTCATACAGGACTTCAGTAAAGTATCAGGATATAAAACCAATGCACAGAAATCAGTTGCATTTCTATAAATCAACAGCAAGACAGAGGAAAGAGAAATTAAGGAGTCGATCCCGTTTATAATTGCACCTAAAACCATAAGATACCTAGGAATAACCAAACCAAAGAGGCAAAGAATCTGTATTCAGAAAGCTATAAAGTACTCATGAAAGAAATTGAGGAAGACACAAAGAAATGGAAAACCTTTCCATGCTCATGGATTAGAGGAATAAATACTGTGGAAATGTCCGTGCTACCTAAAGCATCTACATGTTTGATGCAATCCCTATCAAAATACCATCATTTTTTTTTCAAAGAAATGGAACAAATATTCCTAAAATTTATATGGAACCAGAAAAGATCCTGAATAGCCAAAGGAATGTTGAAAAAGAAAACCAAAGTTGGTGGCATCACAAGTCCAGACTTCAAGCTCTATTACAAAGCCATCATCATCAAGACAGTATGGTACTGGCATAAGAACAGACACATAGATCAATGGAACAGAATAGAGAGCCCAGAAATGGACCCTCAGCTCTATGATCAACTAATCTTCAACAAAGCAGGAAAGAATATCCAATGGAAAAAAGACAGTCTCTTCAACAAATGGTGTTGGGAAAACTGGACAGCCACATGTAGAAGAATGAAACTGGACCATTTCCTTACACCACACACAAAAATAGACTCAAAATGGATGAAAGACCTCAATGTGAGACAGGAATTCATCAAAATCCTTTAGGAGAACACAGGCAGCAACCTCTCTGACCTCAGCCGCAGCAACTTCTTCCTAGGAACCTCACCACCAAAGGCAAGGGAAGCAAGGGCAAAAATGAACTATCATCCAGCGGCAAAATGATGATCATTCATAGGCAATTGGAAACACACAGAACATGCGGCTACTTTGTCGAGAGCGCGTGGGAGGAGGTGAGCCCTTCCACGTGCTTGCACTGCACGCACTGCAGACAGGGTAGATATTAGCGGCGTGACCGGGGCAGGGTCGCGCATGATGTCTCGACAGGGTAGATATTAGCGGCGTGACCGGGGCAGGGTCGCGCATGATGTCTCCCACTTCACCCCGCTGTTGCCTCAGTACTGCTCCCAAGCTCCTGAACACACCTCCTCCTAGGATACGGGGCCAGCTCCAAGTCTACCCCCGAGGACCCTATTGATTTAGACAATATTCCTCTTGTGAGTACTTCCCGTCTGGGAAAAGCAACTGATTTGGAAGATGATGGAGATGGCAGGAAAGTTCCAGGGTCATGGTGAGGTGGGAATGGATCATTTATTAATAAGATAGAAATTCTGAGAAATCCCCAACGGAGAATGGGAGCTGTGGGGGAAATGCCCCAGGACCGTATCTCCTAGGGGCTCTTTGGATCACTGACGTGATTTGTTTTGTTTTTTCCAAGAGTGGGAATAAATCCCCTGAGGTTGCCATGCCAAGATCCCACTGATTCTCTGTTCCCTTCTAGAAACAGGTGCAGGGAATCCTGTGTGGTCTACTACATGGGTGTCGCCTGGGCCATTAAGTGTTCTACCAGTTCCCGAAATCAGAGTTTCAAGGCATGCATGTTTGTATTTGTTCATTCAACAAACTTGCCACTTTCCGCTGTCCTGGTTCTAAGGTCCTGTGGAGGTTATGCTGATGAATAAACATTGAGATATTTTCTTGAAGGATCTAATAGGAGAACATCTGCATAGAGCATTGCATGATAAATGCCCCATGAGCACTTTGCACAAATCGATCACCAAATGGTGACCTTGTTTGGCTCTGTGCTCTGAGCTCACAGAAGGCAGAGGACGTGTGCTTTGGGCTAGAATGATCAGGGTAATCTTCCTTGAGGAAGTTCAACTTGAACTGACTTAAGAGACAGTATTCACTCAGAAGTAGGAGACAGCTCTCCAGTTGGAGGTAAGGATTCCGAGTCATGGTTCAGGGTTAGCGGTGCCCCAAGAAGAATGAATAACCCTGATTGAACTGGAGGATAGGGGTGGGATGGGACAGTCCAGGAAAGTAGACAGAAACCAGGAGAACACGAAACCGGGCTGCAGACACAAGACTTTGCCCTGAACGAAATGATGGATGTTCGATATGGAAAGTGATGGTGTAGGAATATGACCTGGGAACTCTGTGGAAAGAAGATGGGAGTTAGACACAGAACTAGAGAACTAATTCAGGCCTTACAGCAGAAAAGATACTAGAAATGGAATAAAGGGGTAGATAGATATGAAGATGCTTTGCTTTTTAAATAATTAGTAGGTTTGAGTGGCAGATCGAATTGGCAGATGGAGCAAGGAGGGCAAAAGAATCGGGGCTGCTCTCCCTGGGCTGAATCCAGGGAGCTGGATGAACGTGAAAAGCACCGGGCAAGGAGGAAGCTCGGTGGACTGTGGGCGTGGTCGGAGAGCAGGTGTCAGCTTCTCCGGGCCGAAACATGAAATGCACAACTGGAAATGATAGGAAACTGAATGTGAGTGATCAGAACTTCTCAGAAGAGGTAATGAGTTACCTTTTGGGGTGATCGATACAGAAATGATACTGGAAACCCAGGAACTGCTGAGGTCTCTGAGAAGGAACTCATTTGAAGAGGATGTCTCATCAAGTGCCTTGACATCTGCAAGTCTGTGCTGAGCAGGTCAAACTTGTGTTCGACCCCGTGCCTGCCGTCCTCTGCAGGGTTGAGATGCGGCATCGACTGCAGCATGGACGTCAACAGCAGCCATGGATGCCAAGTCAAATGGACTGTCATTAATTTATGACCTTCTCTGTACACTTGAAAATTCTGTGAGACCTGCCCTAGATGTAAGTTTCCATTCCTTCCGATTTATTGCTGCTCTGCCAATTGATATCTCATCCTCGGAGCACAGAGGCTATCAAAGCAACAATTATTTATTGATTTCTGACCATGAGCCAAGCACTGTGCTAGGCACTGGGGATACAAAATAAATAAGTCATGGTCCATGCTCAGAATTGATTAGGGGGAAGGCCACATAGGCAGTTACCCATTATAAAAGGACATTACGAGTACACTAATAGAGATATAATCAATAGTAGAGCTATAATAGAGCTATAAATCAATAAATTACCATGGAAGTGTAGATGACAGGAAGGAAAAGCTTCTCCCCGAATGTGACACTTGATCTGGGCCTTAAAGAAAGAATAAGAGTAAGAGCAAAGCCTTCCCGGGAGGCAGGGCCACAAGAACAAGGAGTGTGAGGGTGTGAAATTACGCGCAATGTTGGCGTTTGGGTTGTTAGTCACGTTAAAAAAGTCCACGGCTGGTTCTCGCAGGAACCAAATACCGGGAAGAATACATGTGGATCCACGTGATGTGTGCACGGTCACTGCTGAACCCAGGACAACGGGAGTGTCACCTGAGCCCTCCAAGCTACCAAGGGCATCGATCGAGCATTCCTCGAGGGATCTCCATGTGCGCTAGCATTCAAATCACGCGTCACTCCTAAAAGCCTTTCGACCCGCGTTTCCTTTGTGTAGACGAACATCAGGCAGTGAGAACGCAGGAAGGTGGCGGGGATCCGGACCCGCCCTGAAGTGCTCTCCCCATCTCACGTTCTCTGGACACCCGGGCACCTGCTTTGCCCCCGACGTGGAGGCACCTGAAAGCCCAGTGTCGTGTGCTTCCACCGAATTGAATACTGACAGGAATGAGTGTGTTCATTGTGATCTCTTAATAGCAGAGTAAATGTTGAACCAGATTTTGTGTCTCTTAATTTCTTGACTTGCCAAAATTTTCCAGTTCATTTCGTGCAAGTAATTGAGGGTACTGAGCCTGGTGCTGGGTTTTCTCCAGCACCGTGACTCTTCGAACACCAGATCAATCTGTCTTTCTTGACTTCATTGTGGCTGCGGTTGCACAAGACATGAGGGCGATTTGGGAGCTGCCGCTGTCAACCTATTGTTTGAACTCGTGACCCACGTGGCTCTTTGAGGGACACAGAGAAGACGGGGCTCCTGCTGCAGCTAGCAGCGCCACGCCCACCTTGACGTCTGGCTGAATTCCTGCTCCGTTTAAAGCAGGCAGCTCTCCCCCTGTCCTAATGACTTTCCTTATTACCTGACAATCTATCTGAACTATCGACTCATTTCCGACCTGCCAGTTCTCTCGAAAGTTATGGAAATGGTCTGCAAAGTGCAGCTTCAGCATCTCCTCCCCCGCGCGCTGCCTGTGCATCGATGGGTCCCACCGTAGACAAAGGAGAGAGGCCAGCCGCGTGTGCCGTGGACTCCCAGGTGCTGAGCACAGGCGGTGCCGCTGTCCCTGGCCGACGTGACCGCGTCCCGGCCGCGGGGTGAAGGTTGAGAGCTTTTGCCATTGGCCAGCATGAGTGCTCTCTGGCCCTGGGTGGGAAGTACGGGGAGAACTGGCCTCGGTGTTTTTATGCGCTCGCTATGTCCTGTCTTTCTTTCTACTCTGGTTTCTCAAGAACCACTCAGGTCACGTTTTTGAAAGAGGTTATCAGTGCTTTCAAATTCTTTACTATCTCTTCCCTTCACTCAGAGAAATGAGGACCTTTCGCAGAGAGAAGGCTGGGCTCGAGATTTATGGACAGCTCCCTTGAGCCAAGGACATGCATTCACATGAACCCATTAAACCCACCGAGCCCGGGCTGCGGCAGAAGGGGTGGGGCAGGACAGAGAAGAGCACCAGACGAAGGAGAGGGGCCTCGGCCCACCTGACTCCTGGCCCCTCTTTCCGCTGGGCAAGCTGAGAAGTCACTGACACCGCTTTCTCCTTACCTGTAAAAAACTAAGAAAGCCTTTCATCCTGCACACCTGTCTTCTGAATTAAAGTACACAATATAAGTGAAAGTGTGTTGAAAATTACGAAATGAATATACTAACTATATATCGTTATAATTATTGGTAATGCACTATTAAAGGCCTGCTCTCTGCCTTCAGGGAGTTAGCCCAGTTAAGAGAAAAAGCAAGCATAACACAAATAATTGGAGTCCAATGAATTCTCTGCATAGAACCACTGAGGAGTGCACGAGGTATTCAGCAAAGGGAGACCTGAGCATTCAATGTCATATTTAGCTTCTTTTTGAGACCTGGCTTTAAAATTGTGTCCTTAGATCGCTATTAATGAAAAACGAGAGCTGGGCATAAAGGAAATCAAAACAATAACACAAACGCACACCTCTGGGAGCAGGCCTGTTCCTAGACTCACTTTATTCATAAGAAAACCCTCACTCCTTGGACATCACTTCCTGTGGTGGCAGCCTCCCCCCGGGTCGCAGAGCAGCTTACAGAAGTGGGGCGAGAACGCAGGACCCAGGACCCAGCTCCGCTAGCTCCCCGTCGGCTTCTCCTTCTGAGTGGCTGTGGAGACGTGTAGCTTTTCTGATGCTTATTGAATCGGATGGTGGCTGTTGACTTGTTCATTCACAGACCTGCCTCCCCGGTGGAATTTACTCGAGGTCAAGAAAACATATATTTTCTTCAATTCTCAACACAGTGCCGAAGCCTGTGTTTTGCACATAACGGCACTTAGTAAGTGCTATGGAAAGAAGGAGCGGGGAAGGAAGGAAGAGGAACACAGAAGTGAGGAACCCGACACAAACAAGAGGGAAGTGTGCATCAAGTGGCCAGGAGTACGACCTGAGGTCGAGGGGCACATTCGGGCCTCGGAGAGTCAGACGGCTCATCGGCGTATTTTTGGGGAGACTACAGTCTACTGCAGATTATCAATCCAGCCTTAAAATTTAATTAATTATTTATTTACTTATTCATTTTTTGGAGTGTGGCTGCCCTTGTTACATTAGTTTCAGGTGTACAAAAGTTCATTTTTAACTTTTCATTTTGAGATTTTCATTTTAACTTTACATATTTCAATGTCACAAAATCAGTCTATTGTGGAAATTAGACTTATCCACTCTCTATTTTAGAAAAAAAGTGAGCTTGAATTTTTCAAAATGTGAGTTCATATCATCAGTTTAGCTTACTTTTATTTATTTCTTCAATTAAGCATAAAACTATCACCAAAACATTCTTACTTTCCATGAGTATTTTTCAATCGAGCAAGCAATCAAAATCACGTACAAATAAATAAAATCTAAGTTGCTCCAAAATGGTAACGACCCACCGCAAACTTGCTCGCTGCATCCATGGTTATCTCCTGCCCATAACCGTCACAGTTCCCTTGCAAGGTGCAGCCTCAAATGTTTCCTTCTCTTCTTATATTCCTCAAGCGAGCAAGATAATTTAATCAATTCGAGTTTTACCAAGCCAGGTTTTGAATAATTTCTGAGAAGGCGGCTTTTAAACATCCCACAAATACTTTAAACTCATGGTATGCAAAACCAAGCACATCGCTTTTTCTTTTCTAGTTTCTTCTCCTTCTGTTTCCGACACGCATTCATTCATTCATTTATTCATTCACTTCTAGAAACATTTGAAGACATACGAGGTGCTGAAGCCATAGTAGTGTTAGAGAGGGACATAGGTCCTGCCCTCGCAGAGCTGACATCCCAATGGAGGGGTACGAAATTAAATAACAAACTACCATTTTAGCTACTAATTTAAATAATTGATCATTGCTAATCATAATTAAATTAATCATCATTGATCATCTCGGATATCCTACAAAGAAGGGTCCCAGGGCACTATGGGAGTACTTTAACCATGAGCCTTACCTGGTCTATCAGAAACGGGAAAGCTTCAAACGTTGAAGTTGAAGTTGAGCTTGAAGGGCAAGCAGACATTGCCTGAGCGGAGGACAGAGGGCAGGGAGAGCGTACCAGGCAAGAAGCCACGGGTGTGCAGGCCCAGAAGCAAGGCAGGGGCCAGCGCATTCAAGGCGTAGAATAGCGAGCTGGAACCTGTTTTGCAAACTGATGAAAGCACTCCATTCTCCTGCTAGCGTTCTGGAAGAAGGACAGTGCTGCCCGTATTTGCCTCTGCTCTGTGTTAGCAGCTTCTCCAGCTGGACCTTGTGGGAGCTGTGCAGCAGTCTTTCCTTATGGTTTTCACCTGCCTTCGCCCAGGGATCACCGTGGTTGAGCATCTTTGATAAATGTGGTCGCTCTTTGCGTGTGTACATTGGTGATGTGTCAGTTACTCTGGCATGGGTGGGAGGGGAGACGTGGGGACCGTCTTGGACCCTGCTTGCCTTATGACTCCGTTTTTCCCGGAGCCATTCCCCAAGTCCTGTCCATTTTTCCTTCTAACTGTCCTTCCAACCCACCCTGCACATCTCCTGCCCACTCTGCCTCCCTGGATCAAGCAACGGTCATTTCTAGTCGGGACACTTCACGGGGCTGTTTCCTGTCCTCCCGTCAGTACCGTCTCTGACTGCAATGTGAGCCATCCACTTCAGCGGAGCACCTGCTCATCCCGCACCTCCGTCCGAAGCTCTCCGAGCTCTTGGCTCCTCCCGGAGACCGACGTCATCTGTCCGTCCCAGCAGCCAAACAGAGAGTGCACGCTTCCTTCTGTGCCAGCCTCACCTGGCACCACACGGGGTAGCCGGCACACTGGCCTTTCTCTTCCCCAGATGGGCCTCTGCACAGACTGCCCAGGCCCCCATGCTCTTCACTCAGTCTGATTTTCTCCTCTCTCCGGCCCTTGTCCCTGTTAGCCCTCCACGTCCTCCAGGCGTGAGTCTGCATTATCAGTACATCTCGGGCAATTCTTCCTGGAGCTTCTGAGCAAGTCAAATACTCCTGTCGCCTTGTTTCATGACCCCATGCTCCCATCACATGTTGGGCTTGTAACTGCCATCTCGCCTGATTGTGTGAGTCTTTGATTCATGTGTATTGTCTCCACTATGTCATGATCTGTTTTCTGCCCCTTGAGTGCAGAGAGCATGCCTGTTCTTGCTCACTCTTTTTTTTTTTTTAATTTTATTTTTATTATTTGCCCAAGGGGTACAGGTCTGTGAATCATCAGGCTTACATCTTTCACAGCATTCACCAAAGCACAAACCCTCCCCAATGTCCATAACCCACCCACCCTATCCCTACCCTCCCACCCCC
>LNAC01000402.1:673437-718219 GCA_002007465.1 Ailurus styani | reverse complement strand
CTTAGCCGTCTTGAACTTGACTTTGACTGGATGGTTTGTTTGTTTGTTTCTCTTGGTCTTCTGGGGGAGGGGCCTGTTGCTATGATTCTCAAGTGTCTCTGCCCGAGGCGGATTCCCACCGCCCTCGCCAGGGGCCAGGCTAAGTAATCAGCTCGGGTTCGCTCTCAGGAGCTTTTGTTCCCTGAACGCTTTCCGTACCTCGTTGGAGGACGGGACTGAAAATGGCGGCTCCCAGTCTCCGACCCGGAGGAGCCGAGAGCCTGGGGCCTCAGCCCTCAGCCCGCCTCAGAGAAAAGCAGTCCCTCCCGTCTCCTGGTCTCCGGCCGCGCTCCGAGCTCACCCGGCCTGTGACTGAGTGTCTCTGTCTCTGACGCGGCCCCGGTTAGAATCTCCAAACCCGGCAGATCCTGCAGCCGCTCCCGCACCGCTGCTCCCGGAGGAGGAAGGTGAGTCTCTCCGGGTCTGCCGCCCGTGGGGTCCCCGCTCACAGATCAGTGGCCCGGCTGAGCTTCAGATCCCAGCCCAAGGTAACCCCAAGCTGAGAGACACCTCAGCTCAGCTCCGTCTCTCCCGCCGGCTTCTGAGACCTGGGAGCTCGGTCGCGCTCAGACACCCCTGGTCTTTTTGTGTCCCCGTGGGTCCTGAGACCACACTGTCCCTGCAGGGGCTTCACCCCCCGCTTGGTCTCTGGGGCGACGTCCCTCAGTGGAGCCGACTTCTCACAGTTCCGAGTCTGTGCTCCGCTGCTCGCTCCCTTGCCGGCAGCCGCCCCTCCCCCCGGGTCCATCTTCCCGTCGCCGCAGATTCACTTCTCCGCACGTCCTACCTCCAGAAAGTGGTCGATTTTCTGTTCCTAGACTTGCTGCTCTTCTTCTCTTCGATCTCCGGTAGAATTTGTAGGTGTTCAGAATGGTTTGATAGCTCTGTGGGTGAATTCCTGGGACCTGATGATAATCGGTCTCCTACTCCTCCGCCATCTTGCCGCTCCGCTCCTTGCTCACTCTTATACACAGCACCCAGCAGGGCGTCCGGCTCTCAGTAGGTGCTCAATAAACATCTGTTTATTGAAAGAACAAATGGATAAAGAAACGGACATGTATCCAAAGAGAAATCTGGAACTTGGGGTTTTTTTGGTAGGCAATAGAAAACCCTGGACTGCTTTTACAATAAAGTGGGGCTTTTTTTGAAGCTGCCAGGAGCAGGTGCAGGTGGGAGCAGTGAAAAGGTGTGTAATTGTGGGGGCTGGACCAGGCATCAGCCAGAAATGTCAAGGGACTTAAAATCTGGGCTATGATCTGTTTGAATTTTTAATGCCAGTTCAGTCCACCTTTCTAAGTCTTTGTAAAGTATGCTAACCGTGAGAAGGTGTGTGTGAGTGCACGTTTGTGCATGTGTGTGCACACGTGAGTGTGCTTGAGTACGTGCATGTGCTTGAGTGTGAGAGTGCATGCATGAGAGTGTGTGTGAGTACCTGTGAGCTTGGGAGTACTTGAGTGCGCATGTGTCAGAGTGAGTGCACATGCATGCGTGTGCATGGGTGAGTGTGTGGGGTGAGTGTGTGTGTGCATATAAGTATGCATATGGTGCATGTGTGTGTGCATGGGAGGGGACTGAGAAGGGGGAATGGGTTCCACCCATCCGTGGTCAAGAAGAGCCCAGTAACCGGAAGTGAACCTGTAAATATAAATCCCTTCTTCTCCCCATTACAAATTTGTAAAAATGTGGAGGGGACATTAGGTTTTCCTGACTGAATTGGAATTAAGATTTGAAACAACTTTATGTACCATCAAAGGGTAGGGCGTCCCCCCGAGATCCTCACCAGAACGTGGGGTCCCGGGGAGCAGAGACCAGCCCTCATTCGTGCTCATCTGCTGCCTGCAATGTACACCATACGTTGCTTGTACATGTGTCCAATTGAATCGAATCCTTTAATTTATTTCCTTGATATAGTTGGCATTGAGGATTTCTGGTTTCGCCTTTTCAAAATGGAAATAAGGGAGAAATGGGTATTACTTTTTGATTAGTTTTCTGCGGGAAATACCAGGTTTTATTTTGAAATTGCCCGAAGCTAACTTTCCAGACATGAAAGCAGTTTCCCTACAGCGAGGAAGAATAAGAGCGCCTCGCACTTGGCCCACATACCCAAGGGGCGGTGCGCTTGGGACAATGAAGCACCCTCTCCGGTCCCAGCCCCAGCCTCCCCGGGAGCGGAGTGACCCCATGACCCAGTTGGGGTCCGTCTGGGAGCTGTGTGTATTTGGGGGTTTGCAGACTCAGGGCCACCCGTGGCCACTTGTCCGTCTGCCATGTAGGAAGACGCCGCTCCCGGGCGGCAGGTGGCTGCGGGCGGAGCGCGAGCCACGTGTCGGGATGAGGAGAGCAGACTGCCCGCCTGCCGGGGAGACGGGCTGGGTCCTGCGCCGGGCTGGGCTCCCTCTGGGGGGCCCCTGGGGGCAGAAACAGTGAGTGCCTGGTGAGTTAGCCTTCCGAGGCTATGACGCACTTTCAACATCCAGCTGAAAGATCTACGTGGAAAATAACCCTGGATGCTTCTCAAGTCTCCCAGCCCCTCCCCAAGGCGTCCCGGCCCTGGGACGACCCCCGGCACCAGCGATGAGCTGCCCGCGGTCAGGAATGGGAATCCAACAGCCCAACCCAGGGAAGTTCAGGACCTTGCCTGGCCAGATGGGGAAGAAGCTTGCGGCGTCCGCGCGGAGCAGGACAGGGGTGCAGGCTGGCCGGACGGGGACGCCAGCCTGTCGGGCTGCCGGCCGGAGGGTCGCCGCCTTCTGAAGGGGCTGACCCCGGGGAGGCGCCCAGAGGCCGCCTTCTCTGAAACCTTATGCCTCTGGCAATACGACCCCAAAGACCCCTGCTATTTGTTTTATTTTCAATTCTGGGGGACGGTAAGTCAAATTCAAGTTGCATTTCCTATCATGTGTTGCGTGGGAGATGAAGGGAGGCGGCTGCCCTCAGCGATCGCGCACCGAGCACGAGGGCGGCTTGCACGGACACAGCCCTGGTGCGCGCGTGTGGCAGGGGCGGCCGGGCTCACTCGCTGCGGCTCTGAGGCAAGTGAAAAGTGGAGTAAGTGAGACGCTGGAGAGTTCAGTGACATCATCAGGTAATTCGGTTCCCTACAGGACATGGCAGAAAATACAGCAAGGAGTTTGTGTTTCATCCTAGTTACAGAGCGCTGATGGGCTAAATGATACTCTTTTTTCACCCAGAGAAGGATCACTCTGGTGCCACCGTGGGGAAGAAAGGCCGCGAGCTCAGGAGTGACCCCAGACAGGTGGAGGGCGGCAAACGCACCTGACGGCCCCCCTCGTGCTCCGGGCGAGGGAGGGAAGAGAGAAGTCCCGGGAATCCCGTCCCCGGCAGGACTTAGCGCAGGTCTCCTCCTGGCCGGGAGAGGAGTCCGGACCAGCGGAGCCTCCCGCCTGAGCCCTGGGGGGTGCCGAAGTTGGGCGGACACCCAGACCTCAAGCAGAGCAGGTACGGTGGGGTTCTGTGCGGACGAGAGCCCACCTGGGTCTCAGACCCGGAGACGCCAGAGGCGCAGGCCAGAGAAGCCCAGGCTGGGGATCACGGAGCAGGACGGTGGAGCAAGGCTGTGGAGCAGGAGCGCAGGCGTGGGGGTGGGGGGAGGGAGCGGCAGCGCCTGGCGGGGAGCACTGTCCCCAGCTGCACTGTTGCCCAGGAGGTGGGCTGTGCCAGGCGTGGACGTAAGGCTGAGGACTCGAATTCTGAATGCCAGGAGCTAGTGACGCTACTCAACACACAAGGACTGGAATTTGGATATGGGCGTGAACACGTGTGATTTGGACCACGAAGAATTGCGTGTCTTTGAGACGTTCTGGTAAATCACCCGCCGTGCAGAGCAGTCAGACTGTAGACTTGGGCATCACTCTCAGCGCCAGGCTGATCTAACAAGTGAGGGTAGTAAGTGAGGCTGTTCATACAACATTTACCTTGCGGTCACTGTGAGTTAGGCATCCGAGCTTTACTGGAGCCCGAGGTGTAAAATGATCAGACTCCTAGTTAAGAAGCACCATCCCTACCCTCAAGGGACTAGCGGAGTCCCAAGGGGGAAGCACCGGGGCTCAGCCCAAATACTGGACAGGTCAAGGCGGAGGTCCTCAATTCACTGGGCCAGCTGGTAGGGGGAGAAGGAGGGGGGGTTTCCGGTCACTGAGGAGCCAAGACAACAGAAAGCAGGAGTGTGGAAAGAGAAGCAGGGAGCTTTTGGGGGGGAGAATCGAGGGGCCACGGCCGGGTCGGGGCGGCTGCCTTGGGGTAGCCTGGGCTCCGGGGACCAAGGAGTCGCTGGGTGGCGTCTTGGTGAGACTGGAGGCTCCGCGGGCGGGAGCTCTGGAGCCCACACGGCCTGCTGTCAGCCGGGAGCCTAGCGCTCTGCCGCTGGGGCTGCAGATAGCCTGCGTCCAGCAGAGCAAGAGAGGAAAACAGGTCTCCCTCCACGTCCGAGTGCTCGTCCTAGGCTCCCACCCAGGGGCCGAGGAAAAGCCATCTGGCAGGAGCGAGTGGGCAAGGGGCTGAGCTCCCGTGGCGGCCCTGGCATGTCGTTCTCGGTAAACACCCCCTTCCCGAGAGGCACTCCAGGCCCCGCCAGGGGGGCACCTGCTGATTCCGTCTGCCCTGCTCCGGGGGGTCGGGGTGCTCCCTAACCCGGGGCCCCGACTCCCACCTGCCACCATCCCCGTCCCAGGCAAGAATTCCAGGACAACGGGTAATAATAATGCACAGACTGGGGAGCAAACTGTGGAGGTGATGGAAGGTTTGACGGGGACATATCCGCATCGCCACCCAACTGCACTCGTCCAATGCCCACAGCTCCTCGCAGGTCAGTGACACCGCCGTAGGGTGGTTTACAGGAAAGAAAACGAAGAAACCAAATGCACGCTCTCTTTCCTAAAGGTTAAATTGTAAAGTTAGCCAAATCCAACCTCCTCAGATAAAATCATGGAACTATAAATGCATATTATGTGCATTATCTATTTCTGTATGTAAAGCAAGCAAGAACGCGCGTGGGGATGCTACTGTCTCACTTCTTTACCTGGTCTTGCAGCTGGAGGTCGCACTGTGTATTTACAACTTCTTCCGGTCCTCGTGCAATTGTCCTGTCGGGGGGCAGGACTTTCGGTCCAGTGGTCTGGGTCGTCAGCACGCTCGCTGTTGTTGAACTGGAGAATCTATCTGCTCACGTTTGCGGCACTTGGTCCGCGGTCGAGACGCTCCGACCACGTCTTGGGATCTAGGTCCCGTCCTCGCAGGCAGCAGCCCCGTTCCCCCGGGGCTCAAAGTCCTCTCCCTCAGTGCCGTGACTCCTCTCTCCGCCAGACGGTCCATGGCATGAGGGGCCCCGAGGGACGGCGGGGCCGAGTCGGCTTCCAGTTGAAGGGACCCATGGTTTCCACCAGGTCTCACTGCGGAGGGTCAAACATTCAGAGCAGGAGGAGCTGGGGATGCAGAGACACCGCGCAAAATGTTTCCGGGGGCCTGTTAGCCGCGGGCGGTACAAGAATCGGTGCCTCCTGCTTCAGGCCTTGAGTCCAGGCTCCCGGCGGCCGGGCCGCTGTGGGCTGCTGGTTCGGGCCGCGCACCCGGCCTGCAGGACAGCGCCCTGGTCTCGCGGACGGCGCCCTGCTGCTGTGCGTGTCAGGCCTCAGCGGGCGCTCCCGGCCAAGTGATAAAGCCACTGGAACAACCTCATGAGAATAAATACATTCTGTATTTCCTCACCCTGTGTTACGAGAAAGAACATCACAGGTTTGAGAAAGTTGTGATATTTTGAAGGATTAGCTCTGATTCTAATGTGCTGGTGTTTAAGACAAATTAATCGCATCTTTGACGTCATAATTATATTGTTTATTTCATTTTTAATTAATACGCTTTATTTTTAGAGCCTTTTTAAGTTTACAGAAAAATGAGCAGAAAGTGCAGAGGATTCCCATCTGAGTCCCTCTCCTCACCCCCACGGGTTCCCTGGTTATTAACATTTTAAATTAGTGTGGCGCATTGTTAAAATTGAGGAACAGATATTGAAATATTATTATTAACTCAAGTCCATACTTTATGTTAGGGTTTCCTCTTTGCACTGTGCAGTTCCGTGGGTCCAGACAAATGTATAATATCATGCATCCACCATTGAAATGTCACATAGAACAATTTCTTTGCCCTAAAACCCCCCCGTGCTCCACCTGTTCATCCCTCCCGCCCCTCCCCTGCCCGAAGCCCCGTCAACCACCCGTCTGTTTACTTTCTCTGTAGTTCTGCCTTTTCCAGAATGTCACAGAGCTGGAATCACACAGAATGGAGCCTTTTCAGACTGGCTGGCTTTTTTTTTTTACTTAGTAACATGCATTCGAATTTCCCCCATGTCTTTTTATGGTTTGATAACTCATCGCTTTTTAGTGCTGAGTAGTATTCTGTTTTCTGGATGGACCAGAGTTTATTTATCAACTCACCGACTGAAGGACGTCTTGGTTGCTTCCAAGTTTAGGTGTTATGAGTAAAGCCGTTCTAAATATCCATGTGCAAGTCTTTGTGTAGACCTAAGTTTTAAACTCAGCTCATTTGGATAAATACCAAGGAACATGATTGCTGGTCCATAAGGGGAGAGCAGTTTCGTTTTGGAAGAAACCACCAGACTGTCCTCCAAGGTAGCCCGTGTCATGTGCCCAGCAGCAGTGAGCGAGCGTCCTCACCAGCACCCGACACTGTCCGCGTCCTGGATCGTGGCGTTCTCTTGGCTGCGCAGCGGCATCTCAGGGTTGCTCTAATTTGCATTTCCCTGGTGACATGTGCTGTTGGGCATCTTCTCACCTGCTGCAGGTCATCTTTGGGGAGGGGTCTGTTCAGATCTTTTACCCACTTTTTAATTGAGTTGTTTTACTTTAAAATTTTGAAAGTTCTTTGTCTATTTGGGGTATTAGTATTCTATTAGATACGTGTTTGGCAAAAGTTTTCTCCCTATCTGTGGCTTGACCTTTCATTCTTTTAAGTGTCTTTAGCAGAGCAGAAATTTTTAATTATAATGGAGTCCAACTGCCAGTTTTTTTCTTCTATGGATCATGCATTTGGTGTCATCACTATATATTTTTGTAATAATTTGAATTTTATTTGTTCTTCCCCCACATCAAAGAGCTGAACTAAACAAAAGTACAAACTGTCATCACTATATTTTTGAATGTTTTTTTGTTCTTTACTTGCAGCAGGAATTGCTACCAAACTCCCCTCATTGGGCCAGAGACTCCAGTGGGGCTGGTGATAGAGCTGGGCCTCGTGTAGCACACATCAGCCAGCCGTAAATGTATTTTAAGTTGTTTGGTTAGAAAAGTTGTTTTTCCACTGTTGTTATCTTAATTTACATTGATTTGGCAACAAACAATTTTGTGTGTGATTGTTAAAGATTTATTTATTTATTTTGGAGGAGAGAAAATCTCAAGCAGACTCCCCACTGAGCACAGAGCTCCATGTGGGGCTGGGTCTCCTGACCCTGAGATCATGACCTGAGCTGAAACCAAGAGTCTGATGCTCAATGGACTGAGTCACTCAGGTGCCCCTTGTGTGGTTTTTAAAGTGACAAAGTCAACACTAGTCATGACTGTCATGGTTGTGGTTTTGGTGAATTACTACTGTGTTTATTTTTGTTTTGTTGATATGGAACGGGTCTTTTGACAAAGGTACGAGTCATAATTTCATTTTTAATTAATATGCTTTATTTTTAGAGACTTTGTTCTTCTATGCCTCAAATCCTTATGAGCTAAAGGGAAACCACTTGTGTATACAAACTAGCGATTTGAAGCAGTTTTCTGCAGTAGCTCAGCCCATCAGTAAAGGACTTCCTCAGTAATAATATGCCAGCTATAAAGCCATCATGAAAACTCATATTTTTACCCACTCAGTTTAGACTTGGGTTATATTGCTATCTTATGTCTTGAGCTAGGCCCATTGCATATTAGGTATTACTTAACTTTTGATCATTTATAATCCTATCTCGCTTCGAGGCTGTTGTAACTGCCAGTTTCCCCATGTAGAGGTTGACACGCTCGGCACTTAGCGCGGGGCTCCTCACTCCGGTTCTGCGAGAACTTCGTAAGATGCTATTTCCTCAAAGGTTTCCCAGACAATCATGTAAAATGCACTGATGTACTCCATCGCTCCTGTCCTTTTCTTTCTTACATTTTTCTTCTTGCTTCCTGTGAGACTCAGAATCATGTTATTTTTCTGCCTGCTTGCTGTCTGCCTCCCCCAGGAAGGCTGGGTGTTCTCTGCCTCACAGCTCTTGACCAATGTTTGTCCAATAAATCTGAGTAAGCTAGGGACAAAATACATCAAATTCCTCCTACTGATTTACCAAACATCTGTGGGACACAGGCTATTTCTGCGTGCTTACTTTGGAGATGGTTATGGTAATAATGGCACTTAAACTTTGCATTAGATTCTGCCATCTACTTTGTGCAACTATCAGGGCAGAGGCTTTGTCAATTTCACGGAAAAAGTAGGTGTAGCTCAGAAGGACTTTTTTTGGGTGGAGGGTGGTAGCTTGGAGTAGTTTCCTAATACTATGTTACCTCTGTTTGAGCTGATGTGAATGTGAAAAAAAGAAAAGAAAGCAGTCGAGGAAAACCTGCACCACTGCTTGGTACAATGTGTGATGTGCCTGGAGCAGAAAGTGCCATTACTAGTTTCGAGAAGCCTGGGCAGTTCCTGAGCTGTGACTGGTCAGTTCCTGGGCTGACCCACATCAGTTCCAAAGCAGCTGCTAGCATAAAGGCTCTGAAAGGCCCAGCAGAGGCGAAAAACAGAACAAAACGACAATGAAGGAAAAAACCAAAAACAGTTTAACTTTGTATAGACCAGTTTTTCATGCATTTCTGTGATCTCTGTTTTACCCAAAACATCTTTCCTTGGATTTGGTGTTCCAAAGAATACCCTTTGAAAAATGTGGCCTTCTGCATCTTTTGTTAATTTGGAGAAGAAATGGAGGAAGTCAATATCAGTTCAAATCCTTTCTTAGGCTGAAAGCAATTTAAGATATAGGTAGAACTCCTTTGTTACTTGCAGTTGTTAGTGAGAGTTTACTATCAAATTTCTGATTATAGCTCATTGACAAGAAAGCTTCTTTATTAGCACATTAAACAAAAGCCAGAAAGTATAGAACTAGATATAAATTATTAACTATCCTTGTGATTTCCCCCATCAAAATGCGAACAGCAGTGCATCTTAATCAGCTGTAGTATTAACTGGGAATCTATTCTGGAAAACACACAGAATGACTGAAGAGCTTTATCCATCATGTAAAAATATCACCTATTCAGAGTGGCCTCCTCTGTTCTCTGGGTCTTAAATAAACCCCTCCAAGGCACTTTCTTAACTAATAATTACTAATTAACTACTTAATTTAGTATTGGTAGAATTCAACAGTATCTCCTATAATCTTATCTAGTTACTTACTTGTTTACTGTTTTTCTGAGCCCTTCCACATCCACAAAATTTCATGAGTGTGAGTGCATCTGTAAGGTTAGGGCATGTGTCGGGAAGTAGGTTCATGGAGCATTCTTTTTTTAAAATCAGCATTATTGAGATATAATTCACAAACCATACAATTTATAGTGTTCAGTCTATGGGGTTTTTTTGGTGTATTCACAGACATGCGCGGCCAGAACAGTCCATTTTAGAACACTCCCAACCCCCCATCAGCTGTCATTTGCCTACCCACCCATCTCCACCCTGCCCCGGCCCTGACTGACCATGAACCTGCTGTGTCCACTTTCCACCTCTGGATTCCCTGCTCCTGACATTTCTGATCTAGAGCCACACAGCACTTGTGATGACTGGCTGCTTTCACTTAGCATAACTATTCAAGGTCCACCCATGCTGAAGCATGCACTGCTCCCTCGTTGCTTTTTTATGGTCAAGTAATATTCCATCGTGTAGATATACTCTGTTATGTCAGTTGATGAGCTTTGGGCTATTTCTGCTTCTTGATCATTGTGAACAATGCTGGTATAAGTATTTGTGAATAAGGTTATGCGTGGACATAAGTTTTCATTTCTCTTGGGTATATACCTAGGAGTAGAAATACTGGGTCATGTGGAAACTATATTTCATGCTTTAAAGAACCACTGTTCTTTGAGCAGCGGTTTTCTGAGCAGTGACACTGTTTTCCATTCCCACCGGTGATATAAGATGATTCTGATTTTCCACATACTTGTCAAAATACTTCTTATTATCTGACTTTGCTTCTTGCCATACTACTGGATAGAGATGGTATCTCATTATGGTTTTGATTTAATTTGATGTCAAAAAATGCAGAACGTCTTTGTATGTGCCTTTTGGTCGTTTGTGTATCTTCTTTGGAGAAATGACTATCCGGATCCTTTGCCAATGTTTTATTTTGATTGTTCATCTTTTTATCATTGAGTTATAAGTGTTCTTCGTTTATTTTTTGTAGAAATTCTTTATCTGATACGCGATTTTCTCCCATTCTGTGGGTCATCTTTTTACTTCCTTGATGTTCTTTCCAGAACAGATTTTAATTTTGATCAAGTCCAATGAAACATTTTTTTTTTATTATTGGTACTTCTGGTGTCCTATGTCAGAATCCTTTGCCGAATCTAAAGTTATGACGATTTACTCCTATGTCTTCTTCTAAGAATTTTATAGTTATTACATTTAGGTCTTCGATCCATTTCGAGTTAACATTTATGCATTGTGTGAGGTAAGTGTTCAGATTTATTCTTTTGCACGTGGCTGTCTAATTGTCCCAGCACCATCTGTTGAAAAGACTATTCTTTTCAGATTGGATGGTCTTGGCGTGCTGGTTGAAGATCAGTTGACCGTTGATATATGGGTTTACTTCTGAACTCTTGATTCTATTTCATTGATCTCTATGCTTATTCTTGTGCAGAAGAACATTCTCTGGACTACTATTGCTCTGTATAAGTTTTCACACCATCCCGTGTGAGTCTTCCCACTTTATCCTTCTTTTTAAAGATTGCTTTGCCTATCCTGGGTCTCTTGCAAATTCAAATGAGCTGTAGATTCAGTGTGTCGATTTCTACAAAGAAGTCAATGGTGATTCAGATGGGGATTGTGTTTTTGTTGAATATCCTCCAGCTCAGAGATGCCTTCCTCAGTTGGGTCCAATCTGCTACTCAGTCCGTCAGCAGCATTCCTCATTTTATTGTACTGTTTTTGATTGTTATTGTTTTTTATTCTTTCTCAGAATCCCATCTCTGTTTCCATGGCCCGTCTGTTCTTGCATGTCTTCTACTTTTTCCATTAAGGAATTTTAATCATAGCAACTTTAAGTTTGTGGTCTGATCATTTCAACTTTCCTACCATATCTGTCTTGGTTCTGATGCTTGCTCTATCTATCTCTTCCAGTTGCACTTTTTTTTTTTTTTTGGTCCTTTTAGAATGGTTTACAATTCTGTGTTGAAAGCTGGGCATGACATCCTGGGTAAAAGGAGGCACCGTAAATAAGCCCATGGAGGGTGGGGAGAAGTTCCCTGTAGTTCTTACACGGTCACGGACCACTGGACTGCAAGCTTCAGGAGTGCTTCTAAGTTCTGCCTCCACCCCTTAGGTGGGACAGAATGGCTGGGGGAGGGGGTTGGGAGGAGGCTGGAGTCCGGTATTTGCCTTTCCCAGGTCGGCTAGGCTCTGATAAAAGCCCTGCAGGTTAGGCTCAGCTAAAATAGTTTCTCTGAAGGCAGGCCTTGTCAGGAGCAGAATGTGCTGGGCATTTCAAAAGGGCTTCTTCTCCCCTCCCCCTGCCAGAAGCCCCAGGGGGATTTCCTCCTGTTTTCTTGAACATCTGGGAGAGCTTCTGTAGGCAAAACCCACAAAGGTGTGGGCACCCCCACTGGAGTCTTTGTCTCTCAGAGCTGTCCACAAGGAGCCTCTATTTGCTATTTGTATTTAATTCCAGGTTGGGCTTTCCTACTGAGCTCTGGTCCCTGGAAGGTGTCTGCTCCAGTAAATTGTGATTTCCTGTGTTTGCCTGTCTCTCTAATTTTGGGGGTGGTGACCTCAGAATTTTTGCCTGTGACATTAGCACTTTTATTAATTGCTGACTAAAGTAATGGGTACAAAAAAGAGTAAGTTATACGTATAAGCCAAAGAGAGTTACGGGAACAGATGTGAATATTGAAGTAGGTTATACATGATGACACACCTCAGCTTCCCTCAGAACAGGTAAGTCCACATCAAACTCTGTGGAATTTTCAGAATGCAGAAGAAAAAAATCAGTCTACTATAGTGTGCTCACTTGTTCTTTCTCCAGTCGGCTCAGCCGCACAGGCTTATGGAGAGCAAGGCTCTCCACTAAGGGCTCTGGGACTCCAGTGGTGACTACAGTAAACTGCCTTCCTCCTCCTCATGAATGGATCTCACGAAACCCTTCGATACAAATCGTAACTATAATCATAATCATCTTAATAAAAACCCTAGACGTGACTACCTGGAGGACCACACCTGCAAAGGCAAAGATCTTGGGCTAGCCCAGCTCTGATGGCATGGTCGCTGGGTGACCCCCTGGACTGATGTGTGCAGCCCACCCTCAGCCCAAGGTTAGCTTTTTCTCATTTGAAGGTTATGATTGTAAGAACTAGGAGAAGATTACAGTTTGAGAAAATCATGGGGAAAAGTAAGGGCAAATGCTATTTCAGTGAGAGGTTGTGGATGGTCTCGAGCAATCAGAAGCCAAAAAATGTTTAAATGGTCTGTGCCGAAGCTAGCCGCTAATAAAGGGCTTAACGAGAGATGTGAAAGATGAAAACTCAAATTGTGTGGAAATGTACATTCTGACCCCAATTTGGAAGGCCAGAGGCAGAAAGCACTTTCCCCAGGAGTAATGAGCCGGCTGTGCGGACAGGCCGGCATCGCCCTGAGACCTCAGGGAGCCCAGGGTGGTGGCTGAGCACTAAGCCTCCTGCTCTTTTCTTAAGAAGATAGATATACAGTACAACCATAATTAGTAATAGCCTCTTGGTGTTTATGTTTGTCAACTTTTCCAGTTAAATTAAATTATTGAGAAACTTTTTAACTATTCTAAATGTTTTGCTTTGAATCATAAAATATTACTACATGGGAAATATGCCCCATTTTTCTTGAAAATTGAGGATATACCAATTATTTTATACAATGTTATTACAATATTATTGACTATATTCCCGATGCTGAACTTTTCATCTCTGTTACTTAATTTTATAACTCAAAGTTTGTGACTCTTAACCCTCTGTTTTATCCATCTCCCACCCCCTTCCTCTGGCAACCACCACTTTGTTCTCTGTATTTCAGAGTGTTTATTTTAATTTTTTTAGATTCCACATATGAATGAGGTCATATGGTTTCTGTCTTTCTCTGACTTATTTCACTTAGCATAATACTCTCTAGTTCCATCCACATTATTGTAAATGGCAAGAGTTCATGTTTTTCATGGCTGAGTAGTATTTCATTGTGCATGTATATCACATCTCCTTCATCCGTTCATCAGTCCATGGATACTTGGCTTGAATCCATATCTTGACTATTGTAGATAATACTGCAATAAACATAAAGTTACATATGTTAATTTCCATTTTTATACAGTACAACTATTTTGGGGAAAAATTACAGTAACTAAAATACTCAAAAGTACTGGTGAGAGTGTAACCACGTTGAAAATTCATTCAGCATTGTGCACTCCTGTTGTTAATGTGTAGATGTCATCCCCTAGGTCTCTACTCAACAGAAGTGCACTGAAGACACATGCAGAAATGCCCACAGACCCATCATTAAAAACCAAACTGGAAATAATTCTAGTGTCCATCAACTCTAAAATGGGGAAGTCCCTCACCATATATTCATATATATGACATGACCTGATATGGCATGATATGACCTGGTTTGACATTACATGATATGACATGGCATGACATAGTGGGACCTGACATGCATGATGTGCTGTGATGTGATAGGACATGACGTGTTGTGGGCTGACATGACACAATGCAAACTGATGTGTTTGATAAGAGATATCCTACTGCAGGAAGGACAGGCAAACTACAGCTCCCCAGAACATGAAAGTATCTCACAAACATAATGTTGAGTAAGAGAAGCCAGACACTACAGAGTGCATATTGTTCTATTCACGCAAAGCTCAAGAACAAGCTCCATGAACCTGTACAATGAAAAGTCTGCACCATGATTTCCTGAGCAGTGGCCAGGCAGGGACGTAGAGGAACCTGTTGGTGCTGGTCATGTTCAACTTCATGACTTGGGTGGTGGTTACATGTAGTGTTTATTTAGTGATTAGTCGTGTAATTCATCACTATAAATTATATGATCTGTGCACTTTTATTTATATTATACTTTGGGTTTTCAAAAAATATTTGATATATGATTGAGGTAGTTCCACACATATGGGAAAGTCTCTAAGCAGTGAGGTCACAGGAGTCCAGAAGGATCTGGATCATGGTGAGCCATTTGAAGAACTTTGGTTTTGTTCTGAGAGGAATGGGGGCCACTGGAGATCACTGAGCAGAGGAGCAGTCTGCTGTGTCTCATATTTTGGAGTGATCATTCTGGTGCTGTAAGAAAGGTATACAGTGGGCTGGGGCCAGAGGGTGGGAGCAAGCTCAAGAGTGTGCATTTCAGATTGGGATGCACTTTGGTAGATCACTGTCCTGTTTGTAGAATCTGCTCAATTTACAATCACACTGGCACTCTCCCACTTCATGCCTGCTCGGTGGGTTTAATACATTGGGTATTTGCACATTTGATGGGGAAAATGGTGTATCTTAGAACAGTTGTAATTTCCATGTCTGGAATCATAGGTGAGGTTGATCTCACCATTTCGAGAGCCACTTGCTGCTCCTTCTCTATCAAGTGTGTTTGCATACCACCCCATTTTCTTCCCACCTCAACGTCATTGTTGCACTTTGCACATGTCCACTGCATGTCAAAAAAATTAAATGTTGTCTGTGATTTGAGCTCCAGCCACGTATTTTACCTGTATCGTAAGTTTTTAAGTTAAATGCCATTTCTCATTCAAAAAATCATGATTAAATATGATAATAATAAAAACTTAAAATTCATGTTTCGTTCCAGTATTTTTGTGATTTCTTTAAAAAAACAACTTAGACCATCATTCCATTTAGAATTTATTTCAGTATACAGTATGAGAAAATAATCATTTTTTCCAAAGTGCACATATCGTGGACATAGATTGTTTGGTTTGAATTCTGTCTTTGCCAATTATTAGCCCTATGACTCTGTGCAGCCACGACTCCATCACGACACCGCTAATCTGTCCACCCGGAGTGGATAACAGGATCGTCCAGGGTGAGCCACTCGGGCTCATCACCATCTTTCAAGGCTACCCATGAGTGAGCTACATCCCAAGCTGAGTCATCTGTAGACAAAGCCTGGCTTTTGTTTCCACCATCAGTTGCTCCCACAACCATGGGTATGAGTTGAGGAGAGCTGATGCCATGATACTGAGGGAGACTCATGGAGATACCATGAGAATCAAGGAGACCTACTCATACAGCTTCCTTGTGTCTAATAGCCCCACTTATGCTTGTTCCCATCAAACCACTCTATCATGAGGTGGCTGGTTGCCAGCTTGTTTGCATGGCCTAGTGACACTGTCAGAATGCAGGTCATGATGGCAGATCCATGGCCACTTGGAGCTCCATGGTCAGGAGTTCTGTCTCTACCAATAGTGTAACTTGTATTATTTTTCAAAAGGTGACAATGGTCCACTGCAGATGAGCTGAACTTGCTTCAGAAATCCAGAAGCTTACATTTGTCATTTCAACCATGGTGTTGGTCTACATAGCATCTGTTCCCACTACTGGTATCTCTGACATCATATGATCTGCTGAGTCATATGGCCTGAGTCTTGGCTGTACCATAGCCTGGACCTGCTACGGTGCCATTCTTCATTTGGGGTCCACTGGAATCCTTTTGTATTACTGTGTATGGACTGAAGCAGTATTCTTAGGGGTGGAACGTGCTGCTCTAAAATCCAAAGAGGGCTACCAAGTGGTGTGCTTTCTTGTGGTGGGGCCAAGATGCTGTAACTTCTCCTGTATTTTGGATAAGATGACCTGAGAGCTGAATCCCTAAAAGTTTCACTGAGGTGCATGTTCTTGAACTTATTAAGGTTTATCTGTCACACTCTGGAGTATGTGGATTACCAGAGCCTCCAACAGCCCAGCTGCTTCTTGCTAGTCAGGTCAGGATGATCTCACAGAGAGTTGGTCAATGTGACATTCAGATGTCACAGATCTTTGGACCACTTCATGGCAGAGGGTGTAAGAGAACATAGCTCAGAAAGAAAATCTAAATCTATGCTATTGGCAGTTTTTTGTGAACAGAACTTTCTGGTCTGCCTTTCTGATAGCAGTGGGGAAGAGCACGTTCATTATATCAACATCCTTGTGTGCCATGCTGCCTTCATGCTAACTTGCTCTGCCGCTGGCCCCAGGCTATCAGTGCAGCTCATACTTCATTAAGCTTGTGAGGGACTCTGTCCTCTTCCAGGACTAATCTCATTTCTCCAGAGGGCCAGAGGGTAGAATTAAATGGAGACCTGAGTTAGTGGGACCACTACCCTGGCCTACTTGAGCTCCCTGAGTGTGGCACTAATCCTTCCCTTTCCCTCTGGGATGAGGTTTTGGTTTTTATTTTCTATCTTGCCTGGGGTGGGAGCAGGACACAATTTCAGAGGCTTCCTTTTGGCATTCCTGTTACAAGGTCTCCAGCGCTACCCCCCAAAGCCCCAATGTGGAGTTTGCACCATCTGCCCAGTATATCTTTCCCAAATGATAGCCTGGTGAATCTGCTGAGCTGAAGGATCCATTGTAAGCTGGACAGTATCCTAGGTTTCATTTATTACCTGACCCAGACAGTCAACTCTAACAGAGAGATAGTAATGACCCTGCAGGTCTCCAGGTATTGCCATCAACTCTTAACCCACGTCCAGTGACCCTGCAAGTGTTTGTATATTCCTTTTTGCCTGGTGCAGTTACCAGGAAAATGGTATGTGTCCCTTCATGGGGGGACTGGGGGTATCATTGCCATGTAGATTCGCCATGGTGCTTCAAGATCCTTCCTCCTGGGAACACTGCTTCCTCTTCAATCACTGGGTCTTGGGTCCAAAAACTGGCTCAGGTCTAGAGACTGCACAAAGGGGCATCGCTCTCAGTTTCCCATTCATCCATCCTTGATTTCTTCTGATGAACTGAGCAGTAGTCTGACTGGCTATCTGTCTATTTTTGCCCCCGGGGGTGCTATATACTATAAACCATCTTCATAATTCTGAAGGTCAGGCCTCATTGGCTGCCACTCCAACATTACCAGTCATGATAATTGCATCCACCTGGCTTCTGATCCTGACACATTGCCACCTGGCCTCCACTGTTGCAGAGTCCTGCCATCCCTGTCATTAGGGTGAGCCTAACTCCATGACAGCGTCACCCACCCCCGATCCTGGCCCACACAGGCCAGCACTGCTGAGAGCCTTTGTGGTGTTGGTGCCTGTCTTTCTGTACATTCCTTCTTGTTTGGTAAGAGTGAATCTTCCAGCTGGCAGGTGATCTGGCCATCCAAAGTATATCCATCTCAGGAGGCCTACTTCCTTGCCTTTCAACCCCTCTCTCCACAGTCTGCCATGTTAATTCTGGCATTTCAGCTCAGTTAGCATGGCCCATTGATTTTTCCATGATCCCAGGAAACACTCTAGTAGCGATTTCACACCATCTCTTGAGGATTTGCCTGGATGCTGAATCCCGTATCTCAAAACTGCTTCCACATCAATACTCTCCCTCACAAAAGCTTTTGTCCAGGACTCTTGCTCAAACATTCCTCCGAATCCAGTCCTGCACGTTCTCCTGCCAGTACACGTTATCCGAATCTTATAACTCCTCATCAGACCCAGGTCATTCTAGCCATGGCATAACCCTAATTATGATCTAATGGCCAGAAAAGGTAGGGGAAGTCTTACCAGGGAGTAGCTCTGTATTCTCTTCAGGAGAGAGTCTTTGCTCTTAGTAGGAAGGATTGGACAATTCTGCAGGACAAGCCTTCAGGAGAACATGGGAATTCACCAGCCTAGATATCCAACAACCATGTGTCAGGGTCTCATTCTTTCCCAGCCAGAATCCTGAGCTGCCTTGGTCGAGAGCTTCATCTTGATCTTCTTTGGGATTCATCTACTCTAAAGATTACCTGCAGCACCTATGTGGTACACCAAAACATACCCCTGCTTTTCATCCCGATCCCAGAATTTCTGAACCTGCCGGGCTCCACGGCAAAGGAAAATTACGGCTGAGATGGAATTAAAGTTGTCAGTCAACTGATGTCAAAATAGGGAGGTTATCTAGGTGTTCTGGGTGGTCCTGATGTCATCCCTCGTGGCCCTACCCTATCCCCATGGCACTGACCTTGGCCAGCATTGCTTTCTGCAGCAGAGGTAAGGGCCAGAGTGAACTCACCTGGAGGGGACATCTACTGCCAGTATTTATAGCAGGGACATAGGGAACATATCTGTGTGTCCATCACACTGTGAGAAGGATGTTTACTGTTTCTCCTACAGAATCATAAGGGATTTTCTATCAATTCTTATTTAATATTGTTCACTCGTGGACACTGAGGATAAACACTTTCAGTGAGGTTATACGAAAGTCTTTTTATTGACCTCAAATGCAAAAAGTACATACCTGAATACAGTGCAAGAATATCTTCAAAATACTGAGGAGAAAATCACTGTCTACTTAGAATTTTGTGTCATTCAGAAGTGCAGATGCATTAAAGACTTCATGTAAATACTGACAGAAAGATCTTCCTGAGAATACACTCTGATGGGAAGGAAGTTTCAAGACCATGATGAAAGATGCACAGGGAGTAAGGAACAAATGAATACGAAGTAATGAATGATCCTAGAGGAGAAGACAAATACTTGGAAGTCTGAAAACTCTCTGAAAGTTAAGGAATAACATGAATGACACACACAAACAGGATTATATTCAAATGGTTTAAAAGTACTATTGCTCCTTAATAAGAAGATAGAAAAAGGTGCATGGGTGGCTCAGTCAGCTAAGCATCTACCTTTGGCTCAGGTCATGATCTCAGGGTCCTGGGATCGAGCCCCAGTGTCAGGCTCCCTGCTCAGCAGGGAGGCTGCTTATCCCTCTCCCTCTGCCCCTTCCCGCACTTGTTCTCTCTCTCTCTCTCTCTCAAATAAATAAATAAAATCTTAAAAAAGAAATAAAAAATAAAAAGATACAAATGTCTATTACATTTTGCTATTCTTAAGTATGTAATTAATATTTAATGGGAATAACCAGAAAGTATAGAAATAGAATGTTTAACAAACCGTGACATAAAACTAAGTTGGTGAAAATAAACCAAAATTTAACAATAACCACTATAAATGTAAATATTTTAGAGTTTTCTGTTAACCAGGGAGGCCATAATAAATTTTTAAAATAATGTTTGCCATATGCATTTTATAAGAGTCACACATAAAACATGACAGAAATGTTAAAGGAGAAAGATGAAGATATGCCATGCAAATATAAATTTTAAAAAAAGCAACAGTAATATTAATGTCAGAAACATAGAATCAAGGAGACAAAGCCAAAGATTTCTTTTAGGCATGAGGTAGTCATAAAAAGTCACAAAACACTCAATCTTGGATGTTCCTAACAATATAATCTCAAAAATATAAAATAAAAATTGACAAAATTACATAAATAAATGGAAAAGCTAGAACCTTACTTAAATATTTTTAACACACTATTCTCAGAAATGAATAGGTTATCAAACTAGAAAAAAATTTACACAGACTCGACAGGCTTGATCTGATATTGATCTACACCCAACAATGAAAGAACACACATTTTTTTGAAGCATACACGGAAATTTCATTTAAAAGAAAATACGGGGGCACCTGGATGGCTCAGTTAGTTAAGCGTCTGCCTTTGGTTCAGGTCATGATCTCAGGGTCCTGGGGCAAGCCCCATGTCTGGCTCCTTGCTGAGCAGGGACCATACTTCCTCTTTCTCTGCTGCTCCCCCTACTTGTGCTCTCTCTCTCTGCCAAATAAATAAAATCTTTTTTTAAAAGATTTTATTTACTTATTTATTAGAGAGAGAGAGCATGAGAGGGGAGAAGGTCAGAGGGAGTAGCAGACTCCCCATAGAGCTGGGAGCCCGATGCAGGACTCGATCCTGGAACTCCCGGATCATGACCTGAGCTAAAGGCAGTCGCTTAACCAACTGAGCCACCCAGGTGCCACAAATAAAATCTTTAAAAATAAAATGAAAGAAAAAGAAAATACATTTAATCACAAAGGAAGTTTCAAGATACCAAAAAAAATTGTCATTCAGACTATATAGTTGGAATACAATTTAATAAAATTAAAAATCAACTACAAAAAATAGTTTAAAAATTTGTAAATGTTAAAACATTTACACAAATTTGTAAATGTTAAAACACATGTCAAGGTATTCCTGAATCAAAGAGGAAATTACGATGAAAATAAGTAAATGCTATTTTAAGTCAGGGTTGTACAGAGAAACCACATTCAGGGGAGGTGAGCTGGTGGTGGGGACCAGATTGTTGATGGCAGAGGGTCCAGTCTGGGTCTGAAGGCTGAGAACCAGGAGTGCAGAGGCCAGGAGACCCATGTATGACTCAAACAGGACAAGTTCACCTTCCTATGACTTGTGGTCCTATCAGGTCCTCACTGGATTGGATGAGTCCCACCCACAACAGGGGTCTTCTTTTCTGCACCCACCATTCACATGCTAATCTCTTCGTTGATTTGAAATCTGTACACACCTTTATATTTCTCATTGCCTAGAGTGGAAACATTTGTCAACCAAGGTGTCAGGGCACTTCTTAGTCCTCATCACTAGCTGAGTGTACATTCTGGAACAAGGGCATGTTCAACCATGCACCTCACACTGCTGTTTGATTTGTGGAGGAACACTTAAGAGTTACCTTTGGGGAAACCATAGTATAAGGTTCTTTCTGTTTGTAAATATTTACTTAGCACCGATTATGTTCTAAACCATGGATCATTGACAGATCATGTCATCATCATAAAAGGTATTTATTACTGAGATATTCATCTGTTCACAGAGAAATGCTCATGAGAAAAGTCTAGGTGGCCCATGTCTTCTTCCTTCTTCCCTCCTATGTCCCCAGTTTTCCCTGCCTAGCACTCCACCCATACTCTCCTGATCGGTCTCTGATGATATTCACATCTCCAACCTTAATGGTCATGTTCAGTTTTCATCTTGCTCGATCTTTAGTCTCAACTGACAGAGCTGAAATGTCTTGAAACAATTTTTTTTTGACACCAAATTCTCTTGAATGTCTTTTTACCTAATGGGCTAATTTTTTTTTCTTCATTGATGGTTCTTCTTCTCTGCCCGAATCTTATCTTAAAATCACTCAGTGGCCAAACTTGAGGTTAATTTTCACCTCTACATATACTCTTCTTCTAGGTATTTCATCCATTCCAAGAACTTTCTGGCACCATTTTTATGTTGATATTACAAATTCATATGGTCCACCCAGATGATAATCTTTGAGAATCAGATTTATATATATCCAACTGCTTACCTGACATTTCGCCTTTAATTTCCCACATATGTCTCAATTAAAACATGTTCGAAATGGTTTTCTTGAAGGGCTCTGGAAATCTGTGCCTTCCCTGGCTTCTTCCTGACACCACCATCTACCAAGCTGCTCAGTCTAAAGCCTATGCACTTCACCTGCGTAGGCACCAATTAGCACTTGCCATGCTATAGTGAGCACTGTGAACTGTGTAAGACTGATGAATCACAGACCTGTACCTCTGAAACAAATAATACCTTATAGGTTAATAAAAAATAACATAAATGAAATAAAAACCGTGGGAAAAAATACATCTTAAACTCGCACTGCCATCGACTCAATGTTCTATCACCTCTTCTTCAAATTTCTACATCAGGCTTCCACTCACTCTTCAGACTTCCAGGCTTTATCGGTAACCAATAATATCTACAAGCCATGAACCCACTCACCTAATGCCAGACCTCATAAGTGTGGACGCAGGCGGCTCCACCCTAGACTCCTGCCATGCCCCAGCCCTGCAGAATCAGCACCATCCTCAGCCATATCCTTCCTATACTTTCAAACAGTTTTATGACATATGTAATATGCCTAAACTATATAGTTTAATCTTCATTGATTTTATAGACAGTTGATGGAATCATGACGCACATGAGAAAAGACTGTTAGAATCTTGAATGGACAGTAGAATCAGAAATAAGAAATCAGAGGTGTACAGCTCAGTAAACTTTAATAAATGAGAACAGCCATGTAATGAGAACATGATCAAATCAACAAGCAAGCCATTGATGGCTCTCAGAAGTCCCTGCCAGCCTCTCTTCCTCCTCTACTCCCGACTAACCACTATCTGGACTTGTAACACCACAGATTCATTTCCTTTGCTTTTCAGTTTTATATAAATGAAATCATGTAGTGTGTACGCTTTGTGCCTCATCTGTGTCACTCCACACTGTGAGATGTATCCATGTAGTTCCATGTGGTGTGGTTCACAGGCTCTCATTGTCATACAGGATTCCATGGCAGGATGCTCCACCCTGTGCTGGTCTGGTCTGTGGTGGCGATCGCTGGAAGAGCTTCAGGGTGGGGCTGTGGGGAATACCTCCATTATGAACATAGTTGTGCATGTCTTTGGTGAGCTCACAGGTGCACATTGCTCTTGGATATGTACCTGAAGAGGAACTCTGGGTGGTGAATTTCTGGAAAATAAATGTTTATCTTTGGGGAGTACTACTGGTGTGTCTGCATACGTCATTCCCACCAGCAGAGTGGAGGAGCTCAGCTCCTCCACATCAGCACAGATCCTTTAAATGTCAGCCTCCCTCTCTTTAACCCATTTGAGGAAAGAATGGCAGTAGTGCCAAAAGTTTTGATTTTACTTTGCATTTCCCCAATGAAAAACTACATTGAAAACCTCTAAAATGTACCTGGTCATTTTCTGTCCATTTTTCTAATTGAATTATTTGGTTTTTAAAATTTATTTGATTGATGTTTCAAAATTTTTTATATGTTACAAAAGAGCTTCCAGTTAGAACACAAATCATAAACTGTATGTACGTATATGGATACACATACATAGGATTTGATCAGAAGTTCTTTGTAAATTTCAACTGACCCATTTTCTCTTTACAGCTATAGCACTTGTGAATTTGTCTCTTTTTCTCACTTTCATTTCTATTAGTATTTATTTCTCTATTTTAAAGTGTTATGTATACATAGATATATACAAATTTATGTATACATATATGTAAAATATAACTAATGAGATCAACTTCACATACTAGGCAGTTCACTCATTTAAGTTGTACGATTCAGTATTTTTTAGCACATACACAGAAGTGTGCAACCATCACACAGTTAATGTCAGATCATTTCCATCACCTCCAGATTCCTGTATCTTACCTATTTCTCCTCATCCTTCTAAGCCCTGGTCAGGTAATTTCGTGACTTGGTTCTTTCTTTTTGCATAATGTCTCCAAGGCACATCCATGTTATATATCATATAATAATTTTATTATTTGGCCAACTTTTTATTGCCAAGTAATATTCCATTTGAAATGATAATGGATTCACCACATTTTACCTATCCATCCAGTAATCAATGAACATTGGAGTTATTTCCACTTATTGGTTTTGGTGATGAACTAACCTGCTACAGACCTTCGTGTACAGTCACTATGTTGATGTGTGTCTGTATGTCTTTTAGGTGTGTATTGAAAGTGAAATTGCTGGTTCATGTGGTAGCTCCATGTTTAATGTTGTGAGGAACTGCCAGGTGGTATTGGCAAGTGACTAACATTTTATATCCCTACCAACAGTGTATACGTGCTCCAATTTCTCCTTATTTCTGTTCACATTTCTTGACGTCTGTCTTTTTGATCATGGTCACAGGTATGAGGTCGTATCTTGCCCAGACGACTAACAATGTCAAGCGTCTTTTCAGGAGCTTGTTGACTATTTGTATATCCTCTATTTTTTTGCAGTTTCACGATTTTATTTTATTTTTTGAATTTTTATTTATTGTTTTCAGTGATCCAAGATTCATTGTTTATGCACCACACCCAGTGCTCCATGCAATACATGCCCTCCTTAATACCCCCCACCAGGCTCACCCATCACCCCACTCCCTCCCCTCCATAACCCTCAGTTTGTTTCTCAGAGTCCACAGTCTCTCATGGTTTGTCCCCCCTTTCGATTTACCCCAGTTCACTTTTCCTTTCCTTCCCCTAGAGTCGTCCATGTTATTCTTTATGTTCCACAAGTAAGTGAAACCATGTGATCATTGACTTTCTCTGCTTGACTTATTTCACTCAGCATAATCTCCTCCAGACCCATCCATGTTGATTCAAAAGGTGGGTATTCATCCTTTCTGATGGCTGAGTAATATTCCAGTGTATATATGGACCGCATCTCCTTTATCCATTCATCTGTTGAAGGGCATCAGGGCTCTTTCCACAGTTTGGCGATTGTGGACATTGCTGCTATGAACACTGGGGTACAGATGGCCCTTCTTTTCACTACATCTGTATCTTTGGGGTAAATACCCAGTAGTGCAATTGCAGGGTCATACGGTAGCTCTATTTTGAAGTTTTTGAGGAATCTCCACGCTGTTTTCCAAGGTGGTTGCAGCAACTTGCATTCCCACCAACAGTAAAAGAGGGTTCCCCTTTCCCCACATCCTCTCCAACACTTGATGTTTCCTGTCTTGTTGATTTTGGCCATTCTAACTGGTGTAAGGTGGTACCTCAATGTGGTTTTGATTTGAGTTTCCCTGATGGCTAGTGATGATGAATGCTTTTTCATGCCATTTGTATGTCTTCTTTGGAGAAGTGTCTGCTCATGTCTCCTGCCCATTTTTTGACATGATTATCTCTTTTTTGGGTTGAGCTTGAGAAGTTCTTTATAGATCTTGGATATCAGCCCTTTGTCTGTAGTGTCATTTGGGAATATCTTCTACCCTTCCATGGGTTGCCTCTTTGTTTTGTTGACTGTTTCCTTTGCTGTGCAGAAGCTTTTTATCTTGATGAAGTCCCAAAAGTTCATTTTTGCTTTTGTTTCCTTTGCCTTTGGAGACGTGTCTTGAAAGAATTTGTTGTGGCCGATGTCAAAGAGGTTACTGCCTATGTTCTCCTCTAGGGTTTGGATAGATTCCTGCCTCATATTGAGGTCTTTCATCCATTTCGAGTTTCTTTGTGTGTGGTATGAGAGAATGGTCAGGTTTCATTCTTCTATACATAGCTTTCCAATTTTTCCAGCACCATTATTGAAGAGATTGTCTTTTCCACCGGATATTTTTTCCTGCTTTGTTGAAGATTATTTGACCATAGAGTTGAGGGTCCATATCTACACTCTCCACTCTGTTCCATTGGTCTATGTGTCTGTTTTTGTGCCAGTACCATGCTATCTTGGTGATCACAGCTTTGTAGTAAAGCTTGAAATCAGGCAATGTGACGCCCCCAGCTTTGTTTTTCTTTTTCAACATTTCCTTAGCAATTTGGGGTCTTTTCTGGTTCCATACAAATTTTAGGATTGTTTGTTCTAGCACTTTGAAAAATGCCAATGGAATTTTGATCAGGATGGCATTGGAGGTATAGATTGCTCTGGGCAGTATAGACATTTTAACAATGTTTATCCTTCCAATCCACGAGCATGGAATGCTTTTCCTTCTTTTTTGTATCTTCTTCAATTTCTTTCATGAGTGTTCTGTAGTTCCTCGAGTACAGATCCTTTATCTCTTTGGATAGGTTTATTCCAAGGTATCTTACGGTTCATGGTGCTATAGTAAATGGAATTGATTTTCTAATTTCCCTTTCTATATTTTAATTGCTAGTGTATAAGAAAGCAACTGATTTTTGTGGATTGATTTTGTATTCTGCCACATTACTGAATTGCTGTATGAGTTCTAGTGGTTTGGGGGTGGAGTCTTTTGGGTTTTCTATATAAAGTCTTATGTCATCTGCGAAGAGAGAGAGTTTGACTTCTTCTTTGCCAATTCGAATACATTTTGTTTCTTTTTGTTGTCTGATTGTTGTTACTAGGACTTCGAGTACTGTGTTGAACAGCAGTGGTGAGAGTGGGCATCCTTGCCTTGTTCCTGATCTCAGTGGGAAGGCTGTCAGTTTCCCCCCATTGAGAATGATATTCACTGTGGGTTTTTCAGATTTTATGAAGTTGAGGAATGTTCCCTCTATTCCCATACAAACAATTCTAACTTGGTGGGTATTAAGGAGGGCATGTATTGCATGGAGCACTGGGTGTGGAGCATAAACAATGAATCTTGGATCACTGAAAAAATAAAATAAAAAATCTAATTATCAAAACAAAAATATATAATTAAAATAAAAACATATAAAATTACTTTGTAATGTCCAAAGACTATATGAATATGAAATGACAATAATGATGAAAATAGTAGCCATTCACTAAATATTTGTTACATGTGATGTCTTTCTTTGTAATGCTCTTTCACTTTGCCAGTTCTTACAATCTCAGAGTCATGTTTATACACATAACAGAATGTAAAATTGGGTCCTTAATCAATTATTGAGTATCATGATGGCTTTTAAAGAGGACATCTAGATGCCTACTGGCCTGGAAATACCATGTTACATGCAAAAAAAAATCATCAGGTTTATAAAGAATAGTAGGATCAATGAATACTGACATTTACCATGAGATACTTCATGTACATGTTTTGAGGATGTAAACAGACATAGTAGGTCCCACTCATGATAGCTCTGGAATGGATTGTTAAATGGACACATAATAATGCTTATGTGAAATATACAGAACAAGGTACCTGTAGATCAGAGACTTGACATTGAGGCAAGTTGTTCAAGGACACCAATTAGAAAATGTGAAGATAAAACCAAAGTCAGGTGGCCTTCTCCTGAAAGTAATGTTCCCTCTGGTGTACAAAGAAAAAGTGCTCACAATTTTTCTGACTCACTAACACACAGCTGGTAAACCTAATATTTCTTTTGAAAAAGAGGGTGATATACCTTCTGTGGCAAATTTAAAGTTATTTCTTTAGTTATTTTTTTTTGAAAGCAAGTAAATGGAAAGCCCAACTCAAATCATCTTAAACGTTGTTCTCATAAGCAAAAAGTCCAGAAGTAGGTTGGCTTAGCAGTTGGTTAATAAAACGTCACAGTTGGTTAATAAAACGTCACAACCATACAACTGAGAACCCAGTTCCTTCCCCAAGACTTCTCAGTCTTCCTCTGCTAGCTTAGCACTCAGCTTAACCATGTTCATGGTTGTAAGACAGCTACCATTCCAGACATTACGTCCAGACAGGAAAGTATTTGCTGGAGGATTAAGAGCCAGCTCTCCCTTGTGTTTCTTAGCGAAAGCAAAGCCAGATTTCCTTTTAGAAACCCATCAGACTCTTCTCAGATCTGATTGGCGGGAATTGTGTCAGATGGTCATGCCCAAGCCCCTCACTGGCTAGGAGACTGAGAACACCACCACTGGCTCAGGTGAAGGAGGTAGCTGGAGACCAAGCAAAATCGGGGCTCTCTCTATCAGAAGAAAAAAGTGCAGAAGGATGCTGGGTAGACAACCAACAGTAACTATCAGTAACAGTTCTCTACTTAAATGTATGCATTCTCATACAATCAGAGCTATGTATCCCTTTCTCCCCAGATAAATACTGATGTAATATTTTAAATGTATTTATTTCTTACTAGAAGTTTAACCTTGATTTATGCTTTTTCTGACCCTTAAAAATAAAGGTAATGAAAATCTTTGGGAAAAATAATGCAAGTGTTATAACAGACTGGAGCTTTGTGATAAGAGTGATTTCATCTGTGGGCTAGATCCTCAGTTAATGCACACTATTGCTATCTAAAATCCTCTTTTCACATGTCTCTCCCTGGGGGGTTTTCTGATTGCAGCAGTTGTTTTTCATATTATGTCTGCATTAAACATGAAATTTCCGCTGCCAGAATTGAGCCTTCCTTCTCCTGACAAGATTGCAAACAGCTTAGCTGCAACCATTAGGAGCAACATAAACAGTCTCCTGAAATGAGTAAATGAGTTCAAGTGCACAGGGCAGAAGCCTCATAAAATCTGGAGGCCACTAAAAGAGGCGAAATTACTGGAGTGTCATTGTCAGATACAAAAAAGAATGAAGAGAAAGGTCTAGATCTTTCTCAGAAGGGCCAGGGAAGTCCATCCGAAACGGATCATATCTCTAGGTCCCCATGGGCTCCTCAAGGGCTAAGGGCTCTACAGAGTGTCAACAAGTAGAAATCGCGTGGGCGACCCCACAAATGAAGACTTCCTGATCTTCTCTGTAAGTTTATCTCAAATGGTGTCACACCCAAAAGAAACTCAAATTTGACTCCAAAACTTGAAAGTAAGATGTCTTAACTAGTGAAGAATTGGCAGAGAAAATAACATTGAATAACATGAAGAGCTTCTTCAAGATTTTCTTTTGACACCTCTGTCTGTTCCTTTCTACTTGGCAGTCACTCCGAACCTGTTCTTCTGGCAATTAAAGCCTAAAGACCTGTCCAGCCACCTGCTTACTTTCTAAAAGCTCACAGTTTCCCCACTATTCCCTCCCCCAACTGGAAATTCCTGTCAGGGTTTCTCAACCTTAGCACTGTGGACATTTGACGCCAGATAATTCTTCACTGTTGGAAGCTCTCCTGTGTGCTGTACATGTCCATTAGCATCTATGACCTCTACTGACCTGAAGCCAGTAGCACTGTCCTCCTATGAGCACCAAAAGTGAGTACAGACATTGCCACATTTCCCTGGGGGTGGGGGGGGTGGGCAAAATTGCCCTTGTTAAGAACCACTGTTAGAGGTAATTCACACCTTTCTTGGGTTTCTGGACCCATCCTTCCCCTATCATAGCCCCGTTGACATTCCAGTCTCTCACTCCTCTGAGCAAAACACAAAACTTTCATCAGAACCCATGCTTCAAAGGTCAGGGATGGGGGATCATTTTTCTCCCCATCACATGGAAAGTCAGGTGGAAACTAAGACTGAAAAAAAGCCAGGATTGATGCTAGAGGACCAGAATATTTGCACACTCAAAACATGGGCCCAGAGTAGGAGCATCAGATGTAAAACAAGAAGTAAAATTCTGGGAAACTAAGAAAAATGGGAGTAGAGAGCAAGATGGAATTAACCCAAAAGATTTGGGTCTAGGTTCTGAGAAAGAAAAAATCAGAGCCCGTTGCTTACTCTTTTGAGCACTAACCATAAACAATAGGCACCAGTTGGTCACTTCATAGGATACCAGATGGGATCACAAGGGAAATGACAAAAAGGAGAAGGGAAGGAGCACGGTCTCAGGAAAGGAGCTGGAGGAAAGACAGGCTGGACTGGACACCTCAGTAAGGTCCGCATCAGGTGCCATCAAAGTACTAGACATTCATGCTGATAGTCCTTTAGATCTGGGACGCCTTACACATAGAGGGTATAATGTGCTTAAAAGTACTAGTATTTAATCTCCTTTTGGAGGGAAAGAAAACTTACAGTCACAGAAGTAGCACACCTTCTAGCCTCCAGGAGCTTAACTGCTAATTGACTTGGAAAAAGCAAGTGAAAATTCTAAGGAAAACATTTTAAAAAGCAAGTATAGACTATCACAAAACAAAGAATGTCTTCTACAGCAACAGCATAGGAAGAGGTGCATCATTTTGAAGCAGGAAATAACTGGTGGTCATTACTTGGCTTGGAGTAGAGATTCCCTGGAGAAGAAGGGAGACACCAGTTGCTAACTCATTCAACACCGACAATGAGTCGTCACCTTCTCCCACCACACACACACTGCAGAGGAGGTTAATCATGTCACTGGGATGAGACAAATACAACACAGCTGAGCCATGGTAAAAATCTGTCCCTGGCTCTATCCTTTACCAGGCTTACTCATTTCAAGAGGTTTTGTTGTTTACAACTTTATATTCCTACACTGAGTAAAACTACTCCTGAGGTCACAGGGAAGATGTATTTGCTAAGCTATTAACTTAAAATCTCAGTTGAACATACATATACAATATACACAAATAACAAGTACACAGTTCAATGAATAATATTGACATGATCACACTCACATGGGTACCACTGAGGTAAAGACATGGAACACTACTGACACGTCTTACCCCAACTCTGCCCCCTTTTTTCTATGATGTCCCTTTTCTTGGGAGGTAGCCACCAGTCTGACTCCTAAAATCATGGAAAGGTTTTCAAAAATTTCACACAAAACTGACCATTAACTAACCATCTATTGTTTTTGCCTGGCTTCATTTGCTCAACATTTTGTCAGATTCATCCATGCTGTGGTTATATGACTCCATAGTATTCTGTTGTATGAATATACCTCAACTTATGTGTCTATTCTATTTTGGGAGGACATTTGGAGAATGCACTTTGGGGCTAACACTTATAGTTCTATGAGCATCCTTAATCTTTTTGGGGGGTGAACATCTGTACCTGTTGGTTGGGAAGTGGAATTGCTGAGTGTGTATGTGCAAAGTTCAAGGTAGATTCTGCTAGTCTTCCAAAGTATGCCACCATGACTGTGGTTCAGTGATTTTATTTGCTGTATAGTTTTTCATTATGTGATATGCCACGGTATATTTATCCATTCCACTCCTCACGTCTTTTGGTGCCCAGGCATGACATTTCTATCATTTATGTGTGTATGCACATTTATATAGATGTGACTAGAATTGCATTAGGCAATCTAATTGACATGCCAAAATTATCTGTGCCACCATCAACAGATGAATGAGACTTGACCTGTATTCTTATCCACCATCTTGGAGGCAATTTATTTCCACCTACTGCTAATAGGCAATCTGTTGTGGTTACCGGCATAGACTCTGACACTAGAGTGTTTGGGCTGAATCTGAGTTTTACCACTTATTTAGTTTTTTAATGCTTCTTGGTTTCTCCACATAAAAATTGAAATGATGATACTAAAAATATCTCATAGAGTTACCAAAGTGACCAATAAGTTCATATATGTAAACACCTAGTACTCTACCTAGTATATAATAAATTATATGTAAAATATTCACTTAAACTTGTTATCATTCTGATACTAACTCCATTTAAACATAGTAGATATTATATAGCAAATGTTCAATAAATGTATGCTTAATGTAATTATAATGCTATTTCTTAACTTATCAAAGTCATTATCGATAAAATGTGTTTTATAATTAATAAGGATGTAGCAGCCTTACACCACTATCCCTCATCTGCCAACACAGTTATATAATAATTTTTGTTAAATTAGCAAATATTGATTACATTATGTGTATTGATCACATTGTTGGTTACATTTTGTGTCCTAGTTTCCTGGGGCTGCCATAACGAATTACCACAAACTGGGTTGCTTAAAAAAATAGGAATTTATTGTCTTGTAGTTCTGGAAGCCAGAAGTCCTAAATCAAGGTGTTGGCAGGCTCATCCCCCCACTGCAACCTGGGGGAGAGTCCTTCTTTGCCTCTCCCAAGGTTCTAGTAGTTTGCCAGCAGTTTTTGGCATTCCTTCTGTTGCAGCTATGGAAGTCCAAGCCCACATGATGTGCTGTCTCTCTCTGTCTTGTCCTCTTATAAGGACACCAGTCATATTGGATTAGGGCCCATCCTAATGAGCTCATCTTAACCTGCCTTCAAAGACTCTGTTTTCAAACAAGGTCACAGTCACATGTACCAGGTTGGGGCTTAACATATCTTTGCGGGGGACACAATTCAACCCCTAACACATAATTACATAAATATTTCATAGCAACTCCAGTAAAAATGTACACCTACACTATTTCTTCTATAAATTTTTCCTGATAGTTCGCCCAATGATCCATCGGTTGTGCCATATTTGTAATCGCTTCTTGCCAAATGATCTGCTACAGCAAATAATAGTCCCTTCATTTTCCTGGGTATTTCCTTTTAGAGTCTTCTATTCTTCTCTTGCAGCTTGTGCTGCTTTTGTTTAGATCTACTACATCTCTGTCCTATATCCCTCCTGTATTAGGGTTAGTCCTTTCTGCATTTTAGACCTACTTTTTCTTGATTCTCTCCCAGCTATCACTGAAATATATTCTCGTCTTCCAAAGGAAGAACACATCATGGTCTAATTTTCCGAATCCTTCAATTAAAAAAAAAACAACTGATTCTATCTATCTTACAGTCATCTGATAACTTGGTTAGGTATAAAATTCTACATGGTGGTATTTTTTCCCTCCCATTTGTGAAGGGAAGGGCTTTGCTCTTGTCTAGCATAACATGTCTTTCTTAATAGGTTTTAATAAAAAACAAAATTTTATTCGCTTTAATAAAAATGAATAGAATTTCTTCAAATTCTATTTGAACGAATAGAATTTGTTCAAAACAAATGATAAGTTTTGATCTCTTATATGTAATTGCATTTTTTTCATCTCTCTGTGGAAGTCTTAGGAAGTTTTTTCTAATTTTTCCACTCACAGAGTGGTATATACACAGAGAGTATATATTTAACCTGCCTCTTCATATTATTAATTTTAATGGCTCCTCCTTATCCTTTATTTGCTTTTCACAGCATGATGCTCTTACTTTATAGATGCAATGTTTTTTTTCTTTTCACTCTAAGATTTAGAATTTTTAAAAGTTTCTTTTCCTTTCTGCGTTATCTCTCTTTCCTCTATACTCATTTTGGTTCAATTGCATTTTTTTTCTTTTTGTCATTGAAAACTACTTGCAGATATTAAGAGGTAGCTGAATTTGCATCTGTGAATAACGTACTAATGAACTAACTAGAAGTTCAGAATGCATGGGTGGTTAAAACTTGCAGGTTGGTTGAGGTCATAGTGAAGTGATCAGGCTAGGGGGTGGAAAGCCATTTTATTTTAGGGTCCCAAATGTATGTCAATGGAAATGAGACTATTTGGTTTCTCCAGAGAATAAACCTCCATTCTCTTGCCTGGGTAATATATGTCCATGGGTATAGATTCTAGTAGCTGAATAGCTAATTATTATAGGTTCTCTTTAATATAGTATTAAAAAGAAACTACCCAGTTCCAGTCTACTTCCTTGTCTTATAAAATAAACAAGCATTCTGTTTTCTAGAGATGTGGATGGAATACTGAGGAGGCCAGTTAGGATCATGCTGAATGCACAGGGTAGAGAAGTGTAATGAAGGGAGGGTGGGCTCCACACACAGGTGCTTAGTCAAAACACGTGTTTGTTCTTTCATGCCTCGCTGCCTCACTTCTCTGCAAATGATGACCAACAATTCCTGAGGTTTCAGATGTTTTGTTTGATAGATTCACTTGCATCTCTTTGAAATCATCCTGTACAGATATTTTATTTGTACCTTCCTCCTCTCTGCCAAGTAAATTATAACTTTTCCATAAAATTTTTCCACTTTCCATTGATCCTTTTGATTGCTTTGGATTTAGAGATTTTTTTCTAATTTCACATTATTTGGGGAAGAAGGAAAAGGATATGTAAATACATGTGGCTAATCTGCCATCATTAACCAGAAGACTCAACTAAAGCTTACCATGTTTATTTTTTTAATATATAATTTTTAATATGGCTAGAATGTGTTTTTACATTATGGTGTGAGGAAGGGCCTACATTTCACTTGCTTGTTTGCTTTATTTCAAATAGCTATCCACTTGTACCAGCAACAACTGTTGAATAATGCTTTGCTTTCCCAATGATATGTGAGGCTTCCTCAACAGCTTTTGTATGTTTTAAATCATGTGAGACAGGAATCTATCAAAATCCTAGAGGAGAACATAGGCAGTAACCTTTTGACATCGGCCACAGCAACCTCTTTCAATACACGTCTCCAAAAGCAAGGGAAACAAAAGCAAAAATGAACTTTTGGGACTTCAAGATAAAAAACTTCTGCACAGTAAAGGAAAGAGCCAACAAAACAAAGAGACAACCCATGGGATGGGAGAAGATATTTGCAAATGACATCACATGTAAAGGGCTGATATCCAAGATCTATGAAGAACTTCTCAAACTCAACACCCAAAAAAAAAATAAGTAAAAAAAATGGGGAGAAGACACGAACAGACATTTCTCCAAAGGAGACATACAAATGGCTAAAAGACACATGAAAAAGTGTTTAGCATCATTACAGGGAGATTCAAATCGAAACCACATTGAGATACCACCTTATACCAGTTAGAGTAGCAAAAATTGACAAGACAAGAAACAACAAATGTTGGAGAGGATGTGGAGAAAGGGGGACCCTCTTACATTGTTGGTGGGAATGCAAGTTGGTGCAACCACTTTGGAAAACATGTGGAGGTTCCTCAAAAAGTTAAAAATAGAGCTACACTAGGACCCAGCAATTACACTACTGGGTATTTACCCCAAAGATACAGATGGAGTGAAAAGGGCTATATGCACCCCAATGTTCACAGCAACAGTGTCCACAATAGCCAAACTGTGGAAGGAGCCAAGGTGCCCTTCAACAGAGGAATAGATAAAGATGTGGTCCAAATATACAGTGGAAGATTACTCAGCCATCAGAAAGGATGAATACCCAGCATGGATGGAACTGGAAGAGATTATGCTAAGTGAAATAAGTCAGAGAAAGACAATTACCATATGGTGTCACTTACTTGTGGAATATAAGGAATAGCATGGAGGACATTAGGAGAAGGAAATGAAGAATGAAGGGGGTGGGGGAATCAAAGGGAGAGATAAACCACGAGAGACTATGGACTCCAGGAATCAAATTGAGGGTTTTAGAGGGGTGGGGGTGGGGTACAGGTGGGCACAGCGAAGGGTATTAAGGAGGGCACATATCGCATGGAGCACTGGGTGTTATACACAAACAATGAACCGTGGAACACTACATCAAAAACTAATGATATACTGTGTAGTGACTAACATAACAATCAAAAAAGAAAAAAATGATTGCTTTAAAAAAAAAGATTGTTTCAGAGCTTTCTCTTTTTAATAGCATTGTTTTCTCTCTTGATATTAATATGTTACTTATTCATTTTAGAAAACTTGCAAAATATAGAAAATTACAACAAAGAATGTGAAAACTGCCCTCTTCCCACTCCACTGTATTTACTTCTTCTCCCAGGACTCCAATGCACACATGCTATGTAAACATGAAATCAGAGCTTCTTGCATCTGTTATTGAGTAATCTCTAGTCACTTAACATTAGATAGTAAACATTTTCTTATCACATTAATTATTCTTTTCCAACATGAGTGTAACTGCTTAAGAGTATTTTACCTTATAGATACACCATACATCATTTCTTTAAGTAGTTTGCCAACACTAGGTATTATGTAAATTTAAGTTGTCTACTTGCTGTTCAAAGCTGATTCGTGCTCTTTTTTTTTTTTTTAAGATTTTATTTATTCATTTGACACAGAGAGAGAGATTACAAGTAGGCAGAGAGGCAGGCAGAGAGAGGAGGAAGCAGGCTCCCCGCTGAGCAGAGAGCCCGACGTGGGCCTCGATCCCAGGACCCTGAGATCATGACCTGAGCCGAAGGCAGCGGCTTTAACCCACTGAGCCACCCAGGCGCCCTGATTCATGCTCTTAACATGTAATCTTGGATGGCTTGTTAGCTGTTTTCTCCGTTTATTGAGCACATTGTTGTTTTTGTCACAAGCTCTGGCATCTGTTTGAGTGATGGACCTGTGGGTCTGATGTGGGGGACACAGAGACTCCACCTGGGAGCTTTGCAGGATGTCTGCCCATGTCCACACTGGTTTCCTTGCTGTCACACCAGCAATCTGCAGACCTCAGCCTCTGCAGGTCAGTTTCCACAGCACACTCGATGTCGCCCACCTGACCATTCCAGTTAATGTACACTTTCTCTCTGGATACTCATTACTGTCTTTACCATGATAGGCTTTTTTTTTTTTTTTGAGTTCCTATAGAAGTTGTCACTTTCAAACATATAATTTGATTTTTATTCTACCTATTTTTCTGTGTGTGTCTTCTCTGCATAGGAGAATGTAACCTTCATGACAGGTATCTTTGTTTCAATCACTGATACATCTGAGCACTAGAACTGTGTCTGGACTACAACGGTAACTTGATAAGTCTTTTTGAATAAATATTTATTTATTCTTTATTTTCATTCTTTCATTCAGTAAGCACTTATTGAACACCTAGAGTTAGGCCTTATTGTGGAAATGAATTGGCGGTTGCTTCCTCCCTGAGAGCATCTCTTTGGGTCGGGCAGAAGCAAGAGAACCAGCAGCTGCAGTGGCATATACAGGGCCTCACAGGACAAGACACAGGATTTTAAGGGATCCGGAAGGAAGTTCAAGGGGGAAATGCTTGGTGTATGGGCAAAAGGGAGTGTCTGAATGACACAGCTTGTCTTTAGAAGTCAGGACCCTCGGTGGAGGGAGAGCCATGAGCCTCGCCGGAGGGAGAGGAGTGGGGCATGAAGCGCACACCAGATCCAGAAGCATCTTGAGAAAGGAGTTGCGTTTCCTCTTGGGCAGGTAGGGAAGTCTGAGAAATGTGAAGCTACATGATTAAATATGCATCTAAAAAGGTCACTCTGAACTGTGTGAAGGATGAGTTGGAAAGGAGGCAGACTGGACACAGGAGATCATTTTCTAAGGGACGGCTGCTGTCAAGGTGAAAGGCAGTCGGGCAGGCAGATGCCATTGACGTGAGGATTGAAAGCAAAAAGTACTTCCCGAACAGTTAACGTGATACGGCTGACAGGATCTGGTGGTCAGTGACTAGAAAATAGATTATAGAAATGAGAAGGGGAGATTCCAGAGCACACAGCTGGGGTCTTTGTTTTACTGACAATTTAGATAGTGATGTTTCTATTTACATGCGAGAGATTAGGGATGGGAAAATAATAATTAACACGTTAATGCGCTTCTTTTAATGTATATAGTATATATCTGGGAAAAGTATCTGGTAGGCAGTGCTAAGAGGGTGGGTCTAAACTTGGCAGTAATCTTGGGCATAAGTATTTGGGATTTGTAGCCTGAAGGTGGTAATTAATACAATTACCCAAGATGTATATAAACTGTCAAGAAATATAAAAAACTCAGAAGAAATCTTGAGAATATTAGTAATTAATTATCAGTGGGGCCTCGGTACAGAGAGAAAAAGAGGCATCCTATGAAAATGAGGTTCTAGAAAGGAGAGCGAGAGAAAGAGACCAGGAGAGGGAAACAAAACAGCATCAGAAGAAAGGAAAAGTGCTCAACTCTGAGACGGTCATTACCCTCAGGTCATCCGTGACCTTGGGGAGGGGGTGGCGCACATTCCCTGAAATGATGGAGAAGATGCCATGGGTTCCATCAGTGCTCTTATTTTGTTTTAATTTTAAGGGGCTTGAGTGTTTTTAATAAAGAGAAAGAGCACGTTAGAGCAGGGGCAGCAGCGGGGTTTATGACCGTCTTGCCCACGTTTGAAGGAAAGAGTACACTGCAGAGCTGTGAAGCGACGTGTCGGAGACCACGCGGTCAGATCATGCTGCCTGCCACCCACCTGCCCACCTGCAACTGGGTTTGCTCATCTGCTTCAGCTTCTGCGAATAGAAGGCAGCTTCCTAAAAGTGTTTATTCACTTGTTTCCACCAAACTTCAGAAGCAAACCGTATCCCATTTAGAGCAATCATACTTTATGGGAAAGCACAGTCTTGGTCCCAGACATCTTCTGTAGGATACTAACATTTCTGGATCAGTCATGTAACTGTGACACCTAGACGTGCAGCAGGTGGCAAAGACACACAGATACTCCATCCAGTCTGTTGTTGGGAGATCAGCTGTTTCAGACTGCCGAGGAGCACGGAAGTGAGGGAGAAGGGCTCGGTTTGTGGTCGCTGCCAGGCATGACCTAAACCCAGTACGAGAGAAGTTTAAAACAAAGCTACTTTTCTGAAGTTCTTGACAAGCTCACAAAATATTCACCAGCCCTTTCCTTATGGATCAATGTCACCATAATGATCCCTTTGACAGCATCGGTATCAGTCGCCTGAAGAGACAGCGCCAACTCTGAGTGTTCTGTTTTCATTAAGTGACGAGTCTCCCCCGCCTCTTCCCTCCCGCGCCCCATTATCCACAGTCTGAGTGTCTGAGTGGCTCTTTGTTGCTTCTCTCCCTTCTGTTTCCTGCACTTCCTTGCGCTGCCAGGGGCATCCCTCTGGTTTGCTAAAATGTGAACCTGGAACGCAAGCGGTGCTGGAGGGGGCTGAGACTAAAGTGCTTAGATGTACTCCTGCAAGGAGGGCATGACCCAGGCCTCCACAAGGGGAGGAATGACACAATGTTTGACAAACACCGACCAACACCAGGCTCCATTCTATGTGAGTTACAATCAACAACTCATCTCATTCTCAGACAAACCAGATTCGACGCCGTCATCCCTCACTGACACAAGGGAAAACCAGGGTCAGGACAGGAGCCCCCTACCCACACTCGTGATGAGTGGAGGGAGCCGCGCGGGCATCTGGGGGTCTGGTCTGGCTCTGGCCTCTATACACCTGCCTGGAGTTTAGCATCAGAGAGAGCATGAGCGGGGACAGGGTGGCAGAGGAAATTACTTCTGCATACCTGTGACCAGGTCACCACCTTTTTACCCTCCTGGTGAAAAGTCCTGCTTTTCTGCAATGCCACACCCTAGATACCCCCATCCCAGCAGATTTTATCAAAAGTATCTCTTTAAGAATTTCCACATGGTGGGTGCCATTAATAGCATTTTAGTGACGGATCTTAGAGCATGATTAACAAAAGATTCAGAGAATGCAGCACTCATTTGAACAATGCAGAAGGTGTGAGGAATTTCAAATTCAAAATGACAAACCATCCTGCATGCTTAGGCGCTCCTGTATTTTTACTACATGACTGGAGTGTCAAAATTCCAGCTTCTTGTCTGAATATTAATTAGTATTTAAGACTCATTAAGCTGGTTTTAGTGATTTATTTCATTCTGTAATTAGATATTATAATTAGATTATCTCTATCAGATTTTCAACTTTCCTTTAATAAGAAAATGTTCAATAAATACAGATATAAATTTATCACATTATAACACATCATTTGACCTAGGTTATAAATCTTGTTTTGAAATAATGGAACAATAACCTAATGATGGCATGGTATTTTTGTTTTTATATGAATACATATTTTCTAGGTGGTCAATGTGTCCCAGTGGTATTTTGGGACCTTTGTTAAGTGACGTAACTGCCTCATGGTATTAAATGTGACCTTCAGAATTCAGAGGAGAATTTATGGAGTGGTACCATATACTACTGTGTTATGTCATTTATAGCCATTCTAAAGAATGGTTCCTTTCCGTAAGGAAGTAACTCCTTACAGCAGACAGCATAAAACAAGATATATGTTATAAACTGGAATGAGGACCAATTAATTATTCCTTGTCCTCTATTTTTGTTACCTACAGTGATGTGTACATGTGTGTTGTGTAAAAGCCAACCCCAAAGTCAGGAGGAGGTGTAGGCATTGCACTCATTTAGAGGAAATATTAAGATAATTCTGTTTAGAGAGAGGTTGAATTTGGCTACCCTGCTATAGATTGAGCAAAATCTCAGGGTTGCTTTTGTGGATCATTTAAAATAAAAATCAGGAAATGGAGAAGCCATCAGAATTATTTCGGTCTGGTTCCCAGGACGGCCGGTACGTGGTGGTTTCACTCCCACACTGGCACCTGGGCCTGAGTTCAGCCTCCATCTGACTCTGATTCCCGACCCATAGATGCTGCTCTCAGAGCAGGTCCTGAGGGATGCTGAGCATTTGCATTTGATCTTCAGCGTGGAGACAGAGGTAGGATTTAGATTTAGGAGTGGTTCCCCATGATTTGGGTCTACTTTCTTGTTAAAGAAATGAATACCATATTTTCTTAAACATAAATGTGGACATATGGTCTGACACATGCTCTGAAAATGGGACAGAATATTTGAAATCAGGTCTGTCCCAGTCAATCCGGGACATATGGGCACTGTTCAAAGTGATTCTGAATCTGAATTTCTTATTCTGTTCTGAAGCCCAATAGCCACTGCGTCTGTGGCTGTTTGTCACTTGATGGCAGACTCACTGCCACTCTGCTTGGTAAGAGTTACTCCAGGCGCCAGGATCCCAGTGTAAGCAGAGTCAATAAAAGCCCCTGCCCTCTGTATTCTTGCCCAGACTCTTCTGCAATATGAAAATATACTGAATTTGATTGAGATTATTATTTTTGTATGTTTTTAAAGGAAGCTCATTGGGGCTTCAGTGCAGACTAATATTTTCAGCCTTAGGAATTTAGGCAAGAAGTTACCAGTGAAAAGATACCTTGTTCCTTGTTTGGCACTCAGGAAGGCCAGCAGAAGGGGCACGGACACTGGCGGAGAATGAGGCTTAGGAGGGCGGCCTTAGACGGGTTTGGGGTAGTGGGCAAGGGAACAAAGCAGGAAACAGAATTTTAAGTTAGGAACGCCCCAAGTGGAAATGTGATACAGGAAGGACAGTGGATGACCCTAAGTGAAAAGGGGGCTCAGCTCTCTGGAACCAAGGCTGGTGTGACTCTGATAAAGAGCTGCTCCCCCAGAGGTCTGTGTACTTCACCTGAAACAGGACCTGTCCTCGAAAGGCAGGTGAAACCAAAGGACCTGTGTCTCCCGTGTGTGCATTCAAAGGGGCTGTTGGTCAGCCAGATGGTCACAGTACCATCAAGAAGATGCCTGTCCTTTCGACATTACCTGGCACTGAAGCTGGGCGACACTGGCCGTGTGGGCACACCAGGGGGAAATGGCTACTGCCGGGGAGGGGAGAACTTGTCCTCAGTCGTAGGGGACAGGCCACAGCCAGGACACCATTGCTGTGTCCGCTGAATCCCAGAGAGGGAGTCTGCCCAGTGCAGACTGTGGCCTCGCTGGGTTGGTCTTTAATTTCATCCCCCTAAATCAGTATTTGTGAAACTGTGTTGCCCCCTTTAATAACATAGGTTAATCCTCTCATACACCGGTTTGACCTTTAACTTTTCTCGTCCTCATTCCAAGATCTGCAAAGGCACCGCCAAGAACTTCGCCCCTCTGCCAGTGAGTGACAAACACAACTCTGATTTCTGCAGTAAGTGGATTCTCGGTGTGTGCTCCCGTTGTTTCTGTGTACTTGAGCATACCACCCTCCTCCTCATCCTCAGAGAAGCCAGGCGGTCACAGACAGGTGCCTTACGTACCTCAGTCAGGGCCCCCTCACCGCACATCCTGTACATAGCACCAGTCACCTCACTTTACGGATACAGAAACAAAGATACTTAAGCATCTGTATGAAGGTCCTAGGAAGTAGCAGAGATGTACGTTAAATCAAGCGTTCTGGTTCTGGCTCCCAAGAACCAACCACATTCTCTGCATTCTAATCTGTATATTGGCTCATCGGTACAGTGGGGTCTTAACAATTACTATTTCTTCTCAATGTTACGTTTGTAAGAATTATCCATGTTTTTATATAGTGGCATAATTTATTTTTCGTTTTCCTCTTGGACATTTGGGTTGTTTCCAGCGTTTGTCTGGAGAATGCTGCTGTGAACATTCTGTGCATGTACCTGACACACAGAGAATGGGGTTCTCTAAGGTTTTCACCCAGGGCTGAGATTGCTGTGTCATAGAAGACACCTCTGTCTGTCCACCCATCTGTCCGCCCATCCGTCCATCTGTCCGTCCATCCATCCATCCTCCTCTTCTTCATCATCTATCAAGAGAATAGCTATAAAAATACAGAGAAAGAAGGAATTCCAGTTTATTCTAATGATACCTACTCACACTCACGCTAGCAATATATATGAGTGCCAATTTCTCTATTTCCTTGCCAATATTTGGAATTATTGGATTCACAAATTTGTTTCTAACTTGTTTGGTATATAAAAGACCTCATTTTGGTTCTAATTTAATTGTCCAAGATAACTCATAAGGTGAAGCTCTGTTTTATATATTTATTGATCATTGAATATCCTCTTTTTTTCTTTTGTGTTTATTTTTGTGTCTATAAGAAATGATGACAGTTAACTAAACTTATTCTGGTAATTGTCGCATAGTGTATGAAAGTAAAATCATTATGCCGTGTGCCTGAAACATACATAGTGTTCTATGTCAATTCTATTAATAAAACTGGGACAAAAGTTGTTTTATTCATTCATTTATTTATTTCTTATGGATCACAGGATTGCTTTATTTTTTTTAAATTCGATTAGTCAAAGTATCGTACATCATTGGTTTGAAATATCCTTTTTTTTTTAAAGTTCCCATGCAACTTTTTTTCTCCTTTTCTTTTTTTTTTTTATGATTTGCAGAATTCTCTTATGTTTTCTGGACAGTATCACCTCATTAGTTATATGTATTGGAAATGTCTTCTCTGATTATGTGGTTTATCTTTTTATACTCTTGATAGTGTCTTTTGATGAGTAGAAGTTTCTTATTCTAATGCAGTTGAATTTATCAATGTTCTCCTATGGAGCTGGTGCTTCTACTGACTTTTTTAAGACAGCTTTGCTTACCCAGAGTGATGCATACATTCTCTCAACGGGTACTTGTAGCTCTCATTTATCCTGAAATGTGGTGTTTGTGGATGTGGATGTGTGTGTGTGTGTGTTAATTTTTATATATTTTCGAATTGTCCTATAAATATTTTAAGAAAGACTATTCTTCCTACACTGAATTTAAGTGTAATCTCTGTCATAAATCAAATGTTCATATTTGCATACATTTGTTTCAGAACTTTCTATTCTGTTCTAGTTCTATATTTGTCTATGCCTGCACCAATTTTACCCTTTTATGATTATTATAGCTTTACAATCAGCCCTGAAACTTGTAGAACAAACCCCCTCATTCTTCTTCAAGAGCATATTGTCTCTTCCTGACCTTTTGAAATTCCACGTAAGTGGAATTATGCACACACACACACACACACACACACACACACACAGTTGAGTTTTTACTGAGATAATGTTAACTGGCTAATAAATTTGTAAAGTATTATCTTAGTTTCATTGGAGCTTTCAATTCATGAATATGATATATCCCCATATAATTAGTTTTTTTTTAAATACCTACAAATAAACTTTATGATTTTATCTCTAGATTGTACATCTCTAACTAGATTATCCTAAGAAACATGGTTAGTGGTTTTGTTGCTATTTTAAACATTATTCTTACTTTTAAGTTTTTTCTGACCAAAATTTAATTAACTTTTGATATGGAACTTTATTTTGGCTACTTAAGAGTGAAACCTTATTTTTTTAAAAGATTTTGTTTATTTGACAGAAAGAGACACAGTGAGAGAGGGAACACAAGCAGAGGGGGAGTGGGAGAGGGAGAATCAGGCAGCCTGAGGCGGGGCTTGATCCTAGGACCCTGGGATCATGACCTGACTTGAGCCAAAGGCAGACACTTAACGACTGAGCCACCCAAGTACCCCAGTATTGTAACATTTTAACTACTGTAAGTTATGAGAAGAATCCTTGGAATTTTCTATGCACACCATCAGAGCAACTGCAAATAATAACCTTTTTTCCCCTCCCCAATACAGAGACTTTCTTTTTCTTGACTTACTACCTTGGCTACACTTTCTAGTAGGATGTTGAACAGAAGTGGTGATAAGCAGAAAATTTGTCTCATTTTCAATCTCAGTTTTGTGTGTTCATCGATTAACCATTTAGTGTTACGGACAGCAAGATTTCAACTTCCAGCCAGAGAGACTCAAACACCATAGACAGACAGACAGACAAATGAATGAATGAATGAATGAATGGAAGGAAGGAACACATGCCCTTATCCCGGCCAAATACCTCCCCAAACCTTATGTAACCCGTGCTCTCCCATTCTGCACAAGACACCTCTCTTTCAACAAAGAAGCATGACAATTGAAAAATACAAGAAAAATTCACACTCTGCCCAGAGACAAAGCAAGCCTGCGAACCACACACAGAGGTCATTTGGGTGTTGATCTGTCAGAGGAAGGATCCAGAGACAACTGCATTCCATGCGCTGCTAGTGTAAAGCACGACGATGTGCAGAGTCAGGTGGCTCCCTTTCTCCAGAGACATAAGAACATGCAGAGGGGAGGGTGTTTCCGACTGGCTCGTTAGTGGCAGAGGCACCGCTGAGGAAAGAATCCGGAACCTCGACGCTAGGCCGACGGAAATGCCCCCGCTGAAAGCACAGAGGAGCGGCAGGGCAGGCGCTGTAAGACGCTCTCCGGTGGCCTCAGTACTTGCGGCTACATCCCAGAGGGACGACAGCATGATGAGGGGGTGAAAGAAATACTGTGACAAACAACGGTGGAGAATTTTCTAAAACTAACGGAGACACGAAAGCAAACACGTACGATGTTCAGAGGCTGCGACAGGCGATCGCCGAAAGTCCCCCGAGGGAAAGCCCGGGAAGGGAAAGCCAGCAGCGCACCGTCGCAGCGGGGGCGCCCAGGGCGCGGCCCTCGGTTCTGAGGCAGCAGGCGACCTTCCGGAAGCAGGCGCGCGGGAGCACCGCGCGGGACGACGGCCGCTCGCGGACCCCCCGCGGAACTCCCCGCCAGCACCGTCCCCGCGCCGCCCCCGCCGTGCGGCGAGGTACGGGAAGCAGGCGACGAAGAACGGGGACCGGGTCGTCCCCCGACCTTGGCCTGGCAGCTCAGCCTCCCCCGGGCCTCACGGAGGCGTCCGGGCCTCAAGTGGAAAC
>LNAC01000402.1:643797-672182 GCA_002007465.1 Ailurus styani | reverse complement strand
AGGCGGCGTCCGCGGAGACGGCGAGGCGGCGGCCTCCCGGGAGCCCGGAGGAGCCCGGCGCGCCCCGCTGGGTCGGCCTGCCCGGGCTCTGGCCTCTCCTCTCGGTGGAAGCAGGGGCCCCTGCGCGGCTTTGAACGGAGCGTAGCGGGTGCAGACGCGCGTTTCTGCAAGGGTCTCTCGGTGCTTTGTGGGGAGGAGCCGTCCCCGGGGAACCACGGACGCCGCCCGGAAAGCGGGGAGGCTGATGACAAAGCGTTGGGACAATCAGGCGCGACGCGCGTGTGCCTTTCTAGACCAGTCGCAGCAGGTGCGGGAAGAGGGGCTGGATTCCAGATGTGCTCTGAAACCGTCTTCGCTGACGGGCCGTGTCCGCCGCGGGAGGAACGCTGTTGCCGCTCACGGGGCTGCGGGCGCCGCCACTCTGTGCGGGGAGGCGAGGCGCGCGCTCGGACGCGCTGATCTTGTGACGCCCGGGGGACGTCCACGTGAGGCAGCACGTCGGCCGTCTGAAGCCCTGGGAGCGACTGTAACGAATGAGCAGCACACTGTCTTTCCGACCTGCTGCAGGTGATCCGGCCTTTGTCAAGAGCGAGGCCTGGAGCGGCCCGAACTCCGTGCGATGCTTCAGGTGAGCATTCCTGCACCTGCGTGACGTGGGGCAGCGTCACACACAGTCCCCCGTGCTGTCGAGGGCTCTTCCTGGACATGACGCACTCCTCGGCTTCTGCAGACTTGTCTCAGTAGTCGTTTCTGCGGTTCTTTGCTACTGACTGTCACACCTTGGTGCTACCAAAGCATTTCCCAGCAGCAACCCAGAGCAGTATTTCAGAGTAAGGAATCTTCTGCATTTGGAAAGAGAACAGTTTTCCCACAAGAGACTGAAAAGAATGGGCAGGGGTTAAGGAGACGGTGTGTCATGACAGAATTTGGGGGGAGAAGGAGTTTTGCGACAGAAGTGTGAGAAGGGGGAAATTCCGTGCGGGGGTAGATGGAGAAGGAAAGGCGCTCGCCAGGCTCGGGGGAGGGGAGGAAGTGGGATTTTCCCAGGACACACCAGGGGTTTCCCTGGGTGTGAGTCTGCGAACTGACACGCCCGACGACTCCAAACTGGAGGAGAAAAGAGACCTGACCAGGGCCAGCGTTCTGTCATCAATGATCTTCCCACATACACGCCCCCCACAATTCTGATGTATGCGAGCTAGAGGCTCCCTGGGCAGTGGCACACGGCCATCGAGGTACACGGACAGCAGGGGGTGCCTGCTGTCCCTGCCTCCTACCTCTGTGACCGTCACAGTCCCAGACACCGGGCAGGATCCTGAGCTGCTCTCTCTTTGCCCTCTTTCCTACATGTCTCAGATCCTCCTGGCGTGGGCCTTTGGGTGTCACACTAACAATAATAAAATGTGAAGTGATCACTCGTGCTGTCTCAATGACCTCAAATGGTAAATTAATTTTCAGCACATCTCCTTGAGGCAGGTCAGCATTATTAGCTCCATTTAACAAATTAGAACATTAGGAGAAATTAAGTGACTTGCTGGAAACCTATAGGCCAGATTGCTTGTCTAAGGGCTGGTTATCCTTGTGTTGGCTCCTTCGGGCCGTGTTGCTTCTCCTCAGCCCCTGACTCTCCCCGTAGGGCCATTTTTCTGTGGACTGACTTGACCAGGTGAAGACGGGCACAACATAAGTCACCCAGCAAGGGTTAGCTTAGTGTTGTCTACCAAATGTCTAAGCGCGGGAGCCTTCCAGCTCTGTTCTCTCTGTCTGACCCAATGCCCAGTCAATGGCTCCATGCAGGTGACTCAGGGTGGCTTCAAACCCGTGTCCCAAACAGAACTCTCTATGTGCCTCCTGAACCGCTCTTCCTGCGTATGGCACCACTGCCCCGGGGCTTGTCCTCTCTGCCCCCGTATCTACTCAGTCTTCCACTATGTCGTTTCCACTTTCTTAATGTGTCTTCTCAGCCACTTTCCATCAAACTGCTGTCACCTCCCACCTGGCTCTCTGAAACAGCGTCCTCCGAGCCCTCCCACGCAGTCTCCTGCTGAAGCCAGAACCATGCTGGTAAGCCAAGACCCCGATTGTGGGTCCCCTCCTTGTGAACACTCAGAGCTTCTCTTTGCTTTTACATGAAGGCCACAACCCTCACGAAGACCGTGACAGAGGACTCCAGGCTGAGTGCATCCACCTGCGTTTCCAAGCCCTTTCTAGGAGGAGGAAACCAAGCCCCAGATGAGGATGTCAGTCGGTGAACCTGGCTTCAGTTTGGTGAGCCCCAGCTAAGCCGCTCCCAGGCTCCTGACCTACGGCAATGGTAAGAGAATCAGTCTGAGTTGTTGTAAGCTGCTAAGTATGTTGTCGTTTGTGTGCAGAGTGTAGACCAGATACACAGAGCACTTCGGTTGGCTCTTTTTTGCAGTTCTGGTATCCAGTCTTTGCCTGGGTTGGAGGGACCCGTGTTGGGGAGCGGTTCTGGGGGGTCGGGTGGGGAGAGGGGATGGTCTGCCAGGTTCTTATCCAGAGTTCGCTCCTCACAGACACATACTGGGAAGTATTTCCTGAGCCGTTATGAAGCGTCAGGCATTTGTCCAGGCTCGTGGGGCACAGCAGTGAGTCACACCAGCCTGGGAATTATAGAGTCATCAAAGGAGACAGGTGACCATTATACTCATAGTTTAAAAATTATGTAACAAAATTAAGTTATTNCCTGGGAATTATAGAGTCATCAAAGGAGACAGGTGACCATTATACTCATAGTTTAAAAATTAAGTTATGTAACAAGGCAGTAGGTTCTGAGTTCGAGGATGACAAAGGGCAGCAGGAGAGTGTGGGTTAAATAACTAGAAGCAATTTTAGGTCATGCAGCAGGAGCGGGGCTCACTGAGGGACGGCATCTGCGTGAACACTGTGGAGAGGCAGGCAGTTAGGGTAGCATGTGGCTCCTCAGAGACCGTGCATCCCAAGCAGAGAGAACAGCTGGTGTGCGTCTGGTGTGTCTGCAAGGAGGCCAGTGCAGTCGGCATGAGGTTACCCAGGTTACGGGAGGTGAGAGTGTGTGTGTGTGTGCGCGCGCGTGTGAAGGGAGTGCGTGTGTGTGCACGCCTGTGTGTAGGGGAGTGAGCATGTGCGTGTGTAAGGGAGCAGTTCATGTAGCATCTCACAGGTGTTTTTCAGTTCGCTGGGAGTGAAATACAGAATTATTTCAAAATTTTAAGAAGAGGATTCACATGGCTTAACTTATATTTTATAAAGATCAGTATTATTGCTCTTGCAGACATGACCCTATAATCACCCAGACCAAAGCCTTACTGGGTGTGAAGTGGGACTGTGTGAGGACCGCAGGCCCACACCTGCCCCGTCCCAGGCCCACTAGGACAATGGTCACTCAACTACCATCTGCTCCTACTCTCACTGCCATTTTGTAAATGTACATAAATGTCCCCTTATGGTGATTTTAGTGGTGCTTACAACAGAAGAAAAAAATGACCAAAATGCTTGTATTTGGTTTACTTGTTTTCACTTAGCTAAGAGGTTTTTATTGTTGGTTTTGCTTTTGCAAGAGAGGAATAGATTCGGGCACCTGGGTGGCCCCAGTGGGTTAAAGCCTCTGCCTTCGGCTCAGGTCATGATCTCAGGGTCCTGGGATCGAGCCCCGCCTCGGGCTCTCTGCTCAGCAGGGAGCCTGCTTCCTCCTCTCTCTGCCTGCCTCTCTGCCTACTTGTGATCTCTCTCTCTGTGTCAAATAAATAAATAAAGTCTTTAAAAAAAAAGAGGAATAGATTGTAAGTTTTATCAAATAAATTTTCTTCACCTATGGAGATGGTCACACAGCTTTCCAGATTTAAGTAATTATTTTGGTTAATCGTTTTGTTTGATTTTTTAAATGTCTAAACAATACTGTAGTCCTAGGAAAAATACAACTCAGTTTTGGTTTCTGATGTATAAATGTGTGTGTGCGTGTGTGTGTGTCTGGATTTTTTGCTAATATTTTGTTTCAAATTTCATATCTACTCTTAGGAAGATGTGATCTTTTCATATTGTCTTTGCTGTGTTTTTTTAATCAAGCCTGTACTAACTGCATAAAGTGATTTGAGAAAATACTTTTCTGTACTCTAGACTATTTGGCATAAATGTGATGTTATTTGCTACTTGCCAGTTGGATATAACTCACCTGTGGACTATTTGATGCTGGAGTCATGGGAGCCCCGTCTGTGTCAGCTCTGGGGTGGTCATGGCACTACTCTGGTTTTCTGTTCCTACCTGAGTCAGTTTTGGAAATTCTTTTAAATTTTTTAAAAGATTTTGTGTGTTTATTTGAGAGAGAGAGAGAGTGTGTGTTTGTGTGTGTGTGTGTGTGCGCACAGGTGTGGGAGGAGGGGCAGAGAGAGAAGCAGGCTCCCTGCTGAGCAGAGACCCGGGTGCGGGCCTCCATCCCAGGACCCTGAGATCATGACCTGACCCGAAGGCAGAAGCCCAACCGATTGAGCCATCTAGGCACCCAGTTTTAGCAATTCAATTTCTCCAGCAATCCAGCCATTTCACTGAAGTTTCTTTAACTTGTGGGAATGCAGTTGCTCACATCCTCACATTTGAACTTGCTGAGATGTTGCCGCTGTGCGTCCTTGTTCCTCACATTGCCTCTGCCTTATCCCTGCGTTCTCCACTAATGGTGCAAAACACGTTCCAGGGTGTTTTCCCTTTTTATTTTCTGGATCTTGATAATCTCTATTACAAATATTTTTGGTTTTGTTAATATTTACTTTTTCTTTATTCTTTCTTTGTATGTTTCCCGTTATTTTACTGTAACTAATTTAGAAGCTTAGCTTGTTAGTCTGAAGCCTTCCTTTTTCTTCAACACCAGCGTCGGAAGCTCTGCTTTCCAAAGACGCGCTGTGTGGCCTTCAGCCTCGGGCAGCACCTGGGTTTGCATCCTCTTCTCTAAGCACCTAGAAGCTGAGAAAACCAGAATGCAAGGTCTCTAGCCTCAACAAACAAGGAGAAGGCCCATTTCAGAGGTATACGTTCCTGTGTTCACCTTGTTTATGGTTTCGGAAAATGTCTTACTTTCCAACCCCATGATGATGCAAATGAGGCATTTAAAAAAAAGCATTTCTCTGTCTTTTTGGCCGGTTTCAGTGAGAGTTGAGTTGGTCAGTTGTGAACCTTCTGAGAATTGTCTGGCCCATGCCTTGGCTGTTCAGGACCCTCGAGGCCACTTGGTTTCCTGCACCCATGCGAGCAGGACAGTGGTTCTTTCCTCCTTTTTAGGCTCTTCTAGGACTCCGTAGCCTGAGTTTGTTGGAATCCATAATGTTACTTCATTTATTCAGAACACAGTGTCTGAGTGTTTGGGCTGTTGTCCCTGGCCCAGTCACCAGCCTCTGGCTCTCAGAGCCTGTTGTCAAATTGAAATTCAACCATAAGCTGGCCGACAGGTCCTAAAGTCTTCTCTAACTTTGCTTCATGCGCCCAGCGGGATATTACTTGATATAATGTAAACGCCAAGGTAGGTGAGGTTTGGAGTCTCTCCATCAGAGGACTCCTCTGCCCTGCGTGAATCTGTGGACGCTAACGGATGCGGACAAGGCGGAAAGAAGGACACAACACTCCACGCTCTTGCCTCTGTATCTCTTCATTCCCGATGTTTGCGAAGCTCTGATTTTGTTCGGCCAGGATGATGTCATAAAGCAACAGCAAAGGCCATGAAAACAGTAGCGATTTCACGGAGTGCCAAATCTGACAGAGCCCACAATGAGGTGTCTGCACACATCGCAGCTACTTTTCACAACAGAAGAGGGAAGACGCACTTCGATTTTGGCAGGGGAGCCCAGAGAGTTTATGGAGCACTTGATGGTTTTGAATGTGCTTTAAGTCTTGCTTCATGTTTAGAACAACTCTGTGTGGCAGTTTAGGATGAATGTGACTGACCACCTATAAAGTGGGAAAATCAAGGCTTAGAGCCATGAAATGACAAGTCCAAGGTCTCATAGCTACCACATAGCAAAGCTGACTCTCCAACATCCTGAATCTTGTTCACTTTCCTATATAACAGGTCACCCGAGGCCTTTCCGTATCAAGGCTTGGCATTTGTGGTTTCCATTTGTCTGTGGTCACAACAGCAGACATCCCATCTCACTACTAAGTTTACGGTTTGGGTCGTGGGCTATCTGGTTACAGCATCCGCCACTGCAGTACGGCGGAACAGTGCTGTGCTCCGTGGGCACCGGGACAGCGGCCAGACTCTGATGCCTTGCAGACCTTGTAGCGATTCGGTCTTCATCCTAAGAGCAGGGAGAGGCCAGCAAAGGCTTTGGGGTTGGGCTGGGTGTTTGTTAAATATCACTCAGTTTTCGGTGTGTAAAATGGCTCGGAGGAGGTAGGAAGGAGGCTTTTGCAGCAGCCCCAAGGAAAAACTGGCCAGGGCCTGGCCGCAGAGGTGAAGAAGAGAGGAAGATTTGAGAAATACTTTGTGGGAAAACGAGGTGTGACGTGATGACTGAGCAGTTGAAGAAGCTGAGGAACAGGAGACTCAGGAGACGCACCTGGTTACCAGCTTCACACGGCGCTGATGTGATTCCACCCTCGGAGCTGAAGAACATGCAGGGGGCAGGGGGACACGAGAACCACTGGAGGGCTTCCCCAACCCCAGGCTCGCTCTCTCCCCATCGCTGAGTCTGATTCTGTGTGTGGGTCCCAAGAGTCTGAATTCCTAACAACCTTCAGGTGACACTGACCTGCTGATCTGCCCGCCAGACCTTAGCTGAAGGTTAGATTTTAGAAATAGCTTGAATTGAGTTCTCATTATGCCAAGTGTGACATAATTAAACTCCTTTCCCCTTGTTTTACATTAAAATCAGGGGCACACTGCAGCCCTTCTTTCCCTTTTAGGAGAAGCATCATGGTGTTGTGAAGAGGGCCTGGTTTACAGTGCCAAAGTCCTGAGTTCAGGTCCAACCTCTTCTATTTCCTCTCAGGGTGACTTCATGATAATTACACAACTTTCATAAATACCAACTTTCTAGTCAATGAGATGGGCATGCCCACTCTATTTATGTGAAAGTGTTTTAACTGTAAAGTCCTCTGCTTCCGTGGAGAATATCGCCTGCTAATTCCTACTGTGCCTTTGCGTCATTTTCACCAGCTAAGGTAGAAGCCTCGGAGGGCAGTTTACTCATGACTTCACCAGAAAGAGCTGGTTCGGGCTTTGCCCAATTCAGGAGCATGGTCAACAAATATTAATTTAATTGTCCTAAACGTTTAATGCATTTTAATACTCTAGTCATGCTTCCATGTCTCATTTAAAACCCCTCCCAGGGCGGTAAGAACCCAGGGCTCATCCTCAGTCCTCCTGCACCTTATCACCTTATCCTGCAGCCGTTTTTGGAGAGCAGTCAGCTTCCGGTCCTCAACGCCACCCACTTACAAGGCTCTGAAATTTACCTTTGAAAAGCTCACATTTTACCTCAATTGTTACCATTTCAGTGTATGTATAAATATGTGTGTATGTGTGTGTATATGTGTATGCATATTTATGTGAGGTATTATAGAATGTGGCTTTGGCTTTAATTGCCTTATCAACACCAATATTTATCTTTACCTTCTGATATTTTGTCTGGATCTGTGGGGCACGTGACATACTGATGACAGTGTTGGGTCTTTCTCGTGAATCATATTTGATTTTTTAAAAAGATTTTATGTATTTGAGAGAGAGTGAGTGAGAGACAGAGAAGGAGCAGGGGGAGCTGCAGAGGGAGAGGGAGAAGCAGACTCCCCACTGAGCAGGGAATCAGACTTGGGGCTCAGTCCCAGGACTTCAGGATCATGACCTGAACTGAAGGCAGACACTTAACCAACTGAGCCACCCAGGCACCCCCATATTTGGTTTCTAAACATGAACGCAGTCCCTTCAGTGGTCTCCAGTTCTGATACAGCAAAGTGCATTCAAACAACAGAAAGGCTTAGAAGACGCCAGGTTTCTCATCTGGATTTCACCACATTTTGAAACTCCGGAGGCTACCAGAGAATTCTACCAGGAATCAGGAGACTGTTCTGGAACACAGGGCTTACTTCACCCTTCAGGTGAAGGTGCACAGCCTTGTTACTTACCAAGGGCTTTCCCTAAACAAAATCAAGATAGAACACAATGTCTTTTTAGAAGGTTGCTTCTGATAGCCGATCAGCTCTGGCACAGGCAAGATGATGACAAACCTTCCAAGTGACATTGAGCTGTAAGGTGAATGAAAGGATGCATTTTTGTTTTTGCTTTACATATGTGACAGCACTTTAAAATTAGAGAGAAAAAATATTTAAACACTTTTATAATCAATCTTGATCATGTATATCCTAGAAACATAAAAATTTACTTCTGGCAGTAGTGAGGATGTCTTTGCCAGTGAGTATCCCATGTAAAGTCAATGAACACGCAGTGTTGTATGTGTGTGTATTTTCCTTTGTCTGACTTTCTTTTGCATTTATGATTAGCTCGATGTCTTTCCTCATGAGAAATTCAATAATGTAAGATGTTTACTGTACCACATTCCCCTGGCCACCTGCTCTATCTCTGTAACCTACAGGTCTCCCGCACACTCCCATTCTCCTGTGATTCTTCCTTCTCATTTTGCCCTTTGGATTTTCCAGATGGCGTGTCTAGCACTTCTTTCAGTATTTTAAGAGGACCCTTGCTTGCGACATTGCTTCTCAGTGCACTGTATTTTATAACAGAGTTAAAAATAGTTTAAAAGCTGAGTGGAAGTCACGGTGTCGGGCCAAAGCCAAGTTTAATACAAGCCTCCAAACTCACGGGAGCTCAGGGGTTGCTTTAAATTTGTGTGTGTGTGTGTAGAGGACTTGGGCCTCTGTGAAATGACAAGTCTTAACACTGAGCTCTCTGGATCATGAACACAGTCATCTCAGTGGTAAACACAGTAGCTCTGTCCGCTCTTGAGAATTTGAAAGGTCAGTCTCGGCCCAGATATCCTGTCCATAACTTATTTTTTGCAATTACTTTAAAATGTTTTCTTTTGTTTTCCTCTCTCTTGTGGAAATTGGTCTTCTGATCACCACATCACCTGATACTTAACAAGTATTTTGATTTCTAGAAAATTCTAACTTCACTCATAAAAATTTAGTTTTGCTCCCCTTCTTGTCCCCCATCCTCCCCGAGAATTAATGTACATTTGAAACAGCAAAGAGCTTTCTGGTCCAAAAGCCCTGCTTGGTTGTTTGTTTTGCATTTGTCTTTACTGCTTTTATCTACTAGCAATAGGTTCTAGAACGCACCAAAGTCTTTTTTTTTTTTAACTATTTTTATTTGTTTATTTGACAGAGAGAGATCACAAGTAGGCAGAGAGGCAGGCAGAGAGTGAGGGGGAAGCAGGCCCTCCACTGAGCAGAGAGCCCGATGTGGGACTCAATCCCAGGACCCTGAGATCATGACCTGAGCCAAAGGCGAACCTTTAACCCACTGAGCCACGCAGGTACCCACCTAACATCTAATAACATACAGAACTGTGCTTTATGTGAACATCCTTAGTAACAGACTGGCCATTAGATTGCTTTTCTTTTGTTATAGTTCCATTAATTTTGGTGGATAATCATGAATATTCTTAAACACACTTTCTTCTTCTGAGGCGGTAGTTGCTAAGTTACCCTAGGTTTACTTCTTGTATAAATCGGTACAGCTAAAGAATTTATTTAGTTGAATTTACATTTTATGACTCTCCAAAATAAATGAACTCATTTGCCTTTTTTAGGATTGCTTTAATTATTACCTTTTGGATGATTGTACTTACGGGACCTGTCCTCAAACAGTAATCTGGGATTTCATGGACGTTGCCCCCTCCTTTCCTCTGAAGTGCCATGGAAAGTAAAATGACAATTCCACGTATTAGTTTAAGCTTCTTCTTCTTCTCCTCCTTCTTCTTTTTTTTTTTTTTTGTTAAGTGCCTTCCCCATACATAGCAGCAATAAAAATATGGGTCTACAATCTGTCATCTGCAATTCAGAAGTCCAAAACACACTGAAAAACTATTTTTGTGTGTTTGTTTAGTTGCCCATTTGTAGGCAAACCTGCCTTGCTCCAAAGTTGTGAGACAGTCACACCTGCCCCAGGCAGATGGGAGCCCTGGGCTGTCACTCTGCCTCCTCCATGTGGGCATGGCCACGCTTGCACCGGTGGGCTGGACTGCTGGGAGCTCCCCAGGTTCTCCAGAACGTCACGCAGTGCGGGGTGCACGCACACTCCATCTTTTCTAATATCTGAGTAAGAAATTTCAGTGTGATACATATCTCATCCCAAGGCTTGAGGTAAGGGTTTATAGGTCTGTATTGGAAAGTAAATTGAATTTGGGCCTTTCTAAAGTATAACATGATTCACTGGTTTCAGTATAAAGGATGAATTGTAAAAAATTTAATCAAGAGCAGTTGTTTCTTGAGCTGTGATAAAATGCTGACTTTGCTTTTTCCCCATTTCAGAAAGGGTTAAATAATTTCAGGAATTTAGAAAAAAATTTTTTTTATTATGTTATGTTAGTCACCTCTAATATAATGAAGCATTTGCTAAATAATGCATCCCCCAGGAGTTAGGGCTTTGTCTTTAACCAACCGTTTTGCCTTCTTTCCAGTTAGGCAGTGGTAGGCACCAGAGTGACCTGAATTCCATTTGGGCCCCCAGGTGAAGTCAGTCATCATTCCAGAAACAACTGAATGTTCAGACTGGGAAAAGAAAGAGAAAAAAAAAAATTACCCAAATGGCTAATGCTGAACTTGGTTGTTTTTTCAGGATGACAGATGTGGGACTAGTCCTGTGTCAAGTTGTGAAGGGAAATATTTCCCTCTGATCCCCCCCAACGCTTTTCTGACCAAACCCCAAAGCTCCGTCTTCCTGCCAGAGGAATGTAATACTTCTCAGCGAGTGGCTAATTCTTCTAAGGTTGATCTCTTAAACGTGATGTTAGGGTAGAGCGAGACTCCACGTAGGGACATTTACAGCGTAAAAAGTGGCTCTTGGAGATTTAAAGATGAGATCCTCACAGAGTGAGTCTGTAATGGTGGGACGGCCGGAATTAGGTTGGGTAATGTGGGGAGGGACTCGTGTCTGAGAGCCAGCAAGGTGGGACGGCCGGAATTAGGTTGGGTAATGTGGGGAGGGACTCGTGTCTGAGAGCCAGCAAGGTGGGACGGCCGGAATTAGGTTGGCTAATGTGGGGAGGGACTCGTGTCTGAGAGCCAGCAAGGTATTCCATTAGGAGCACCCTCTCCACTTGCTCATTGGATTGCTGCTCTGTATTCTGGGAATACACTCAACTGACTCGTTCTGTGTTGTTTTTTCTTCCTTACATGCCTTTAAAAAATGTATATGGAGTCTACGTAGCTTTGCTTTAATGGAATACTAAAAAAAAGATGAAGTGCCAAGAAGTGGTTGACGGCAGTGGTAAATCGGGTCTGAAATACAGGGCGTAGGAGATGAGACGTGCGTGCGCACTTTCCCAAGGTGAGAGCAGGGTTTGGAGAATCCGTCTTTCCGATGGGCTGGCTCCTGAGGTCCATGATTAGAGGAAGAGGAGGCATAGAAGAGTAGCCCAGGTGAATATTTGATTTCTGTCACTTTTGATTTTCCTTTTCATTCGTCTTCCACATGCTAACAGTTTGCCATCTGTATAGTAATAGCTGTTGTCCAAGACGATGCCAGGGTTCGCCGACAAACTCTGGTGCCACTGCAAGTTCTTGTGATGACAATGACTTCAGACAGGAAAAGGGCGAAATGCACATAAATGCAATATAGAGCTTTAGATTCATCCATGCAGAAATAACATCTTTAAATTTTTTTGAGTATGACAAAGGAGTTCTTTCCTCTTTGTATAATTATTTGGAAGTACAATATCCAATAATTGGGGAATAAAAAAGAATACCTAATACCACTTTGCTTCGGTGATGACCTTAAGCAACTATGAAAGAGTTTCATCCTTCTAAATTGTTTTCATCCACATAGTGGATTCATATCATATGCATGTTTAACTCGCAGGCATTCGTGTCTAAACCATTATTTAATAAAAGAGAGACAAAATAATTTAAATAACGTAAGCAACAAAGTAGTCATTTGTGCCAGTGAGTGCAAACCCCAAATAAAACATTAGGAGGGCAGTCACATGGAAAGCATGAGAAGGAATGTGGGCAGCCTCCAGGAATACAGTCTGATCCCAGCTGATGAGGAGCAAAGAACCAGGGGCCCCAGTGTTAGGAGGGCAAGGGGGTGGATTTAGCCAACAGTGGGCTTGGAAATGCACAGATCCCAGAGCTCTAGAGATAAATGCAGCCCGCACACACCTTGACTTCATTCCGGTAGGATATGCAGAATTAATACAGTGGGTTTAAGGAGGAGAAATTTGGGTCAGGGAGTGGGAATGGAGGTTCTTTTGCAATATTTTGTATAAGGAACAAGACTCATGGATTTTGGTGTTTGGATGCATCTACAAATGGGCAAACTAACCTGTGGTCATTTTTCATAAAGGTATAAATTATGCTCTAAAAATAGATGAGATTTTAGCGCAGAAAAGTTGCACTTTGAAATCAGATACTACCTTTATTCTTTTATTTTGATTGTTTATCACTAGGCTAGAAATAGGCTAAAATGAAAGGGACAGAGCATTAGAGAATGAGCCAGATGATGAGGAGGAAAACCTTTCCATATTTTCGGAATAAAAATAAAGGTGTTAACATAAACCCAATTTCAGCACCTCTGGAATATATTCCTTTAATGTGTTATACCTTCACTTGGATTCTGGAGTTTTTTTTTATTTTTAAAAGATTTTATTTATTTCTTTATTTTAGAGCGTGTGTGAGTGCACGTTGGGGGAGGGGCAGATGGAGAGAGAGTGAAGCTGAGGCAGACTTCTCACAAGCTTGAACCCCAAGGCGGGGCTCAATCCCCATGACATTGAGATCATGACCTGATCCGAGGTCAAGAGTCAGACACTTAACTGACTGAGCCATCCAAGCATCTGGTTCTTTAGGTTTTGAGGGAAATCATTGTCATCCATCATTCATTCTATGGTCAGAAGTAGCCATCTTCAGTTTTTAGCTACTTATTCTCATATATGCCTATCATTCTGATGTTTGCCTTTGTATTTCTGAATTCTATTCCTCTATTGCTATATTGTTTGTTTTTAATGAGATAATATCTGTCAACTTTCTAGTTTTGAAGGTGAGGATTTAGATTTCTCATCTCCACTCCAAAGGTACCAACACTTCTCCCTCAACCTCCAAAGGTAGTTATAACTTAGAAAATACCCAGCATCTCCATTATCATGACCACATTAATACTATTCATAACTGAGGCTCCCAGGTATAATGCCTACCTTCCCTTCTTGTCTGATGTTTTTGTTTGTTTGCCCTGGAGGTACCAATGATCTTACTTGCTTATCTATTTTATTTATGCGTTTACTGTACCAGAAGGGGATCCGCTCCATCAGATGCATGGCATTTTTGAACATCTGGTCTAAAGCCCTAGGTCCTCCCGGTGTGTGTGGGGCATGTCTCCCCCCAGGCTTGTACACTGGGGCATATCCTTCCTTGTATTGGAAAATCCCTTATCCTCTTTCCTGAGTTGAGTCCCACACCCTTTTGCTCTCTTGGTCGACCACTTGAATTCAGGTGCTGGACATCCTTTAGTATCTTCCTAAGAAAGAACACATAAGAGGCTAATTTTTGACATATATGTGTGTTGTACTTGACTGCTTGTAGCAGAAAGCATAACTCTTATGGCAGAGTTTGGGGTTTCTTTTTGTTCACATGGCAGGAAGTGTGAGGGACATTCAGGTCTCATGTGGCATCTGCTATGTCATCAAGGTGTCGTATCCACCCCATGATTTCATTATGTCATGCTGAGCTTTACTTCTGACCTCACATCTGTGTTCCAGAAAAAAGGAACCAGATCTTCTCCTTGCACATTTTTGTCCTCCTCTTTGGGAGAGAAGAAAGCCTTTGTTGCAGCATTCTGCACACTTTTAATGGGCAGATTGATGTAATGTGAGAACCCCTAGATGCCAGGGTTGTTTGCGGGGCTCTTCCTGTCATGAGCAAAACTGTGGTTGTGCTAATAAGGAAACGGGGGTTGGGGAATGTGGTTAAGGGCTCTCCCACACCTCGTCTGCTGCTCCTTTCTTATTCTAACTCTCACGCTTTATTATTAGTTTACTGGATGGAATTCTCTGTTGGAAACCACTTTCCCTCAGAATCTTGCAAGTGTCTCTCCTTGTGTACTTGCACACATAAAACTCCTTGGACTTCTGGTTCCTCAGGCTTTTTATGTGGTCTCTTCTCAGCCTCCGGTGGGCTTTGAAATTCAGGATTATGTATTTTGATGTGGGCTCCTTTTTGACCATAATTTGGGCCCTCAGTGAGGCTTCTTCATCTGTAAACTTGGGTCCTTCAGTTGCAGGAATATTTTCTTTCTTTTTTTTTTAAGATTTTATTTATTTATTTATTTGACAGAGAGAGAGAGATCACAAGTAGGCAGAGAGGCAGGCAGAGGGAGAAGAGGAAGCAGGCTCCCTGCCGAGCAGGGAGCCCGATGCGGGGCTCGATCCCAGGACCCTGAGATCATGACCTGAGCCGAAGGCAGAGGCTTTAACCCACTGAGCCACCCAGGCACCCTGCAGGAATATTTTCAATTTAGTTCTTGATGATTTCTTCATTCTCTTTTTTTCTTNCATGACCTGAGCCGAAGGCAGAGGCTTTAACCCACTGAGCCACCCAGGCGCCCTGCAGGAATATTTTCAATTTAGTTCTTGATGATTTCTTCATTCTCTTTTTTTCTTTCTCTTTTTCTGTATCTCTTAGTTGGACACTGGACTTCAGGTATGGATCTTCTACAGTCTTAACCTTTTTTCTTCTGTTTTCTATCTTTTGTTCTACTTTCCAGGAATTCTGATGTGAGTTTCTCCAGTCCTTCTATTATACTTTCTGTGTGTGCCATCAAGTTTCAATATGCAAGGGGTCTTTCTGGTTCTCTGAACTTTCCTCCCTTTCATATAAATTCTCATTCTTATTTTAGGTATGCATTATCTTCTCCTACTGTCCCCAAAATGTCATTTTTTCTTGAAATTTTCTTCTGTAACTTTTGTTTCCTACAAGTTTCTGAGATTTTCTTTTCTTTTGTTTGGTTTCATGTCTATTTCTCTTCTTAGACACTCTTCTCAGACATCTGGAAATCCTTCCCCTCCAAAGCTGGCTTGAGGCTCTGTGTAAATGCATGTGCTTGTCAACACATAAGCTTCCTCAGGGGCTGGTCTGGCTGAGTTACTTCACCAGGGAAGCTCCAGATGTAGTTCTAGAAAGTCTCATTCTTAGAAAAAAATCCTACAGAATTCTCCCTGTGGTGTTCAAGCCCACTTGCCACAAGTCTATGGAGGAAGTGTGGGATCCACGCTCAGTGTGTTTCCTCATCCTCGGTGCCTCCCACACACCTCAGGTGCACGCCTATTCTCCCCACTCTTGGGACTCAGTCCCTCCAAGACCCGGTTCCTGGGCTCTGACCTGCTGTGAGAGGGTCAGCCACCCTGCCCCTTCCAAGGTGAGGAAAATAGTCTGCAAGGAACATGGTTGCTTCTTGAATAGACCTTCAGTGTTTCTGCTGTATACCCACCTCCACACGACCCCCGAATTCCTCAGCATTCCTGGGACTCTGAAGCCCAGATCTGCCTGTCTCCAGGCACTGATGCAGGGACTGTTCCTTTCATCCCGGGGCTTTCTGCTTCTGAGATTTTATTGCTGTCACCTTTCCTTCTGTTTCACGGTCTTGTCTCCTTGGGTTCATGCCTCCATGCACTCTCACTTCCGTCACCTTCGTGGGCTTTGAGAGGAAGCAATGATCTGTTGTGCTCAGTGGGAGTCCAGCGTTCCCTACCAAGTGCAGAATTCACACACCTTCTCACACACCTTCCCCCTGCCCTCGCCCTTGGCTTCTCCTGCCTACTCAATACTCAGAGGAGCAAATGTTGAGGACTTGCTGAAGAAAAGAGCAATGCCAACGTGAATCTAGGAGGCTCGTGTATGACGTTAGAGAGCATGCCTATGGCAACCCCCCAGTCAGGACAGTTGCCTGACGAGTATACAGAGAAAGGGGCCAAATGTTTAAAATACATCTGACCTGAAATTTTCATCAGCTATGATAGTGTGACAACCGGTATTTTTGTCCTCAAGAAAGGAGGCCTCTTCTAGGCTCCATGCTTCAGTCCTTGGACTTTGGCTTACCCTCAGCCCGGGACCTGCTGCTCTTGCCTCCTCCATTGACTGTCTGCCAGCTTCTGTGATCCTAGATTGTGCTGGCTTCTGGTGAGCTGTTCCTGTTTCCCTGAGGTGTTCTCCACCTCACAAGGATCTGGAAATTCTTCAGATACTTTTGAGATGGTTTAGCAGATCATCTGTGAGTAATAAAGCCCATGTGAAGACTCAGACAGTAGGTCTCTATGATCTTTATGTGCGTCATAATATAAATAATAAGCCAATCATAACAGGCTGATCCCATATTCCTTCATGTCTGTAAGTTCTGAAGAAATAATTCTGAGGAGTAACGAAGAGCAATAATCTCATGTTTAAATAAAAAATCTGGGAAGCACAGAGGGGTCTCTGGTAATAAAAACTCACTATTATTTACATGGAAACTCACACACAGCAATGGAGATAGCCTGGCTAGCTACATGAAGCCACCCCCCCCTTCACTTGATTAGAACTGAGCCGAGGACAGACATCAGGCATCAAAGTCCTCTCAGCAGCCCCACAAGACAGTGCAAGTTCTTACTTGGAAGTTTTAGGCTTGCAGGGCCTTTAAAACTCTCACTTGGAGTCAGCTGCTTTTATTTTACCCACAATTCAAACAAAACTTGTCATTTTATTCTAAAGATGCATAGATGGGAAGAGAAGTCAGCTGCTATGGGAAGGCTTCTAGGAGGGGAGACCTAGGTCACTAACAAGACACAGAACAGAAGATTGATGGAACGGAGCACAGGGCTGGAATGAGCAGAGTGGTGCTGACATAGATTCGGAGGTAGTTGTATGACCTTGGGTTTAGCTTCGTGTAGAAATAGATGGATAGATGGAGAAATGACTGGATGTGCATGTGGGTCTGGCAGGTGATGCTTCCTAGCTCTGTCTGCCGAGGGGCCGAGAAGCAGCGATGCCCTGTGGCAGTGAGCCCACTCAGAATGCAGAACTTGGTTTCTGATACCGTTCTCCCTTAAAAGGAGCTAGGGTTGCTTGGGGAAATGACTGGTTCTAGAAGGAGGCAGGACATAGATAAGATGAGCCTGGAACATCTTGTAGTTCCAGAAAGAAAGGAAGCGCTCAAATATCACAGACATGTGGACATGTCAGAGGGACACAGGAGCCATCCTGGAAAACTCCCAAAGGCCAAAGCTGAAAAAATGTGAGCAACAAAATTAAAAAACGTAGTATTAGATTAAAACCCCAAATAATTATCAATGAGTTCACACTTACATAAATAAGAGATTAAAGAAATGAATGGAGAAGAAACAAGTCTTCCAGGCAGAAGAATTTCAAATAAATTATGCAGACAGTCTACCCTCGAGTTAGGTGGAGGAGAGGCCTCCAGCCCTGATGTGCAGGCTGGGTGTGGTGACTTCCTTCCGAAGAGGATAGGATTGAAAGGGGTGCAAGCACCTTTCCTTGAAGAGCTCCATGAACACGATCTCAGCTGGTGACCAAGGTCAGTGCTGACAGTCAGTCATAAGTCATGTGAACAGCGGGGATGCTTGATATTGGGTGACAATGATGTACATTACCTCTGGGGCCTCTGTCCCAGAGACACGTTATCCAGTCTGCCTAGGAGAGAAACATAACACTGCTGCAAATACAGGGGTGTTCTACAAACTATCTGACCAGAACTCCTCAAAACCCTTAAGACCATCAAAAACAAAGTCTGAGAAATCATCTCAGCAGAAGCAACCTCGGGAGACGTGGCCACTAATGTGCAGGGGAACCCTGGATGGACAGCAGGACAGAAAAGGGAGCTTAGGCAAAAACTAAGGAAATATGAATAAAGTATGGACTTCAGTCAATAGTGAGATGTCAATATTGGTTCATTACTTGCAACAAATCCGCCATAGGAAGGTAAATGCTAACAGTGGGAGAAACTGGGAGAAGGTATGTACTAAAAAAATTTATTACATTGGGGTGCACATGGCCCTTCTTTTCACTACATCTGTATCTTTGGGGTAAATGCCCAGTAGTGCAATTGCTGGATCATAGCATAGCACTATTTTTAACTTTCTGAGGAACCTCAACATGGTTTTCCAAAGTGGCTGCACCAACTTGCATTCCCACCAACAGTGTAAGAAGGTTCCCCTTTCTCCACAATGTCTCCAACATTGGTTGTTTTTTGCCTTGTGGATTTTTGCCATTTAAACTGGTATAAGGTGGCATCTCAGTCTGGTTTTGATTTACATTTCCCTGATGACTAATGATCACCATTTTTTTCATGTGTCTGTTAGCCATTTATATGTCTTCTCTGGAGAAGTGTCTGTTCATGTCTTCGGCCCATTTTTTTGACTTGCTTATTTGTTTTTTGGATGTTGAGTTTGAGTTCTTTATACATCTTGGATACCAGCCCTTTATCTGTGGTGCCATTTGCAAATATTTTCTCCCTTTCTGCAGGCTGTCTCTTTAGTTTGTTGACTGTTTCCTTTGCTGTGCAGAAGCTTTTTTTCTTGATGAAGTCCCAAAATTTCATTTTCACTTTATTTCCCTTGCCTTTGGAGACATGTCTTGAAAGAAGTTGCTGTGGCTGATGTTCAAGAGGTTACTGCCTATGTTCTCTAGGATTTTGATGGATTCCTGTCTCACATTGAGGTCTTTCATCCATTTGGAGTTTATCTTTGTGTACGGTGTGAGAGAACGGTCCAGTTTCATTCTTCTGGGTATAGTTGTCCAATTTTCCCAGCACAATTTACTGAAGAGACTGTCTTTTTTTCCACTGGATATTTTTTCCTGCTTTGTCGAAGATTAGTTGACCATAGAGTTGAGGGTCCATATCTGCGTTCTCTATTCTGTTCCATTGATCTATGTGTCTGCTTTTGTGCCAGTACCTTGCTATCTTGGTGATCACAGCTTTTTAATATAGCTTGAAATCAGGCAACATGATGCCACCAGCTTTGTTTTTCTTTTTCAACATTTCCTTGGTGATTTGGGGTCTTTTCTGGTTCCATACAAATTTTAAGATTATTTGTTCCAGCACTTTGAAAAATGTCTTTGGTATTTTGATTGGGATGGCATTGAAAATATAGATTTCTCTGGGCAGCATAGACATTTTAACAATGTTTATTCTTCTGATCCATGAGCATGGAATGTTTTTCCATCTTTTTGTGTCTTCTTCAATTTCTTTCATAAGTGTTCTATAGTTTCTAGAGTAGAGATAATTTACCTCTGTGGTTAGGTTTATTCCAAGGTATCTTATGGTTTTTGGTGCTATTATAAATGGAATCAATTCCCTAATTTATCTTTCTATGTTTACATTGTTAGTATATAGAAAAGCAGCTGATTTCTGTGTATTGATTTTATATCCTGCCACATTATTGAATTGCTGTTATGAGTTCTAGTAATTTGGGGGTAGAGTCTTTTGGGTTTTCCATATAAAGTGTCATGTCACGAGTTTGACTTCTTCTTTGCCAATTTGAATACCTTTTATTTCTTTTTGTTGTCTGATTGCTGGTTGCTAGGACTTCTAGTACTATGTTCAACAATAGTGGTGAGAGTGGGCGTCCCTGTGTTCCTGATCTTAAGGGAAAGGCTCTCATCTTTTCCCCATTTGCATCGACATGGATGGAAGTGGAGGGAATTATGATAAGTGAAATAAATCAAGCAGAGAAGACAATTGTCCTATGGTTTCACTTACAGGCAGAACATAAGAAATAGCATGGAGGACATTAGTAGAAAGAAGGGAAAAATGAAGAAGGGAAATCAGAGGGGGAGACGAACCATGGTGGACTCTAAGAAACTGAGGATTTTAGAGGGGAGGGAGTAGAAGGATGGGTGAGCCTGGTGGTGGGTATTAAGGAGGACTCGGATTGCATGGAGCACTGGGTATTGTACATAATGAATCATGGAACACGACATCAAAAACTAATGATGTACTGAATGGTGACTAACATAACATAATAAAATAAAAGAAAAAATCATTTAAAAAATAAAAATAAATTAAATTTTATTACAAAAAAGCAACAGAACTCCAAATAATGTCCAGTCTGGAGTAAATTAGCATACGTGCACTTAATTTTACATAATACAGTGGAAACTGAGATCATACAAACCCGTTCCTCGAGATCAGTGGATCGAAGTTCAATTTCTGGGTAAGAGCTCACCAGTTGTATGCTTTCTGGCAAACACTTAGCATTCAAACAAGATTCGGTAAGGTTCCTTGTATGTAAAATCTGATAATAATAGTATCTATTATTTCATAGGGTTTTCAGAGCAACACATTATTTTATTAGTATATGCTACTTAGTTCAGTTCCTGGCAGATAATGAGCAATTGAGAGTGTTCACTATCATTAAAGCACAAGGCAACCCTGTCGTGATGGTCTCAGGCACGGATAAAAGGTGAAATTACTTGTAAAATAACTGAATCAGAAAGAGGAAAAGTGTGACATTGTGGAAAGTTCCATCTAAAATGTGGAGATGCACAGTCCGCCCAGTTGAGTGCGATAGAGGGACGTGGGACATGGGGTGGGCAGGAGGCTGCATGCACGTGGGCGTCCACATCTCGGAGGTTCTCACGGGGCCCGGGTTTTCATTTTGTTTTCCCTTAGATTTGCCATAGAATATGGGCTGGCAGGTGAGCAGTGGGTGTCATAGGTGAGCTGCAGGATTTGAGGTAGAAGGTTAGCAGTGGCAGAGCCGCTGAACCCCCAGGTTGGGGTGTCTGTCCAGGGGAGGGATAACCTCTAACTAGAAAACCGAACTGCCTCAGGTGGCCCTTTCCCGGCAGCTCGAAGTAACTAAAATATTCCTTTAGGTGACATACCTCTTTCAGTAGAACTCTGTAATTAGCAGTAGTAATGCTCACTGCCTAGTGCTCGGATATCCTGATCCCAGGTTCCTAGCAGAGAGCATGATGTGGTGGCGGCCGTAGTTCACGCACCTGCTGCAGGCGAACAGCACGCACACACACACGGACAGGGCTGGTGACCGGCACCCGAGCTCTCCCTTCCAACACCGGGGAGGAAGACTGCAAGATGCCCTCCCAGCTGTGGCCCGCGGCTGGGGTGGGCTGAGGGCCATTCCTCTCTAGGGCGTGCAGGAGAGGGGCGGGCGATCGTGTGAGAGCTCGCCTCACCCCTGCTCAGGACGCTGGGCGCTCTGTGCGCGAGGCTCCGGGCTGACCGCTCCCACCTCATGTTAGCTTGGGGGCAGTGCCCCACCGTCTGCGTCAGGTGCCTGGCCACCTATCCCCCAGATCTCCAGCACTCCTGCAGGCCCCTGTGCTGGGCGGACCCCTCACGCAGAGAACAGATAGAAGGGCGCCTACGTCCCTGCCCGGAGTCTGGCTGACAAACACAACCACATTCCGGGAGAAAAGGCATTAAAGAGACTGAGCTGGAAGAAGCAGCCCACAAGCCCTTTGATGCCTCCGACTTCCCTTGAACAATTTCTCTGTTCTTGGTTTTCCTTTTCATCCACAGCGTACGGGAGAAGGTGGATGCGGGTTCACTCAGCCTTGCCATTTGCCCACTGGTGCAGATGCCTCAAAAGAAGGAGACCTTTGAGCTCCTGCAATGCTCACCTGGGGCTCTGAACTTGCTGAGCCTCAGAGGGCCATGGCTGGGTCCCCAGCGTGCCTGACACCATCCTGGCTGGCCTCCGGTCTCTCCACACCCCTTGCTTTATCCGCTGCTTGCGATGCTCTCCTCTCAGGGAGGTGCTGTTTTCACGCTGAATTCCCAAACATAGGACGAACTGGGGAGATGTCTGCCTTGTAGCTTTAGCTTCCACCCTGGCCTCCCCAGGCAGTGTTCACAAGCGCAGTGAACACACACATTTAACGTGGTTAAATGTGACGTGGCTAGTTAAAACCCACTTCTCTGTGGTCCACAGTTTCTAAGTACGAAATAAAGAAGAGCTTCTATTCAGGGTCAGCATGCCCATGGATGAAACAAAGAGAAGGGGGTAGGTGGGTCTGGCCAGTGGTTGGAGATGTTTTCATGCCACAGGCCTCTTGCAGGCCCAGCAGGCCACTGCAAAAATTGTCTCCACACTTGCTCCCCAGGTTCCTCTGATGCTCGTGATTTGTGCAATTGCTAACCAACATTGAGAACAGGAAATTACTGTTGGTGCAGCTCTGTCAGCCACTCTGTAGACCTCTTCTGATCTGCCCATTCATCTGGAGGCTCTTTTCTGTGCACACTTCCAGCCTGCATTGCGTATACCTGTGTCCCCAGGTATACCGGTGTCCCCTCCAACCTGACGCTCTCTGTCCTTCCTCATCTCCACGATGGTGGAAATGAAGTCTGCCTCAGCTGATGACTCACACATGTGATTGCAGAAGACACATTCACATACCACAAAGGGAGGCAGGACATTTCCTTTAGGTCAGAAAGTGTCCCTATAAATCAGTTCTGCTTCCGGGTCCAAGCTCTGGTGTGCGGTGCGTAGGAAGTATGGTGCTCACGGCCCTCATGCTGGCTCCCAGGCTGAAGGCAAACTTCACCAACAGCTAAAGGAGCCAGTTCCAGCTTCCTGCCAGCAGAAGCTTTAGATACAGAACTTGGCTAATTCAGAGAATCAGCTACCTTTTTTTGTGTCAGAAGGTGGGATATCTGACATGACTCTGGAGACTCTAGGGAACTGGTGAAGAAGTTTGACATTGGAGATAAAATCATGGCTATGAAATAAGGCATTTTGGGGGAAGCCCAGCATCATGGAAGCAATGCTTGTTCTAAATTAAGAAATCTGTGGACGAAGGATGCATCTGGAATTGGTTATGGCGTATACACATTCGATTCAGATTTTTGCCCAAATATGCAATGATATTGCACAATAGAAATAGGAAAAGCTTGCAAATACACACAAATGCACACAGCACACACATGCCTGTGTGCAAACACACACAGAGTAGATGAACTGAAAGCTTTTTGCAATGATAATGATGTTGAATACCAAAGGGAAATTTCAACATGACAATACATGAAAATATTTTTAATTCTTTAAAGAATTACTTTGTAAATAAGCACAGTCATTTTCTGGAATGAGAAACTTAATAGAGTTCTGGTTCTTAATTGAACAAATGTACATTTAGTGAAATATTCAAAAATATCCTGAATACTGTAAGTTTATTCAATCTGATCTTTGAGAAATTTGGATCAAAGCAATAGAATCTGCATGAAGCTGGTATTAGACCAAATTATCTGTCCATGAACTTGTCACATCTTCTGTTTCCTTGTTGCTTCTCTGTGCTCATCTGGCCAACGATATTGCGTAACCTGGAGGCTTTCTGTGAGGAGGAGTGAGGTCAAAGCGTAGGTAAAGCACCCCCCATAGTGTGCGGCACTTAAAATTGTTCTGTAAATGGTTGCTATTATTATTTGTCCTGATCTTACCTATATATATAGCACACAGCAGGAGTCTATCAATCAATACCGTCAGTTACATTTGGTAGAAGCCCCAGCTGGGAAAGGACAACTTTGCCAAATTGCTTTTATGTCCACCTACAAATTTATACAAATTGAGAAGTGCTTTCTTCTCTTCGGCATGGCCCAGATTCCGTCTTCTGGCCTTTTTATGGTGACAGTCGCTCAGTGGAATTCTTACTTATGGTGTTGAAACTGTCCCCTCTGTGGGACTCCAGTTGAGATCAAACAACAATCCTTCAGACATGGGGACGGATCACGGAAAAACAAGAGGGTGGGGGACTGTCTTGGATATGTAATAATCTTTATTACTGTTACGATTATTGAAACATACAAGTGCAAACATTTAATAAGCAACAATCTGGAAAATAAAAGGGGGTAGAAGTTATGGAAGTAGAGACAGTTTCAGAATTCCTTTCTTAGTTGCTTAGACACAGGGAGGGAACACTTGTGACCAGAGTCTGCCACCGAAGGACCGTGGTGCACAGGACAGCTCTCTCTCTCTGAGAGCACCCGTCTGCTAGTACTTAGCTGCGTGGACAAGCACACACAGTGCTCTACCCTGCGAGTTAGAGACGGGTAGCACTGGTGAGCAGCATCTGGAGCCTTCGAGAACAGGTGTTCTGTCCTGTTCGGGTCCACCTGCCACAGTGGAGACAGGGACAGAGACGGGAATCCGGGGTCCGTTGGTTACCGGGAACCAAATTGCATGTAAGAAGGAAAGGAATTCGGTGTCTGTTGGTTACCGGAAACCAAATTGCATGTAAGAAAGAAAGGAAACATGCTTGTTGTGTTTTCTTTCCTATTATTCTTTACAGAAAGTGATGTACGCCTTGGGATTAGGCTTTCTTTGAAGGAGGAAGCACGTAGAAAGCACATAGTGGAGATATAAAAATCAAAGACGGGAGGCACAGTGTAAGCTGTCTGGCAAGGAAAGAACCTGAAGAAGTGTAGTAGCTGCCAGGAAAGGCTACAGATGAGCACGGAAGGAGCCCTCGGGAGAGGGTGGTGAGCATGACCGAGAGCAGACCCGAGCTGGACAGTGAAGCCCTGAGGCCACAGGAGGAAACACCAGGGCTTTAGAAGGCACAAAAGGCAACTTATTAACAGTGAGCATATTGTGACAAAAAGAAAAATTCATTTTTCTCTGGTCAGAAAGAAGGAAGAGAGCAGGGAGACACAGACCCTGAGGAACACACCGTGCTTAGTAGTCAAGAAAGGCTGTGCAACCCTGACATAGGGCAGGCTCCAGCCCAGATCCTGAGAAATAAGGCAAGATTAACATAGGATTGTAAAATCACCATACATGAAATATTTATGGGAGTCTCTCTATGTGAGCCAGGAGACTACATAAATATGAGCCAAAGTCTCCATGATTTTTAAGACTTTGGTGCAGTAACTGTGAGCATAACACAAAAAAAATGATGTTAATATTCACACTTGGTAATTCCAGATTTTAAAGAATAAGTTCTACAAGATGAAAACCCATCCATTTGGGGTGCCTGGGTGGCTCAGTTGGTTAAGTGTCCTGCTCTTGATTTTGGCACAAGTCGTGATCTCAGGATCATGAGATCGAGCCCCAGGTAGGGCTCTGCACTCAGCAAGAGTCTACTTCTCCCTCTCCATCTGCTCCTCTCCCTGCACATGCGCCCTCTCTCTCTCTCTCTCCCCCTTTCAAATAAATGAATGAATAAAATCTTAAAAAAAAGAAAACCCATCAACATGATACAGAAATTTATTGAACATAGTGGAAATTAGTGAGAAAATGAAAAAAAAAACCCTGGAAAACCAAGTTTATATTTATTGATCTGCATCATAAAGTTCAAGAATCAGAGAAAAATAAGTATTAAATACCTGTATTAGAATCAATTTATACTTAGCTATAACATATAAAGCCTAAATATCAACAGAAATTACTAAGAATAAAATAAATCTACTTTAAAAAGAGATATAGTATGGTCAAGGGTGAACTTGTTCCCATTCTCCTTCAACAGAATTTATCAAACCTACTGAAGACAACTATGGAAAGTGAAATATGGCCTGTGTATGGCAACACAGAGACTGTAGTGGATGTCTTTGCACTTGAATAGACTGAATGTGTATGAATCACAATCTTTTATTCCTAAGACTTCAATTTTTGACATACTGAAAGTTTTTATTTATTCATCATCCTCCTAATTGATCAAATGCCCATAAAAATAATAATTTATGGAAGATCAACAATAGCAAAGTAATATTATCTGAGACTGGTAATAAACTGGTTAAGATAAATAATTTTTCCCTTTATTTTCTTTATAATGTTCCTTCGGTGCTCTAAGTTGCCTTGGTTTTCCTGCCCTGTGGGAAATTAGGCACCTGTGAAATCATGCTAGTACAGAGTGGTCTATGGAAAGGGTTAAACCAAGATATGTCCCAAAAAGACGTCAAGAGAAGGAGAAGGTCATGGAGACCTTGATGAAATTTGTCCAGGTCCTTGAAGGATGGGTAAGACTGTGTTTATAGAGAGTTCACTTTCCTCCTTGTTTTCTTTGAAGACTGAAAACCCAGAGGTGAGAAAAAGGTGAATTAATTAAGATGAAGTGGAATTAAAATTAGGATTCTAAAATCTACTGATAAAAAAAATCTTTTTTTTAGATTCCTCTCTTTCTAAGGGCAGCCCTCCATTAGAAGGTGGCGCAGTGTGGTCACTCATAAGCCAAGTCACAGTCACCAATGTCAGGGACTGTTCTTGCCCTGGGAATCATTTCTCTTTACCCTCCTTTTGTTTTACGTAACTGTTTTAGTTTTCTTAAGTGCTTAGATTCTTCTTGCCAGAGATACTCGCTGCTCATTTATTTAGTGAACAAGTGCTCATTCGTCCCTACCTATTGCTGTGCATGGGGGTAGGCACTCGGGGTACCTCAGCAGACACCTCATTGGCCCTGGGAGCTAAGAGACAGGTTCATTTAAGAGGATGGGAGGAGGAGGACTATCCACAGTGAGGGCCAGCTTTGAGTCAAGGCAAAGAGCCGTGGGAAGGCCAAAGAAAACAGGAGGAACTGGGGAGATTGCTTCGTGCAGATGCAACTGGAAAGGTGGGTAGGAGGGTAGACCATGGATGTGGGGGAAATGTGGAGATTGGAAGAATGCTTGTCGGGTTTACTCAGGGGCAATATATACATGAAAACGGAGTAACATTTTTAACATACTTGAAAAAATGTGAACCAAGAATTTTTGCACCCTTCAAAAAATACTCTAAAGAACTTAAGGGTGATGTTCTCTGGGGTAGTTCTTATGAAGTCTCTGAGAAAGCGGACATGGACAAGCCAGAACGACAGACCCGTTGGAGAAGAAGGACTGCAGTGATCAGGTCATGTGTGACTCCTTGCAGAAACAACCCTGAATAAGGGTTAACAGGGAGTGAGTGTAGTACTTAATGGCTATATCCTATGACAATGTAACTGTAGTTCAACCATAACAAGAGGGAATTAGACAACTATCTGTAAAAGCAATTGTTATACTTTTCAGTAATTGTCTTATTGGTAATATTTAGTATTGATATTTTGAAACTACTGTTTTGGGGGTTAAAGCAAAAAGGAAATAGTTATGAGATATCCTAATTCAATCATTGGTTCAATGTCCTTAATGCATATTTGATGTAGAAGAAAGCTGGAGGGCGCCTGGGTGGCTCAGTGGGTTAAAGCCTCTGCTTTCGGCTCAGGTCATGATCTCAGCGTCCTGGGATCGAGGCCCGCATCGGGCTCTCTGCTCAGCAGGGAGCCTGCTTCCTCCTCTCCCTGTCTCTCTGCCTGCCTCTCTGCCTACTTGTAGTCTCTCTCTCTGTGTCAAATAAATAAATAAAATCTTTAAAAAAAAAAGAAAAAGAAAGAAAGCTGGAGATGTGAGATATGATATATAAAAGACAAAATAAATAGCCTATAGTCATGAATTTGAATTGTGAGTATCAGTATGAACTCATGAGTTCTTGGCTCTCCCAGCTACATCTTCACTGAAAAAGCCTGGGAAAAAATACCAGTCCCATCGCGAAGGACATCCCTGGCATCCAGACGCCGGTCTAGAAACACCACCAATCCAACAGCAAAGATCATCCCTAGCATCTGAATGTTGGTCTAAACATATTTTCTGTAAAAGAAACCAGAGCCTCTCAGAATAATGGAGCAAGAAAGGTACAAAATGAATCTGGAACATCTTGACATATCAGACAGAAAGGAAATGATGAAAGATTCTTAAGATTCATATCAAAAAGGCTCAGGGTTCAACTTGAAGAGGCTCCCACTGGCCAAAGATGAGTAGTAAACTTTAAGCTTATTGTTTGAGCTTCAAGAAGGATAGCGATTATAATGCATAAAAACCTATTGAATATATTTAAATCTGTGTGGGTTTTTTTGTTTTTTTTAAAAAGATTTATTTATTTATTTATTTGACACAGAGAGAGAGATCAAAGTAGTCTGAGAGGCAGGCAGAGAGAAAGAGAAGGAAGCAGGCTCCTTGCTGAGCAGGGAGCCAGATGTGGGCCTGGATCCCAGGACCCTGAGATCATGGCCTGAGCCAAAGACAGAGGCTTTAACCCACTGGGCCACCCAGGCGCCCTACCTCTGTGTGTTAAGAAGAAATTTAAACAGACCTAATTGGTCCCCTTCAAAGGATTTAAGGGAACAAATTAGTTCTCTTGACAAAAGTAAAAAAAAAAAAATTATATATATATATATATATATATATATATATATATATATATATATATATAAAAATC
>LNAC01000402.1:632905-643784 GCA_002007465.1 Ailurus styani | reverse complement strand
AAAAAAAAAAAAAAAAAAAAATATATATATATATATATATATATATATATATATATATATATATATATATATATATAGTCAAATCACTTATACTGCCTTGCCTGTATGAAGTCTATCAAGAGACCAAATAGTAGGTGAGGGGAAGCTTCTCCTTATAAAAATATTTCATCTCATCTAGGAAACAATAAATGACATAATTAGAATATTATAATTTTTTTTATTATTTGCCCCAGGGGTACAGGTCCGTGAATCATCAGGCTTACACCTTTCACAGCATCCACCATAGCATAAACCCTCCCCAATGTCCATAACCCATCCACCCTATCCCTACCCTCCCACCCCCCAGCAACCCTCAGTTTGTTTCGTGAGATTAGGAGTCTCTTACGGTTTGTCTCCTTCCCCATCCCATCTTGTTTCATTATTTTTCCCTCCCTACCCCCCACAACCCCCCACCCTGACCCTCAAGTTCCTCATATCAGAGAGATCATATGATCATTGTCTTTCTCTGACTGACTTATTTCGCTCAGCATAATATTCTCTCGTTCCATCCACGTCATTGCAAACAGCAAGATTTCATTTCTTTTGATAGCTGCATAGTATTCCATTGTAAGAATATCATAATTTTGAAACCTTGACTGTATCTAGTCTCTGAGCAACATTGACTAGTAGCATCACAAAAATAAGGCCAGAAATAATGTACTTCCTGGTGGAAACCCACAACCTAACCAAAGGCTTACCATAGGCATGGAACCCAACTCTGTTCAAGCCTCGCAATCCAGAGGCAGTTTTCAGGAAGTGAAGAGCACAGAGGAGCATTCTGTGTGAACCATGTGTATGAAGTAAGGACAATTGTGAGAAGCTTTACACGACAGTGGTTAGAGGGCAGTGATTGGCATTGGGGTGGAGCATATAGAAAGGTGTGGTGGCGGGCAGCGCTAGGAGAGTCCTACTTTTTGACCTGGGTGGAGGTCAGCAGACTTTTTGCATTGTAATAATTCAGTAGGCTCTACATATGTTCTGTATCATGTTCTTGTACTTATTTTACAATTTAAAAAAGTTAAACTACAAAGTCAAAAAACACCTATGTGTCAATGTTGTTATGTTTGGATGGAAGAAAGATTGAAAGAAAATGGTATTAGGCTCTGGTGGCAAAAGTTATACATATTTTAAAATGTGAACAATTTCAAATATGAAGGAAAGTAGAGGAATAGAATATGACTCCACGTGCTCGTCAACAAAGATTGCCTAATGTTAACATGGTGTCATTTGGGATTCAATCTTAAAATTTTTACGTTCATCGTTTTTTTATTTGAGCATAGTTGACACCCAGTGTTACATTAGTTTCAAGTGCACAACATTGTGACTCAACTTCTCTGTACCTTACACTGGGCTTGCCATGAGTGTAGCCCCCACCTGTCCCCACACAACACTGTAACAGTAGCATTGACTGTATTCCCTGTACTGTGCCTTGCATCCCAGTGACTTACTCATCCTATAACTGGAAGCCTGTACCTCCCACTCCCCTTCACCTATTTTGTCCATTCCACTTCCATCTTCCAGTCTGACAACCATCAATTTTTTCTCTGTGTTTATAGGCCTGATTCTGCTTTGTGTTTTTTTATTCCTTTACTTTGTTTTTTTAGATTCTACATGTGAGGTAAATCATATAGTATTTGTCTTTACTGACAAATCTGATCTATTTCTCTTAGCATAATGCCCTCTACTTCCATCCATGTTATCACAAACAGCAAAACAAAACAAAACAAACAAACAAACAAAAATAACCCTCATCCTTTTTCACGGCCAAGTAATATTCTATGGTGTTAAATATACCACAGCTTTTTAAAAATAAATATCACATTGAACGTAAGTTTTGTTTCCCTACAAATTTTTATTCCCTCCCCTCTTTGCGTTCGTCCCTAAAGGAAACTACTGTTGTTATAGTAACCATATTCAATAACATATTCAAGTAGTGTTGGAACAAGTACTGTGTGCCAGTAAAATGTGCCAAAAACTTTTCCACGTTTCAGATGAGTAAATTCTCTGAATCCTCAGAACAATCCTATGAAGCAGATGCCACTATTTCCCTTATTCTGCAGATGAAAATGGAGGCATGGGATGAATAAGTAACTGACCTGGAGTCTCAGTGCTAAGAAGCCAATGCTCAGACTCAGGCCATGTGGATGAGGAGCATAGACTACATCCGGGGGCAGTAGGGGCCACCGGAGCAAAGTGGAGAGAGGCAACGGGATGATAATCCGGTCTTCAGAAATTGGGCTTTACTTTGTTACAGTTCAGATAGTTGTAGATTGCCTAGAGTTTTCTGTATATACTATTCTCTTGTCTGCATTAATGCAAATAATATTTATATGTATAGTTGAAATTTCCCCTTTTTTGCTTTTGTCCAGCCCACAAATCAGGATCTCTAGCACATAGATCTCTATGTAAAAATATAAAATCTTAGTCAAATTGGTAGACATTTTGAAGATTATCTTACCTCTCTTGTGACTTTTTTGGACTGCATGTAAATAATTAACTTATCTAATGTCTGGGATGTTACCCTGTCTGCTGACAAGGTCTTAGTAGAGGTAACTCCCTTAGCTTCTTGGGGCCTCTCTTTCCTCAGCTATGAAGATAAATCAGCCTATTTCCAGGATTCTCTTAACCTTGAAAGCCCTATGAGTCTTCTGTCATCAACTTCTGTGATGGTTGTTGAGTGACTTCGTGAGGTTCAGCTCTCCTTATCTTTGGTAACTCTGGTGACCTTGCAGGTGGAGGACAGCATAGGGTTTCTTCAAGTATAAGGACAGGTGTCTTACATTTTTTAAAAAAGGAAGTTGCCAGGTGAATGGATTTCATTATTTTATGGCCAGTTTTTTGGGATAACAGAATACAGTGTTCAGAAGATGTCTTGGCCTGTGCAGCGTAACATGCATTGCATGAACGCCAGTTGGTGGAACTTCACATGAGGTTTCTTCACTCTTATTGCTTATCTGTGTTCTCTGGTTATAACAATAAACACATACCTTGAAAAGTAAAATACGAAATCAATCTGAGATGCCTTCGGAATACATACCACATGTTGTGTATAAAGTGTGTATTTTTATCTCTCTGAATTGCCTCCCTTATGAAACCAGCCAGGGGCTCTCCTGTACTTCCCTCAGGTCCCCTCCTGCTTGCTGGCTCTGCAGGCCCTTGGTCCTTCAGTGTCTGATGTCCCCTCCTACCCCTGACTGGTGTCACTTCCCCACTGGGCAGAAGTTTCCAATCACACTGTGCTCCAGAGCAGGGCTGGTAGAGGGGTACCAGGAGGACCTGCTCTGTGTCCCCATGGAGTACGAGCAGATCTTTTGGGACAGAGGTGGTTTGTGAGCAGTCCTGCTGGCTTCTCGCCTCTGCCCCCTCAGCCTCCGCTCCCAGAGGTACCGGCTGACCCCTGATCCTGATGCAGAGGCCTGCACACATGTCCCAACATGTGCATGTCTCTCCGTCTGCACATGGGCTCAGCCCGAAACTTCCCATCTCAGACTCCGTTGGCATTCTCAGAGTCACTCGAGCTGCTCTGGTAGTCCTCCACACCCAAGGGCCGAAAGGAAATCTGGAGACCTCAGTGAGCATGTTCCGATGAGCCTCTGGGGTTTACTGTGGCCATTTTTTTTTTTTTTGATGGCTACACGTGTTCATGTGGCTTTGGTCAATATTGTCAAGTTCTCTCTGAGATTCGTATTTCAAGAACCAGTGTGGAAGTTATCCCCTTCGAAAACAGCCTGGTTACCTTCTAATCACATCATCTTAAAAGTGTTGACAAGTATAGCATTTATTTATTGACTTACTAGCTTTTTGAATGATTTTGGCTCTTCCTACAAATTTATCTTCTAAGAATGAAGATTTTCTGCACTGAAGAAATTATGTAAGATATGCCAGAAAACCTGAAAATATCCCAAATATATCTTGAAAATTTTAAGCCTTGTCTGAGGCAGTATGACAATCTGGGATAATTGTGGTTCCGATGAGAGGGAACAGAGCTCTTTGAATGTGTTAGGTTTGGGTATTTGTTTACCCAACTTGTGAAGTAACTCATCTTACTTCACAAATATAGTTTCTGACTTTCAAATTCAATGAAATAATGCATAGAAAATACTTTGTGAGGTTCTGGACAGTTCCCTCTTGCTCCTGTATTGGACCCAGTCAAAGGGACACTGCAAACTCTGTGAGGCTTTTCAAACCTATCTTGAAACCCTTGGTAGAGTTGAATTTATTCAGGTTTGAGTTCATGTCCCAATTTGAGCTCTGTCGACCCATGAATAAATACATCTTTAATTTCCTGCTAACCAAATACTCTTAGATGTCTTTAAGATAGTATGACTTCAGTGAAGGGATGACCAGGTTCTTTCATGCAGCCCTATGCCCCATCTGTAGTGACCAAAGCTTAGTTTCCCTTGTGAATGTCTCTCTCCCCCTTCCCCTCTTCCTTCCTCCCCCTCTCTATCTCTTTCTTTCCCTCCCTCCTTCCCCCCACCCCCATCTCATCACTGATTATGAACCAGTCACCACCTCTGCAGACTTCATCTTAAGCTATAACATTGATAATCTCTAATGTGGCCTTTTTAGTTCTAATTTCCTATAATTCTAATATCTGTTTATGCTTTTATTTCTAGTTGGAAAGTAATTGCATTTGGGAAATGAGATTTCAGTTGTGTAAGTTAATGTCTGTTGCTTAAAATAGAGCACCGTCTCACGTAAATCCTCCACTTGTCGTGGCTCCATAAAACACGGTGGCATCCAGCCCCAGTCTTTGAAATTCTTTTCTGGGGAGACTGAAAGCAGGTACAAGGGAAAACAGCTCTGCTCATGAGGCATACGTTCAGAAATAGTGCTGAAGAAGCACATCTGAGCCACCCTCCTGTAAAACTGGTTATCAATCACAACAATGTTGTGAGGAGAGGGCCTGGAAATTTACGTTGGTAAAAGAGATAGAAGACAGAATATATGCTGCTGTCCACACTGGAATTGCAGAAGGCTTGTGAGCGGATGGCAGGGACAGTTCGACAGAAACTGAAGGCCCGAAGCATGGGGTGTGCAGGCAGCCTGGGATAGCCACACAGCCATGACTGGACAGCAGGTCACTCAGAACCAAAAATGCAAGGGAGGGTCAATAAGTGCGGGGGGGGGGGCGCTGAGTTTCGGAAATCCCTGAACTGCCGAATATCCCACACCCATCTGTTACATACAACTGAAGGCATCCAAATAGAACACAAGGCATAGGGTTGCATAACAACCGCTATACACCCACATGGAAGCCGACAGAAGAGACGGGGAGACTCAGGAGATTCTGTGGGACCAGATGAGTGGTGAGGGATGGCCTGTCCCAGGGCCAGTCATTGTTAATCAGTAAATATTAACTAATATTTGTATCCGTGTGTGAATACGTAGTCCTTGGTTATTAACATTGTCTCATAGACCTTCATCCACACCTTGCTTGGTTACTTTCAACTGGGCGATTTCCATCAGACCTCTCCTAACCCGAAGATAGAAGAGGAAATGAGCAGATTCTATGTCTGGGAATCCTATGGTGGTCATTGGTGATGTACTATGATGGCAGAGCACACACCAGGTCAAAAAAATATGTCAAGATGTTGTAATTATGGTGATGGATGTTAACCAGACTTACTGTGGTGATTATCTCATAATACATACAAATATCAAATCATTAGGTATACCTGAAATTAAAATGTTAGTGTCAACTATATCTCAAAAAATTTAGAATTATGCACAAAATATGTAAAATATCTTATTAATGTATTTTATGTTGATTATATTTTGAAATAATATTCTGGATATTTGGGTTAAATAAAATCTATTACTAAAGTTAATTTCACCTCTTTCTGTTTTCTTTTTGTGTGTAGCTACTAGAAGTTTTTAATTGTACATCAGGCTCACACTGTATTTCTGTCGGAATGCCCTGGTCCGATCCACTGTTCCTCAAACTTTCCTGAACATATAGATCTGCCAGGCATTATGTGAAAGAGCACATTCTTTTTTTTTTTTTTTAAGATTTTATTTATTTATTTGACAGAGAGAGATCAGATCACAAGTCGGCAGAGAGGCAGGCAGAGAGAGAGGAGGAAGCAGTCTCCCCGCTGAGCAGAGAGCCCGATGCGGGGCTCGATCCCAGGGCGCTGAGATCATGACCTGAGCCGAAGGCAGAGGCTTTAATCCACTGAGCCACCCAGGCGCCCGAAAGAGCACATTCTGATCTGGGAAACCAAACTGAAGCTCCCTGGAGGGGCAGTGTGGCTGGTCCCCATGCTGTTTGGATGGCCTCTGTGTACATTTCAGGAGCAGAATGAGGTGGAAGACAGAGGCGTTTTGCTCCATCACTGGGAAACAGAACTCCTGCTGTGTCGAGTATTAACAGATAAAGTAGGAATTGTCCATTATCACAAACTAAGAAGACCGCACATCAGAGATACGTTGTTTAGATGTTTCTCCTTGTAAAGTCTCTTCCAGCTGGATATCCTAAAAGGGCTGGGAACTGAAAGAGCCAAGAAGAGCTTGTTTTTTATTGGCTTACTTACATGGTTCATTCCTGATACAGTTTAGATTCTGGACCATGACATCCCTGTCCTCAGTCTGTGGAGTATTCCTGGGAGAGGAATAATTTTTATAGCTAGAGTGTCATAGGATTTTAGGTGGAGAAGGGCCACCCTGTGGGGATGGTAAAGGGTGCCTTAGTAAGTGAAAGGGTAGTGCCCGGGGAGCAAATAGGCCAGGAATGGGGGCAGTGGTGGAGAAGCAATGGCAGGTAGTAACCCCGGCCGCCCTCTGCCCCGAGCGTGACCGCTGCCTTGCAGGACTGCTGTGGTGTGTTTGTGTGCAGGTGTGTGTCCTTGTGCTTTGTGTTTGTGAGCGATGTCAGAGTTCTCTGGTTCCAGAAAAGGAAACCAGTTGGCTCATTTAAGCAGAAAAGGGGATTTATTGACAAGATATTGGGAGTTCTCTGAATGCCCAGGAGCGGAGACCAAGGAGAGAAGACTGAGGAGCCCTGCTGATACCCACATGGCCCAGCTCAGTGTTTCACCCAGAGCATCCCCCATGGCGTTCTCCACGCTCCGCACCTGCCTCCTCACCCGGGATGCAGGGCCCGCTGCCATCAGCATTGCACCCATGGGGCAAGACTCACAGGGAGGGAAATTCCTCAAGGAAAGATCGAAATGGAACAAACAACCACTATTTCTATCGTTTGCTGCTCAGTGTCAGCACGTAGGCCTGTAAAGTACATATGCACTCTGATGGAAGTATCACATGATCAAGAATGTTCTGCCCTCCTGCAGAAGGAATGGCCCTGACTTTTAAGTCAGTTCCTGGCCCAGGATCGCCCTGTGGTGTCCACTCCTGCTGTTTTCTGCCCCAATTCCACATCAGTATTCTGGACACTATAAACCACCAAGCTGATAAAATCAGACGAGAAAGAGACAAAAGAGACAATTACGTTTTCTAAAACGTATATGACAAAGCAAGGAAGAGAAGTGCAGATAAACGTTCTGCTCCCCCTTTGCGCTATCCTGATATTCATGCTATCCCTCCCGCCCTGCAGCCCAGGTGAGCCAGACCCAGGAGAGCCAAGTAGGCCTCTTACAGGGTGGCCCCAGATGTCTTTACTGAGAGAGGTAGGTCCTGAGAATCTGTTGCGTGAGACGGCCCTGGTCTTTCTTTACTGTCACCACTAAACCTGGCATGGTTGAAAGGTGCCCAGAAATTCCCTTCTTTCTTTGACATTTCGCTCTCACTTCCTTGCTGGACTCCTTAATAATCAGGATTGATCCTCTCTGCCAACACCAGATACCCTACTTGGCCTGTTTCCCCAGTAACAGAAGAACCAGAAATGAGAAAACAGAGAATACAGAGTAAAGCATTGGATCCTTCTGTTGCTAGACAAAGCCTAGGGGGTTCCAGACACGTAGACCCCCCATAACTTCGGAAGGCACAGGCCCCTGTATCTCTCACTGTATTTCCCTACTGGTCTCCGGTGAGACTCCATCTTGCCAAGAAATGTACAGGGAGGACTACTCATCCGTCTGGTCCTTCTAGCATGTTGCCATTGCTGTGGTGGTCGGCCTCATATCCTGCAAGGTGGGAAGATGATTGATTCTTACAAAAAGGAATTAATTTAACCTGAGACAAAATGATGAAGATGTGTTATTCCCAATATATGAAGAAAAACTGTCATGGTCTTCTCTTTTATTAGGATAAAATCCAATTCTTTGTGCTTAGAGCTGTGTTGAGTTGCTTGTATAGAATATTATGCCCCTGGCTTGAGCTTACTGTGTCATCACCATTCTCCGAGAGCCCTGTCCTGCCTCTTAGCCGCACCAGTGAATCGAAGGGGACAAGATGAGAATCCCACCATTGCATCTTTTAAGACTAGACTTTGTTGGTGTTGCTGACATGTGTGATTTCCCCAGCAAAACAGCATCCTTTGGGTTTACTCTGTGGATAGTCCATTTTTTATGGATCTGAGGCGCAGATTCTGTCAATTATTGAATAGGTATTTTTTACCTCTACCCTTAGGAATTTGGGGGAAACATAGGGAGACTTCAAGGCATCACTGACATAATGTGTCACTGGCTCCCCTCTCCATAAGGACCCCATTTGATCCAATAGGCCAAATGATATTCTGGGTTCTCAGGAACTAGGTGAAGCCAGTGTCCGATGATGCCTATACTTTCTTGGGCAAACGGCTGCAGGTCCGTCTGAGAAAGGATCATTTATTTTTGTGATGTTACTGCAAGGTCTTTCTTCAAAGATACCCTTATTCTCAGTGCCCTGAGTCTGGGAATCTACTCATTTCCAGGATCAGGTGAAGAACGTGGAATCTTCCTGGTGGTGCTCCCATCAGACCCCCGTTCGCAGATATCAAGTTTCTTCAGTTCTGCAAATCAGAGAGGACCTTTGTATGTCACCCTTCTTAGTCCAGCATATCTTCCCATATGACCATAGCAGATAATTTAATTGTTTTGACCCTAGGTACAAATTCCCATCTTGCTGGATATTCTCTGCGAGTGCAGTAATGAATCTTGATTGCTCCCATTTATCCTATTTTGACTTACCTGCTACATTCTATGTGTCAATATGTGTATTACATAGTATACTTGTTATAAGTGAATATGATGCTGACTTGAATAGAAAGACAGAACTGCCAGGACAGTTGAAATATCAAACTTGGAGTCTAGCTCCTTGGCATCAGTGCCTAAAAATATGCAATAGAGCTGGTCCAGCTAGGATACTGATGTCACCACCATAGCCCAAGACACTGAAATTCTTCTCCATAAATCAACTGCATTAAACTGCTGCCATTATTGTGAAAGGGGTTTTGAAGGCCACACTTCATTGCACAACCAACGTGAAATTCAAAATTTGGGATGGGCACATCAAAATGGCAAGTTGTAAGTCATGTATCCACATCTTAGCTGTAAGGGAAGTTGGAAAAAAAATACCTAGTGATTTTAGTATCTGTAGTAAGAAGCAGTTCTTACCTACTAAGGATACTCAAATGTTGGGGAGGTTCTGGATATTGGGAAAAGGTTCAAATGCTGGAAACTCGAGGAGAGTGAGTAAGTTTGCTACAGTAAGGATGAGGGAATGTGGTATCTCTTATTTATCCCTAGTATCTTCTCGGCACCCATGGGTTCTCTCGGTTCTCTTTCCCCAAGGATTTTAATGAGAAAGCTGTTCTAAATATGTACAATGAAGAATAACTCCATTCCAAATAAGGTAAAAGGTCTCAAATGTGTCCCTCAATTTCTTGATTTAGTGATGAGGTCTCTACGTGAACTGGAGAATCTATCGCGGGGCAAGGAGCACCTGCCTTGTGTGGCACAATCACCACGCATTCATGAGCTCAGAAGCACATGTTCCTTTCCTCAAGTATCTCGGGTAGTTGAAGATGTATTAGACATATGGTTATGGGTGAGAACATGTGATATAAAGACTCCAGATGTTGGAAAATTCAGAGACTATGGGTCAGGAGAGTACTTGTTTTATAAAATTGTAGCTCATGTTCTTAAAATTATGAACTTGGGGATGAAATAAATATATTTTATAGATTATCTTAGTTTGTTGACTGTAATCAACTAAACCTTAAATTCTTGATGTTCTCTTAAATCTCAGAGTTATATTCAATGCAATTTATATCTATATATTTTGACGAATGACCAGCTCTGTAAAGTCAGACCAAGAGGTCTGAATATGAATGCTTTGAAAACCCTAGGATCTATTAACATGCAATAGAATAGTCAATCCAAAGCAGATTTCAAAGCCCACCCATGAGTCCCACCAAGATCATTGCCTGTACTTTCTGATCCACCCAGTGCACTGACATGACATGACCAGCTTCCATCTTCCTGCAACTATACTTGATGTGCCAACTCTTGGTGCTATGACCTTCCCAGATTTCTTTTCCACCCCTTGATTTTTCCAGTATGCACCCATAACTTAGTCCTTCTTACTATTTGCTATTGTACATTCTATAGGTGTACTGATTGATTAAATCTAATTTCATGCAATGAAGATGGGTTTCCCATCTTGATCATTGTTTGGTATATTACTAAAATAGCTCTTATCTCATATAAGCCTAATTCAGAAAGTTCTACTGTTAATGGAGTGGGGGGGCGGGGAATCGGGGGGGGCGGGTGGCTTTGTCATCCTTAATATATGGGGGATGGGCAGAGCGGGGAATGGGGGGGTTGTCTGAGCTCCAGGTTTTAACTGTTTACTACCCAGTTGTGATGATTTATCCTATTTGCTACTGTCTTACGTTAGTCCAAGACTTCCTTTTCTTTTTTTTTTTTTTTAAAGATTTTATTTATTTCACAGAGGG
>LNAC01000402.1:565509-632627 GCA_002007465.1 Ailurus styani | reverse complement strand
AAGACTTCCTTTTCTATCACACCATTCCATCATCGATGCACACATAATTCTGAAGAAAAGTAAAAAAATTTAAAAAAAAGATATTTAGGGACAATATCCTGAGCTTCCTGTACCAAAACTTGGAAAGGTCATCCTCACGCTGCGCACGGAGATCTGGTTCCCAGCTTTTGCCTTGGTGTGAAACATGGCATCCGAAGAAACATAAGGGCCCCGTTAAACACATATCATGTTGAGACTGACTCTGGTCACAAGTCCAGAGATCCAGTCACTGTTGGTTGGAGAGACCAGGACATGCAGCCAGTAGCTAGAGCACACGTGTTTATAGTTCAAGACACAACAGCACCTGGGATTTATTTTCTTTTGTATTAAATTGGGGGACATGACAATTAAAGCTGCTGCATATGTATTTCCTCTTACAAAGCAGTTAATTGATAAGCTATTAATTAATACGATAAGCTGTAAGCTGGATCTGCTAATACAGAAAGGCAATGAATATATAAAGGCAACACACTATATCAGAAATGACTTAAGGAAGAGTGTGATAGACGTTTGGAAGCAAAATGACGCATTGTGTGGTCTAATTGCAAACTACAGTAAGATCTTTAATCCAAATAGCCTTTGGGGCACTCCCTGGTCCTGATGTGTCCTAAGGTTTTATTCACTTTACCAACTGCAGAGCACCAGATTCATTTTTTAAGAAATCTTAATTTATTAAGTGTACCTACAATGTAACTGGAAAATGCTCACCTGCATGCTCTGCGGCTTCATGACCCCTTCACATTTTCCCTTCCTTTAAGCTATTTGAGAGTAAGTGCTGCAAGGAAGGGCTACATGGAAAAAGCAGAGATGCCGCTCTGGAGCCAGACTAGGGCTGGGCAGTTGCTGTCAGTAAGATGCGGAGGAAGAGCAGACACTGACGGTGTGGTGAGGGAGAGGCGCTCCCTCATGCTGCAGACTCCAGAATACCTTCCCTTCATGGCCCACACTAGGTGCCTCGTTCACCTACGCTCATCATCACTGTCCTTTCGGTGAGATACACCTACAGCGCCAGGTAACCAAGCACAGTTGAAACAATACCGTGCCTGTGCTTGCACGTGTGTGCGTGCACATGTTTGTGCGTGCGTGCTTACACGTCTACCAGCAGACAGTGCGTTTTCATAGACATGGACATATGTCTGAGGAACATATTCACATATATAGGCTTGTGATTTAAGATACCATGACTTAGTATCCTTTAGAGATTTATTTATTTCTTACTATAAGAAATGTGGGGATAAATTGTAAGTAAGAAAATTGAACTTACTGCTAACACAGCTCAGCTAAGGCAGAGAAGCACAATAACTGTGTGTCCGTGTGTATGTATACACATCTATTCATTTGTACCTTATTTTAAAAAGTGTATTTGGAAGTATTATAAAATAATATTACATTGCATGCTCAAACCCTTAAAAACAGAGCAATGGAGTTCACGATTTGACCTAAACATACAAATTTTCTGTACATTTTATTCTGCTTGCTTTTTTTTAAAGAGAAATGCTTTGTTCCTTATAAAATGACAACATTCCCATTGTGCTACAGTTCCTTCTATGACTATTTTGGAGTCTTCCTTTACTCCATAGTGACCACAGAACTTGAAGAACTGCCCCTTATCTTGGCTGGTTGTCTGGGGAGCCTCAGGATCAGTGTCTGAGACACAGGAGAATACATGCTCCCATTTTTTTTCCACCGACTGTAAATGATTCCTATTCTTTGCTCCACAGAACATCCGATGTGCTGCCCAATCAGCTGAAAAAGCTGCACAGACGTCATTAGTTGTGTGTGTGTGTGTGTGTGTGTGTGAGAGAGAGAGAGAGAGAGAGAGAGAGAAGGGGAGGAGGGAGGGAGGGACAGAGGGAGACGCCTGCAGCTGCTTTGCCGCGTGCCGCGTGCCGAGTGGAGTCTCCATTAGGGCAGCTCTATTGATTTCTGATTCACACTCTGCAGCAACAGGGCTGGAGTGCAGGAGAAAAAAGATCACATCTCGGAGAGAAGAATTACTAAAGGCAAAAATAAGCACGCGTGCACACACAGACACACACAGACACACACACACATATCACGGATTTGCTACCAAAAGGAATCAATAAGGGAAATTAAGACAGCAAAATTGAAAGGTTGTTAGTAGCTTAGAAAAAAATGTGTAAGAAAAACAAAGTATAATGAATTCAGGAAAACCCTTGGTTCTAGTTTTTAAGCCATTTTGAGAGATGATGATGTTCTAGTTTCCAGAATGCCTTAAAAAAACAGAAAAATTTGACAGAGGTACTGAGAAATAAAGCTTATTTGAGGGTAATATTAATATGCCTGAGAATTTTGAGAAAAAAGTCAAAGATTTATTTTTATTAAATTTGTTAGATTATTGCATCAGTTAGTCAGCTCTCATTTTCCTCTTTTGGATGCTTTGTGTTGCATAATATCTGGAATACAGTAGCAGGTTGGTTGCAAATGTTTGAAACAGAAATAGGTTGCATTTCAGAGTCCAACTGTGAGCCTGTGAAGCAGCTAGCGTTCTCTCAAGGTCTGTTGCCGCGGATTCAGTTAGAAATTATTGTATCTAGGTGTAAAATGGTGACTTGGTCTTTCAGGCGGCTTGAGTTTATAACTGGCCCTTTTACCCTGAGACTTATCAACCACCTCCCTCCCCAAAAGAATGACAGAGGTAAGTTCAGTTTTACAATAATGGTGTTGTCAGGCAGGCAGTCTGCATGTGAGCAGCAGAAAACGAGAAGAATCGAACAATCCCCTCCCATCCCCCACCCGCGGCCACGCGCACACACACGCACACACCCACCCACATGCACACGCATACTTCAACACCAGTCGGTTAAGGGGAAAAAGGGCGATACCTTTTTAAAAAACGAAAGGCAGTAAGCCATTATTAGCAAGAGCTATATTGAGCATGCTTGCCAGACAGGCAGCAAAGCCGAGCTCCAGTTCCGCCCAGACATGTGCCTTGCCATTTTCATTTTAATCAGCCTGCTCAGGATGGCTGCTGATTCATTTTGCAGGATGTCCCCCTGGGAGCCAAGGTGGAAGCCTGAGGCGAGCTGCCACTGCATCAGGGCAGCACAGAACATCAGACAGGGAGTGTGGGGGGAAGGAGGAGGCAGGAGATTCCACACTCCACATTCCACATTTCAAGATGGCTATTTAAAAATCCTTCCCGAAACCAAGTCCACTACAGAAAATATAATGAAACAAAAATAAAGAAAAAATATGTCACATTGTCATTTCATTATCAAACCACCCTCCTCCAATGAAACAGACACACACACACACGCACACGCGCATTTCCACAGAATGCCTTGAAACTCTAGCCTTCTTCATGGACACTGTAAACTGCAATATATATATGTATATATTTACCTGGTAACTAGCTGGGGTGGTATATACCTGATTTAGCTGGAGACTTTGGTTTGTGGGATTGACAACCTTATTATGCAGTGAGCTTATTATTGATATTATTCTGCTCTCGGTTGCCATGGCCACCTTGTGAGAGACATTCAATTTTCTCTCTTCCATCATCATTATCTATGAGGCCATCTGTTGTGGAAAATGAATTCAGCCTCATTTGCATGACTGATAAGCAATTTTTTTTTTATCTATTTAACAGAAGGTCATATGCCGGGGATTTGGAGCTCGTGAAAAAAAATGTGGAGGAAAAAAAGCATATCGAGAGCATGAGTGGGAGTGTGTGCATCAGGGGACGCATGTGGAAGTGAAACAGATCCCTCAGGCCCGCGAGCCGATCGCGCTGCATTTGTCAGTCCTGCCCGGGCGACATTTTTTTCCCTAAGCTACTGCACACTAAGCAGAGAGAGAGAGCTTTCCTCGCAGCCTTCTTGAAGCCCCCTGATTTTTTTACTCATTGTTGGTGGGTGTATTTTATTTTATGTTTTATTCCCTGGACTGTGGGTTATGGTGTCAATATTCACTGAAGACAAAAAGCAACCTTTTCTGCATCTTGGTGGTAGGCATATTCCTCATCCTCCTTTCAAACTTGTGGTGGAAAAGGGTTTTCTTTTCTTTTGGTGTCTGTTGAACCAGCACAGTTAACAGCATTGAGTTGGTCTTTAACTTGGGAGCGGTTGTGGTCATGTTGTGAGGTATGTGATCTTCGTTAGGTTAATTCTGTGGACTTGGTGGACAGTGAATGTTTTGCCGGACTCCAAGGGCTGCTGCTGCAGCATCTATTGTTTGCTCCTTTTTAAAGTTATTTTTACAGCATGGCTAGGAGCTGAAATGTTCCTGGGCGAGAGAGTTTGTAATCCACAGAAGTCTCTTTTTATAGCAAAATGGGTATTAAGATGCATGCCTTAACTGTGATGTTGTTTATTTAAAAAACTTGCTGCATGGACAATACTTGGGTGATTTGCCGGGACTGAAACAAAAACTTCCCAGAGACTTTACAGGGTTCCTTCCTATTACAAATAAAGCAGAGCATTGTTACAAAGGCTGTTAAAACATTAGATATTCTTGATGTAATGTTACATTTGCCTAGTGGTAAGAAAGTTGACTTACGTTGTCTGAACTGAGAAACTCAAAGATTTTTAACTATAACCTAAATGTCTGAAGTTGATAGTGATGAAACATTATTTCAATTATAACAGAAATATGTCTTCTAATCCAACTTAAATTAATAAACTAGAAGCTCAAACTGCAAACATTAGTTTCAAGATAGACATTAATAAGGAAAGAAATATATAGACAAATACTCATAGCTATTCAAAATATAGAGCACTGCTTTTGAATTTAGTATTAAATTATCCATGACAATTTCTTGTGCTACTAAAACCATACTATATAATCAGTAGAATTTTTAAGTTATTTATTTCCTTTGAGTAAAAATATTTTTATAAGAGCTTTTATGTTAAAGTATATTTTAATGAGCAAAATTAACTTCATAGACAAAAGCACCCTACCACCACCCTTATAGGCATAAGGGAGTCTTTCTAATTGTTCAACTTCATAAAAGTTATGCAGTTTTTTAAATGATAAATAGAGCATGTCTCCCTGCAGATAAAATATGTGATTACTTTAAAAAGTGTTTTGTACAATATCCCTTTTTGAAAAACAGTTCTGTTGCATTCCTGTAAGTTTTCACCTCTTCAGAACTTTGAATACAATGTGTTGATTGTATATTATACACACTACTAAGTGACATGTTCTAGGAAAAAGGAAGTTTATTTTTTCTAATTGACCGCAAGGAAAGTATATGATTTTATGATCTCAAGTACAATAGGTTAGTTGGTTGAAATTCTCCTTAAGGTTGTACCGTAGTTACATATTTTCTTTATTAAAGACAATAGACAATTGCTGATATGTTTGTATAATAGTTTTTTACTTGATGGCACTTTTTAAAAAACTCTTGCCATAGTATCACTGACTACTATTATGTAATCCTTCCTTTTTAATCAGCCATTTTTAAAAATATTTTTGCTTTAGTATTACAGAAATGACTTCGTTTTAAATATTAATTTCACACTTAGAAAGTTCAAAATAATAAAATCCTGATAGTTTGTGAAGATTATTTAAAGTGACATCACTTTTCTCAGAGGACTATAGTTGGAGCATGGTAACGTGATACCTGGATCTATATGATAATATGAAGGATTATGCTGTTGCCTTTTGATCAGTACATGTAGTCTTCAGATTTGTAAAGGAAAATTGTCAACTTCTGAGAAAACTAGGAGGTAGCATAGTTGATTTTTCCCTCCCCCCCCAAAAAAAAGTTAATTACCAATTTTGGTTGGATTCTTCCTTGCCTCCCTGACATTTGACTGCTGCTAATTCACTGATTAATCTCATTAATGTGATTATAGTGGGATTTGGAGCCGGCTGCCATTGTTCTGTAGACAGTGCTATTCAGCCTGAGCACTTGCCACCTCATTCAGTTTTGCTGTGATTTTTCAAAGGCTGGTTGAGTGAGCTATTGTGAGCAAGGCTTCTCTCCCTTTCCCTTTCAGCACCGGGAGCTGTCCGCTGCTGATAGCAATTACATTCAGCAGTGACTGACTTCCTCCTAGTTCACTGGCAATGTAAAAATGGCTCACTTTCATCACCTTCATGACTGTGCTTGTGGAGGTAGAAGCAAGAGCAGCCTTTATGGTCACAATTGGGTGTTTTGAAGATGGTGGCAGAAAAGATATGCAATCTCTGTATTTTATTTTGCACATAAATATTTTACCCTGCTTTCCAAATTACCAAACATATGATTTCATTAAAATTACTTGCATCTGGACAATTGTGAATTGAAAAACTGTAAACACTAGGTAGACATGTTTTTCAAATGGAAAATCTTTTTTGTAACGGCAATTTACATAATTATTGATAAAATTTATTTTTAAAACAATGAGCCAGGATTATCAAGATGAACCAGTAAAGCAAAAAGTATACATGAAGCATAAATTTCAACTTCTCTTGAGTTAAACTTGCATCCTACAGCAAAACTTAGGCTGATTTCATAAATTTGTGTTAGAAGCTGAGATCAGAGTTGAAGGCCCAATAATTTGTGACCATGTATGTGTGCTATACCAAAATTCCTAAAGGAATATGAGCACCTAATTTCCCTTTGGATTGTAAAATTTAACAAGCATGATTTTAGGAAAACGTGGGTATTTTTAGAAAAGGGGCCTCTTCAGTGTCTGCCTTTCATTGTTCCTGTTGTGTTTTTCACCCACTTTATTTATTTATTTATTTATTTTTCTGTCCTGAAAATATTTATATTTCATACTTTACTACTGAATATGTCTGATGTTTTATGTCTGTATTCTATGCCAATTTTCAATAGTTTAGGGAAAAGAAAGAAGTTAATTTGCAACTTCAAGGCTTTTTAAAGTTTCTCTATTTGTCAAAACTATATTTAAAATTTAGAGTTAACAGTCTATTTGTTGATTTGCTTTTAGAAATACTTCACATGTGTGATTAAAAAATCCAAACCAGTTTTCTGTGAAAAATTTATTTTGTTGCCTAAGTAATATTTTCAAAGTCACATGAGTAAACCAGATTTCCAACTCTACCTGGAGGATAATCTGATTTGCAGGAAGGAGAGGTATTGCTTTAAGATTTATAATACATCAACTAAAATACTTTGCTTGCTTGTTATATATTTTGATGGCTACATTTTTAACTTCAAACAACTTAACATTTTAGTGACTTTTAAATATTTTATATTAAGAAACCCACTCAGTGGAATAAGAGGGACTAGCGAGACACTTGCTGGTGGAGACCACCCTGCTCTGACAGTGAAGTGTGGCTTGTCGGGCTGTGCTCTTGAGCTCAGGGCTACAATTCCAACCAATAACCAGGTTTTTAAGTGCATCTACTATTTAGCCACGAAGCCTGCCTTGATACAAAGTCTCACCAGAAGTCTGTCCAGGAAGCAAATGAATGGCAGATTCAGAAAGAAAGATCTTTAGTTTTGGTAAATTCTTATAGTCCAATTACTTCTTCTTATAATTTGATTGCAATAGTATTATGCACTTTCTTATGTTCAAGTTTTTTAAAAAGCCCTTTATGCAAATGACTTCTTGTTCTCTTTGAAAATACGTGTAGCATTTCTTAGGAAGGAGTAATAGAGGCTAAACTTGAACAAAACTTGCAAATGATTAACATATTTTTCAGCAAGCTGAGTTTCATCATGGTATATCCTTTACCACAACACTGTACCTGGCATTGATCTACTTTTATTCCAAACTAAACTAAAGAGAAAAGATATCACAAACTTAAAACTGTGTGTGTGTATAAAATTATTTTTTTAATTTTATTTTGAGGTGGCAGGGGTAAATCACATCCAAGTATCACATGTGGCTGATATTTGAAAAAGATATTTTAAATTGGCATCCACTACAATTTAGAAATAATCCCTATAATGGCCATAACGTGTACAAGAAATAATACTAAATACTTTTAGAGTCATTTATTATATGATTTTCCTGATATCAGATTATTTTAAGGTAGCAGCTCTACATTTTCCATCAGTAGGCTGTATTTCAATGTAACATGGTTTCAGTTTGGAGTATGCTTTGTGTCCTGTCTTCTCTCTCTCTCTCTCTCTCTCTTTCCCTCTCCCTCTGGCTCTCCCTCCCTCTCCCCCTCCCCCTCCCTCTCCCTTTTTCTCCCTCTCTCTTTAACTCTGTTCTCGTTTGTCTGTTTTTGCCTCCCTCTCTTCTCTCTGTCTCTTTCACACCTGCATTGTTCAAGCATATACAATGATTTTTCTATGCCTGTTTTCACAATGAAACTGTTTTAAGCTTTGACATCATAATGAGTCCTCAGGGTATCTGTAGAAGTAATCAGAGATGGCAGAGAAAATGTAAGCCAGGTGTTATAAAACTAGAAAGAATGCATAAATGCTTATTTGTTATGTGAAGAAATACTGATAAGCATTGCTGTATGGGGCTGTTCTGTTAGAAAATTTTTCCCAAAATGTATCTCTTTAAAAAAAAATCCCTACTCCCCACGTGGTGATTATTGGAAAAGTTGGGAGGGGGAGGGAAATATTTTAGTCTAAGTGTAAGGGGTGTTGTGCTGTGAGAAGACAGAACGGTACAGGGTATTCTCCTAAAGCATTTCTCGCTCTCAGACTGCAGTGCTTTCCAGCAGGGCTGGATGGGAAGGCAACTGTAGGCTCTGTAGTAACTAGCATGTCTGGTCTCGACACGTCAGGCGGGAGGCTCGGGATCTAGAGGAATCACCTCTGAAAGCTAGAATGAGGTGTTCTTGGTAACTTCAGACCTCAGTGTTGTCCCCCCACGGAAACCACAGTCAGCATCGTGCTCTGTGGAAAGCCTGCAGTGGTTTATCACTGGTGGTGGTTCTGCCCTCGACTCTCCCTCCACACAGTGAGCTGACAGTGACGGCGCTGGAGGGCACGGGCGGATGGAGTGGGGATGTGTAGGGGAGAGCAGTCAACACGTGCCATGGGCTCTCCACAGCAGAAATAGCCCTGCATGTATGGAGAGATAGACGGCGGAACGGGATTTTGCTTCATGGCCACCAACTCTTCTGCAAAAAAAGGTATCTCTTTCTTTCTATTTAAAGGTTGCCTGTGATTTATCCGGTGGTTGCAACTTCCAGCCGTTGGGAATCATTTCACCTGATTTCTTAAGTACTTGAGCAAATAATTGTTTGCTTGCCTACCTGATGATCTTCAGCTCTTATGTGATGACAAATTCTAACACTTCCTATAATCGCATGGTTTGGTTTGCAAAGGAGCCAACAATGGACTCTTTCTGCAACCAACCTGGTCCTGCAGGACCCTATCTTTGTGGCAGGCGCCCGATAGACCTGCGTGCTGCTGGAGTCGTCATGAGACAGAAGTCTGTGTCTGCGAGGCTAGTGTCCGGGGGAGGAGTGGGAGGTGCTAAGTAGCCGTTGTGATTTAATGTGCACTCTCATAGTGGTGAGTGTTAGAACAGAGGGGTTTGCAGGAAGTGCAGGGGTAGAGTCGCTGCTGGACCCAAGCTTTTATTGCTTGACTCAAGAAGCCATCTATAAAATCAGCACTTTTTCCTTAACCGGAAAAATGCTAATGAAAGTCATATATCTACATTCCTTTTTGCATTTTTGAAATCTTATTCGGTCTTGCCTTTTCAGATAGAACTTTTTCAGATTTTTTTTTCCTTCAAACAAGACCGAAAGGCTTGGTGGTGATGTGTTAACTTTCTTGGAGAGATAGTTTTATGTCTTTTGTTTAAAGAGAAAGTGATAAAAGAAGCTCCTACTGAAGCAGAGCACAGTGTGGTTGGCAACCCCGGAGAGGTTCAGGAGTCAGTTCCAGTTAACTCTTGTGTAACTGCTCTCCCGTCTGAAGCGCCAGGGCAGGATTTAGAACCTCTTTTTGTTTTGTCTCAATGCTAAGCAGTAGTACCCTGTAAATTACTGTGGGTGCAGTGGACTTTGTGAGATTTCTCTAGCCACAGCATGAATTTGCCGTAACATCAGTGATGGTGGGGGGTATTTTTAGACCTACTGCCTAAGCCGGTAACTGTTCCCGGCCTGACTCCGGTATTCACAGTTCTCATCTATTACATTGAATACGGCACTGCACATGATACACATTCAGCTCTAGAGATTTAGGGGCCTGTGGGTACAATGTAAGAAGCATACAGCATGCATCCCCAATCTTGTCTGACTGTGTTGCAAGCTTAATAAACAGGAAGGTTAGAAATTACCGGTTTAATCCACAGCTATCACGTGAAAAATATCTAGCTCAGCGCCGAAGTTCCCTCCCTGCTAGGATTTGGGGAAATGGATCTGTGTTGTAGTGCTTAGAGATGCAGCCTGCCACAGGGTAAGTCAGAGCGAGCTGGTGTGCTCTGCGGCCATGGCCTCTCCGGGAGCCGCTGCCTGATGCCCAGCTCGGCGGCCGAGGCTCCGCTCCCTCCACCAGGCAGCGCCGCATGCGTGACAGCCTGCCCGGCGTTTAGTGGTGTCAACTTATTAATTTCCATCTTCGACTTCAGGCCTGTTAGTTTCCTGTCTGAAAGCATTATTACTTTTGTCCATGTGGCAAAATAATTAGCATACAGATGAGCAGTGGCCCGGCGTCTGAGCGCCGGTGGAGAGAAGATGTGCAGTGGAAAGTTGATTGGATGAATGCAGAACAAATGGTGGGCGTTCGGGAGCATTGCAAGAGTTCTGGAGTCCTGGAGCAGGGTGCGGGATTTTCTGGGTGAGTCCCCAAGATGGAAGGCAGGGTGGCCGCCGGGGGGATGCCTGCTTGTCAGGAGCCGGCCTAGCTGAAGCAGCCGGGGGCCTGCAGTCACAGACCATGCATCTGGACCACTCTGTTTTTCGGTGCCTCAGGTTTCTCTCTGATGCTCCCTGCAGGTAAATATGTCCTGTCCTCCTTGTTGTTGCCAGAGCGGTGGCTCCGCTTCCCAAAGTGGAGCAAAGTTCAACTCCTCCTGGTCAGCAACAAAAGAACAGTCCTTTGCGGCTGGCTTTGGGGTACTTGCTTCATCCGTCTTCCCGTGCCTCTGTCTGCAAGTGAAAATTCCCCGTGTCGAGATGACTGCTTTCAGATCTTTACAGCAGCCATGATTCAAGGTGTTTAATTAATATTTTCTGGAACAGTGTATCCAGACCGGGGAGATCAGCTAACGCGGTTTCAGTTCAAGCTCAGACATAATTAGTTTTGCCTGGTATGTATTTTTCCTAGCTGGAAGAGGATTTTTGGCTAATCTAACCAGCAACTTATGGGAGATTGTGAAAATCGAACTCAAGTTTGTATTGATTCTGTAGAACCCACAGATAGGAAATAGAAAAATTAGCCCTGCCTCTGATACTTTTGGTGCTTTTCGGGAAAACAAAACAAAACAAAACAAAACAAAACAAGAAATGGAAACTGGTTGTACAAACCAGTCTCCTGAGTTGGGAGATGAGTATTAGCCTGCTGGGATCCCAGTTCCGACAGACATTTCTTATATAATTCTCTGACTGTAATACTGCAATAGGGGTGTTTTAGGGTCTAGTTAATATACTTCCTTCTCCGGGAATTCTCCGACAAATAGTTCTCTCTTGTTTTCATAATTTTTACTCTCCTTAAAAGGTAAGCTTGTCATTTTAACTGACCTAATTATTTTGTGTTTCTAAGGTGGAACTCAAGTAGGAATTACTATCCTTGAACTGCTTATTGATGGTTTCTTAAATATAGCAGATCACTTAAGGATTTTATTTAGCTTTTATTTTTAGGACTTTCTTTTCTTTTCCTTTCCTTTTCTTTTCTTTCTTAACAGTTGCTTTCCTTGAGCTGTTTGCTTTAGACAATGACAGCAACCATTTGACAGAAAATTCAACTTTTTAGAGGGTCAATTCTTCTGTTTAAGAAAAATCATGTCTTTCCCCAAAAGAAAAAAAAAGAAAAACAAACAAACAAAAAACCCCGACTCTCTTACAGAGAAACTAACCCTCAAACACAAGGTGTGGGAAAACATATTAACCCTTTGTGGGAAGCCCCCGATACTTGGCTTTGATCATTTTGCCCCTCGTGCTGAAGTTTCTGGATACTCACACTGAGCTCTTTATTTTCTTGCATAATAGATGAATTCACTATTTTTATATCAATGCATATATATATATAATATTTTCTAATTTTATTTTTCAATTTGCTGGTAACAGTTTTGTTTTTTATTTAATTCAACAGTATTAAATACCAAATTGTTCTCAGATTCATGAACTCTTAGCTAGAGAAAATAAATATTTCTACTATTTTTCCATGCTGTATTTCGTTTTATTATTGAGCCAAGCTTTCTCCGATTAAAATAACTCCTTTTAGTTGGGTGATGGGTTGTAACTTTCTTGGGGCAAAATGTGAGCATTAGCTTTTATTCTCAATGTGTCCATTTACAAACAGAAGGGAGCACTGGCGTGTCACCTTCCCGTCTTCCTTTGTGCCTGGCTGCCCCTCAGAGGTGTAGTCCAGCTTCTTTTTAAGGGCCAAAATTATGTCATATGAGTTTCCACTTGACAGACTCACTTTATGCCACTATCTGTCACATTAGCTCTCAGGCCCTGTGGAGTTGAGAAGGGCTTGCCTTCAAAGACAATGAAAGAATGAAGTCCCGTAGCTAGAAATATGGTGTTGTACACCTGCCTGGGACTATGATTTCTAAGGGAGTCTCCCTCCCTCCCGCCCTTCCTTCCTTCCTTTCTTTCTTCCTTCCTTCCTTTTTTTTTTTTTTTTTTTTTTTTTTTTTTTTTTTTTTGNAAAGCAGGTTTCACAACAAATTTTTAAAGCAGTCCGTGAGGAACCAAAATATTAGCTGGAAATCAGAGCCTCTTTGCCTCCCTGGGGAAGAGGGGCTGGCGTACGGGCAGGCTTCTACCCCGTGGGGTCTGTTCTGTGTCATGGGTTCCCCAAGGCCAGTCTCTGCCAGGGCTCCTGCGGATTGTAAATGAAGATGGGTATAAACATTTTTCTTTCAAGAGGTTATTTGGCCTATTTCTTTAAAATTTTGTACTCGAATGTATTTTTGCACTCCCAGGAGTGCTCAGTTAATCTCCTCAAAGGTTTTTTTGAGTGAGGGGGTATATGTGTTTTCCAAATGTCAGTGTGAAAGTGTTGTGTGTAACCTGATGGTATTTCAGCCATTGGGTTAATATGTTGTACCGTGTAAACCTGCTTTGAATATATTTGTGTACTCGTGAATGGAGCTGAAAGGAACTTTATGGCTCAATATTACATGCTGCCTGCTTTTCACTAAAGTCTGGCTGCTCTGGTCTCGAATTGCTTGAGAGAAGTGTCCTGAAGATTTTTGGACATTTGCTTGAGATATTTTCAGATTTGGAATGTCTGGTGTAGATCTCTACACCAAACAACTCATGAATTAACAATTTAGGGGGTGGGGGCACTTCTTAGTCCACTGACAGACATGTCCATTCTCGGATCTTTAGGGGCAGAGGCCGTTTTGGGTAGACCTTCATGCCATTCCCTCCACCTAGACTCATAGTGTATTTCAGTGGCACTCAAAAACAAAATGGTTTTTTAAAAGTCAGCATTACCTCTCGACTCCAGGGCCCACTGCATCACTCAACCCTGACAGGGAGGGTAGTTCCTGGGGACTGACTTTCAATTTGGCTCAGTCTCCTCCTACCCGGTACATGTATGCCTCTAGCTGGTGCCATCCGAGCAGAAGCTGAGAGCACAGAGCATTGTCGCCATGAAACAATGCTAGCCAGACTGGTTGTGGAAATAATCGAGTCTGCAGGGCACCCCATAGAGAGCCATCAAATCGAGTCTGCTCTGAGCTGTCTGCTAGATGGTGAACGTTCAGAAATCAATGCTGCATCTGCTAGTGGAGCCTCTGGTTCACTGAAACTCCCACCTGCCCAGTGCATCTGGGTAAGAGCTTTTCAGAAACCAGTTTCCTTCGGGGTAAATCTAATACGTCTTGAGGGCCAGGCACAAGCAGATTGATTCTATCTCTGCACCAGGAAAACTCATAAACATCTGTAAGAACACAGATTTGCAACGACCCCCAGATTAGGGGCTACGATTTTGTGAAATATCCCAAGCCTACTCCCTTCATACCTCATGCCAGCATGGGATTTTTTAATTAGGAAGTTGATTAAAAAGGGCACGGTAGACCACGGATGTATGGTCCTTTGGCATCCATCCAGCTGTTTGTTGTCTGGGTCGTGGAAAGGACTGCTCATCACCAGTTGCAGGAAAGAGGGGGAGATCATTATAAGCCTGAGCGATGGGAAGATGAAATTGTCCTGATGTATGTGCTAATGGCAGTTGGTTGTAGCTTTATCCATAGAAGCCTTTTCTGCAGACAGACTTGCTGGCTTCCTTTATGAAACAGTGATCATTTGTACTGTGGACACATACAGCCACTGGATGTATTACACTGAGGAATTCAGTGGTTCTGATGGTGTGATAGGTCATAATTATTTGTGTTTTCTAAATTCACATTTATGTTTGACCTCATATCCTGTAGTTTGGAGTGAACGGTGAGAGTTGCCAGAGAAGGGTGTGCTGTTTATCTTCAAGAGTAACTGCTTTTTTTCTTTTTTTCTTCTCTTTTCTTTTTTCTGAGGGAAATTCCTTTCTCCACTGGCTTTTTTGGGGGAGGGGGGCTTGGAGTATATCATCAGAAGAATAAAATTTTGTGCCTAATTGCAGTGCTCCTGAGGCCAGTGTGGTATGAACAAGTTGTACGGTGTGGATGTAACCCTGTCCCTCCCTGCTGTGGCACTTTCCCAGGCCCATGCGCACCGCGGAAGCAGAGAGGGGCACCCACTGTTGAGCTCTGATGAACTGCTGACACGGAGACCCCGCGTGTCTAGGGCAGACGCTAACTCAGGGCTCAAGATCAGGGGAAATGCCTTCCCCCGGGGGGGATTTCTGCAGCTGGGGTAGCGATTCTTTCTTTTGTTCTCTCTCTCGTGGACCCTACCTGCACATTTATTAATTACGTTTAGAGTCTGCATTTTAGAAGAGTTTCATGAACAGTCTGGCTGCAGTCAGTAACAGTGACAGGCAGCCCAGGGGCTCCCTTCACCATCTCTTCCTGAAAATAAAAAGCAAAACATCAAAGTTGGTGTTGAAAATTGCAGGCATGGCTTCTTCAATTCAGCTGTTCCTTCCTTCTTAGCATAGTGACTGAACACTTCATGCAGTATGCGTACACTGAGCACCTATTATGTCAAAAGAGCCAAAAGACTGGGAACTGATAGCTGTACTGCTGACCCACAATGATTCAGAGTGTGTGTGCATATAAATTTTAGTAAACGTGTGCTCATGTATAATCTATAAAATAAATATATGTAACATAGGTAATATTTTATGTATCATATTATACATGAACAACATATGTTACATATGCATACTATGTTATAGATTACATACAAATATATACTTATTTTAAATGTAAATATATATTTCTGATAAAGGGTAATCTCAAATTCTTCCAGACCTACTTTTTCTTGAATACATTTTGAAATAGATTAAGCCACTTTTTTCTGACTTAATAATAAGAATAGAGTAAACATCGATGCCCCTTTATTAGATGATTAAGACTTCAGGGATCTGAGTGATCATTCTGAAAATTAGTTCTCAATTACATAGCATTGTATAATCCTATTTCTCTCCTTAATTAAATATACGATTTGAGTTTATCACCTTCTTATAAAATTTAAGCTAAAAATCCCAACTTTGTGAGGGTTCTTCTGCACACTTGCCCCTCATTCACCCCAGTTTCTGTCTTTACGTTAGCCATCCCATTGTGTTACGCAGTTACAATTGAAGCAACTCTTTGCTTACCTGAGAATCCATGAAACAATAAACAAAACGCTATTTTGAGGAAGGAGTGTTGGCAAATGTCAGGTGTCTGTTTTGCAATTTTGGAATATCTCAAAGCTGTTGATCCCAGAGATCAACAACAGAACGTTTGAGTACAGCGTGATTAAGCCCTGGATTAATGACTGAGGGCCAACCTGCCAAACAAACAGGAAGAACCCTTGGTCCCGCTCGCTCCCCTCTGGCTTCCTCTTGGTCATCCACGGACTCACCACTGGCTGAAGACGCATCAGAAGGAGGAGAGGACAGTTCAAATTGGAAACTGCTCATGCATTTCCGGCCATTCAGATGACTCTCCGCCACATTTCCACTGAGTCAGACCTGACTGAACATACCTACCTCTTCAGAATTAAGAACCCTGTGCTTCAATCCTGTGAAAGAAAAGTCAGATTAGAATTAGTGTTTTATATTCTCCTGGAGTCTGAAAATTTAAGTAGCTCAGTCATCAAAAAGCTGCATGTCTTTGCTTAAAAACGGAAGTCTGAGATGACATGAAGTGGGCGGTGCCAGTTGGTGCTGGACGCTTGTACATAACAGGAAAGAAAATCTTACGAGTTTGCTCAGATGCATTTCAGACTAATCTATTACCTGCTCTTTGTTTAACATGGCACATTTAGTCCTGAATTAATACTTGGAATTTTCCACAGGATTTGTGTTATAAATCTATCAGTATCTTTTGCAGTTCTTTTCATAGTCCCAAGAATAAGAATGAAGGTAGTTTCACTGCCCAATTTTTTTTTTTTTTTTAGCTAATATGCTGTTACTGGGGTTTTGTTAGCTCAAAAACAATCCTTCTCCCTAAGAGACCCACACCCGTAATGCAAGCCAAGAAGTGTCGTGTCTGTTCTCCAGGGACACGCTAACACACCTGTTTACAAATGGGCTGCACCACCTGTTCGTCTACTTTTAAGTTAATGATCAAAACAGTACCTGATCAAGGGGTCAATATGACAGGGAAGACAGTCACATTTGTGAGATTACAGGTGACTCCCCGTTTTTAATACATAACATTTCATAGGCATTAAATTTTGCATCAGTTAGAAGTTATACCCAGCCTGTGACAAATAACTCTGTATCGCGGATACCAACAACCCAGGGGTAGATGCAGATTGTCTTAGGGTGAATGTGTACTTTACCTCTTCTAAACCCAACATACACAGACTGAATCATTTGTTTTAGCTCAAAAGTATTCCTGAAATGTAATACTGGACAATCAACATCAGAAAAATGGGTCTGCCTCTGTTGATGAGAAAACATTCAATACGGTTATCTCCAGCCCTCTCCGCCTTCCTCCAACATGACCCCACGTCCATGCGCTCCTTCCCACTTAGATTCTCTCTGACAGGAGAGTTGGCCCAATGGAGCCACCGGCTATAGCTTCGGGGCAACGCCCTCCCTGCTGGCTCCCGTCCCTGGGTTTTCAGGAACACCATTCATGGATTCCTTCACTGATCTTGGGGGCTCTTCCAGTGACAGAGCACCCTGCTGGTCTGCATGCAGCTCTGATATTGCACACCTTGCACATGCTTCTCAGGATTTCTTCATTATATGGAACATGACCAATGACAGTAGGAAACTTCTCTTCCCAATTAGCTTCCTGGAGGGGATTTTCGCCTATTATTATCCATTTTAGTCATCTTTTCCATTTTTTTTTTGTCCTTTCTATTTTCTCAGTGAGGTTTTTCATCCCTAGCCAACCTAGACAGTGACAGAGAGACCATGTGAGAGAGTCTTGGGTGGAAGGACCTTCCTGTTTGTCCACTTTCCTTATGATTTGGGGATGACTTGGAATAGGTCATTCTAGCTCTCCGTGTGTCAGTATCCTTGCTTCAAATGAGGGAGCTGAGCTCTGTGCTTTCTCAGCTCCTCGCCCTTCTGGCATGACAGGGCTGTGCTTGCCATCCTCACACAGGGTCTGCTCTGCAAAGGGGTCATTGCACAGCGCCCAGTGATGGGGGTCCATGCAGGTGGCAGGCCCTTGCCAGAGGGAAGCACCTACTGCTCCTTGTTTGGGGATGTTGTTGCAGAGAAGAGCACAAAACAGGCCTAACACCCACAGCCTAGAAAACTCAGGGGGAGTGTTATTTTTGACTGACAGGTCTGATCCAGGATTACCAAGGTCAGCTGAATTGCCATAGAATTCATCTAATCAAAGGCTACTGGTTAATCTTGAAAAATCACTGGATCACATGTGAAACAAATAGGTAGCTGAAAACTAACTTTGTTTTAAGTTATTGTCTCTCTTGATTTTACCTCTTTTGTGACTATAATTTTATTTTACTTTACAAGTATTCTATCATGGCAATTATAGTGGGTGAGGAGTCCTGAGAGACTTCACAAAAATGTTCGTGCTGTCATGGCTCCATTACTCCGGCTTCATTTCTCTTGATGCGGTCAGATTGTAGTGGATCTTCTTCCCCGGTCGTGATGGAGGAAGTGCAGTGTCTGTAGTTAGCATCACTAGGCTCGAAGCTTAAAGACACGGGCCTGTTGGTTTTATGTCTCACCTTTCCCTTCAGGAAGCAGTATTTACGTGGTAGTAACAGCCAGGGAATGGAGGCTTAACTGGCGCAAGTTTATGGCAGTGAAGCTGTATCACACAATCCATGTCCCACTTTTGGTACCCTAAACCCCCAAATCACACACAAGATCTCACAAGTTCAGACAAACACTGAGTTTACCGCAGTAGTCAATGGTACATGTTCCTCCCCAGTTCAAAAGAATGAGGTAAATATTTTCCTCACAATATCCCAGTGAGGTAGAGAAGAACATTACACCCTCATGGGAAGCGAATAAGGCAGAGACATCAAGCCCATGGGTGAGCTTGCTCTGTGCTCACCTGAAACAGACTCCTCACCCAAGTCACAGAAGCCTTTCCAGGTCTCTCGTACCAAAGATTTGTTTCACGTAATAAAATGATCCACTCTTTCAAGAGCTCAAAATGCCCATTGTGGAACTTGTATGTATTGGGAAGTGTTTCCCACACCAGAAGCCATGGAATAGTCAAGAGGGAAGAGTAAGTGTGGGCCTGCGGTTAAAGGCCGTGGAGACTTGCCTTGGTTCCACAGCTCTGCTCTTTCCAACTCTAACTTGAAGTGGGACATTGTAGAGATAAACCAACTAGTAAAGTCCTCTTTCCAGAAGATCAAAAGTTCGGGAGTATTCAGTAACAAGTGCCTTCACTCAATGCAAGCCCAAACTGCTGATACGGCGCAGTGAAATCCTGACCGAGACACGCCGTCGGAAAACACGAAGATGAGGTTGATGACACCCCCTGACGCCTGGCTAACCCAAACACCAGCCCAAAGGCTTTCCTCCGGAACTACATTGTGTGGTACACGAACTGGTAGCATCCATAGCGAAGACTGTTATTACCTCTGTGATCACAGAAAACAAAATAGCATACTCATGAAAGGGTTCGGATTATTAAAGATACAGGTTGTTTAAGACAACAAACGCCCACGTGCAAAACTTTTTATTCCATGGGAGTGGAGCGGATGGCTCCTGGGTCTGTCAGTCCGTACGTGATCTCGCTGATGACAGTGCTTTACGTAGACCCAGCACCGCTTTTCTGACCATGTGTGGGGGCAAGCGCTGAGCTTGGCGTGAGGCATAGCCCCTGCCTGTAGGCACGCAAAATCTAGTTGAGGACACAAAATACAGATACAGGAAATGTTAAATAGGAATAAACAGACAATTTTCACAGACAGTCAGGCACCAGAAGAAACCTTGCTTGTCCATTGGCGGTTATCCACCATGGTGGTGCAGCGTGCCGGGGGCGAGGATGCAGAAGGAGGTGCTGGGAGGTTCCTGGGGTGCAGGTGGCCATTGGGAGCCCATAAATGGGTCAGATTTGGGTCAATTCTTAAAAATAAATGTAACTTGGATATGTGGGGAACAAGGCTCCCTATAATAATACAAACGTATTAAGAGTAGTAAGTAAATGTGATGCTCTGAGTTGTTGTTACTGATGTTTGACAGTGTGGGGTGGCTCATTCTGTCATGTCACCCGTGGCCCGGACATGATTTCCAGTGGATCTGGGGACTTAGACACACAGATAGTCAGGTAGCAGTTCCATTTGGAAAACTATTCACAGTTTACTTCTTAAAAAGGTTTTTGTTTTTGTTTTAGTTTTAAGATTTTATTTATGTGACAGAGAGAGACACAGCGAGAGAGGGAACACAAGCAGGGGGAGCGGGAGAGGGAGAAGCAGGCTTCCCGCGGAGCAGGAAGCCCCATGCGGGGCTCCATCCCAGGACCCCAGGATCGTGACCTGAGCCGAAGGCAGACGCTTAACGACTGAGCCACCCACGCGCCCCAATTAAAAAAAAAAAAAAGTTTTTTTATAAATACATGTCATTTTATTCTATGATCTAAATACATGACAATCTAGAGCCTTTTTGTTTCTATTGAATGATTAACAAAGAGATTAATGACATATAATCTTGTGGCATTTACTAACAATTCCATAAGATAGATCATAAAACAGTTAAAAAAAACATTCAAGGAAGTAATGGGAATAGTTATTTCTTCTTTGCTCTGGAAATCTCCATGTGTGAGTAGGAATTTCTCTTTTTTTTTTTTTCAGAGAAAAAAGTGTGTTATAGAGACACGTATACTGTGAGCTCTTTGACAAAGTAAAGTTTGAATTCCCAAAATGTTTTTAAATTATGAGTGAAGATAAATAAGCCATTCGATTCAGGCTCCAAGATGGCTTTCAAATTAGTAATAATTTATTCCTTCTATGTGAAGATCAAATGTAAACATGACCTGCAGAATGTATAATATCTCTAAAAGTAAAAATGTGAATAATGTTTCTCACTGCCTTTGTTTCAGGATGGAACCAAAGAAATGCCATGGTTTGGTTCTTTGAAGTAGCTTTGGTATTTTCTAGAGTAGCAAACAAGTCGTTCCCCGTTCAGAAGGCTTCACAAAGATCTGTGGTGACATCCAGCAGGATCTTTCCCCATATTAGCTCTTAGAGCCTTTGTCCTTCTTACACAACCCCCAACTTTTCTGACAAATAGTTATTTCAAAGTAATTTATAAACCTAAATTGTGCTTAATTAAAGCCATACTGGAGATAGCAGCTTTACTGTCTGCCTTCCGATCTGCTGAATTTCAACACACACTGTCTCTCATGAGCCCTGGGCCCCTGCGGAGGGCTCACACCACAGAGCCCACTCTGGCCACCTCCCCAGGGGAGACAGTTAGCCTTGGAACAAGCGTGTGGAAAGAGCCTGAGAACCGCTGATTACAGCTAATTTCCAGTTTCGTTTTTATCAATTGAAAAATTTCAGAAAGTAATGTGCTGAATTTTATCAGCTTTTTTTTAAATTTAAAGTTAAATTTAATTTAAAATTTAATTTTAAAATGCCATCGCTATGTGAAGGACAGTGAAAAACAATAAAAACTTGCTGCTTCCTTCACCCTCTCTCCCTTGATGTGTTGGGGGTCAAGAGTGTAGACCATGAAGCCTTCATTCATGAAAGTTCTGAAGGGAATGTAAAAATGTAAGTAGCTGTTCCCATTCTTAGTTCACTCCATTCCATTCTTTCCGTTTTCCTCTCAATGCCCAGGCCACTCGCGGCGCTTTCCTCTGCTGCATCTGCTCTTTCCACCATTAGCTAAGGGGCCAAGGGGCCAAGTAAAGTCCTCGGTCTGTCTCTGAAATTCTTCCCTGCCTTCTCTTCAGCCTGCTTCTGACTAGAGCCTCCCTCACCCCCATCCCTGGGGTCCTCCACGTCCTCATAGGCCCTCCCACAGAGTCTGGATGAAATGCCCTTGATACGATGAATATGTCCCCTCTTGTCCTTGGGTAACACAGTATAGGCTTCGTCTGTCTCTCTCTCTCTCTCTCTCTCTCTCTCTCTCTCTCTCTCTCTCTCTCTTCCTAGAAATAGGAAGAATGGACACCGGGATGAAACTATCAAAAAAGCTACTAGAAGTGAAAACCCTTAACAAACCTCAGAAGCGCTATATTATGGCAGGGGACTTGGGGGGTTGGAGAATACACTGCACTTCCAGCTCACACTTGTCACAAGGAGGAAACAACTGGCCAGACTCCAAAGAGAGAAGCCATAAGAAAGTGGGAAATGGGAACAGAGAGGAGGGGAAGGGAGGGGCCTGGAAGCAAGTATGGCTACTGAGTGGCTTCACAGACATGGAATCCTAACTCTTGCCTCATACTTGTATCTTCCCCTACGTTCTATCTTTTCTGTAAACTCCTTGTCCAAACCCCCGATGGATAACGTAGTGCCTCCGCCAGTGGTCTGGAATTTGTAATCTCTGCATCCGTAAATCTGAGCTTGTTTTCACCCGAATGGCACCATCACACACAGAATCAGACCCTGCGCTACTTGTGATTGAGCATTATGATTCAGATGCGTTACAGGCGGAGCCATGAGCTCGCCCGAGGACCCAACCAATGCAAGGAAGTGTAGTTGCAATCCCAAAATATTTGTGTGCCTGCCATCAGTACCTCAAAGCTGCTGCATGCGATGTCACTGGTGTTCAGAAACACCAGTTTCTGGGCTGGGCTGATGTGGCCGAGTAATCCCAGAGCGAAGAGTCAAGCTTTCCTGGTAGAATATGTCTGCTCCTGACCCCTTCACAACATGGGCCTTGACGTAAATCCCAATGCCTGAAGTGAAGTAGGCACACCACATGTGTTCAATTGGACTGAGCTTATTATGCGATAGAGGATTTGTTATGCTTCCCCATCTCATCCTGCACCCCTGATGCCAGAGCTGGCAGGAAGGGGGAGGGCCCTGGAGGCCTCTGGAATATCCGTTCACACTGGCCACACACAGACTGAGGCCTCCCAGTTGGGTGACACAGCTGCCTTCCCCTCCCTATCCTGATGATATCGCCTGGTACTTCATTTAACTAAAGGAAGTGTTTTAACTATACCCATTCGAGATCAACTTTATTGCACATCTTTCATCTGGGGATCCCTTTCTATGTTACATAAGGGGAACTGAGAGTATTTATTAGAGGAGGCAGAGCAGTAAGCTGATCCAGGCTACTCGGCCACATCCTTGTCTACATACATCAGCACTGAAGGTGCAGGTTAGGCAGGAGTGTGTGTGTGATGTGGTCTAGAAGAAATGGCAATGTGGTAAATGTCTTCGTGCTCACGCTCCATCAGCTAGGATTTACCCTCAGCCTCCTTTCCTGATTCCTGTAGGATCTTGGTTATCAAGATCTTACATTCCTCACTTGTCATGTGTCATCTTGAAATCAGCTCCCATTGGCCGTGTTTAGATCACTGGTCTGAGGGACCAAAACCGATGACTGAGGTGGAAAAGTGTTGCAGGGCTGTGTGCAGCCTGAGATGAGACACCAGCATTTGAGGGGTTGACTCCATGAGTATGGCGTGCCCACAGATCAGTTGTAGTAGGAAGTTTCTCCTATTTTCTGTGGTCCTACCTGTTTGCGTTTGTGGGCTAGAGACAGGGGAGTTGCCTGTGAGCCCCCTTCCAGCTGAAAGTTGCTCATATAGTTATTCTTTCATTCATTCCTTTAACCAAGTCTTTATCATGTTAGATGCTGTGGGTTATAAGAAAATGAGTCAGAACTGCCCGCTTGCCTCAGAAATTTTGTACACCAATAGGCAAGAAAAGAAAAATTTATAAATGTCTATAATATGGTTTTGAATCTGAGAAAAGTGATGAGGGACTATGAATTAAGTGTGATGATTTTCTCAAAGGAGGGAGAGACTGGCAGCAAGGCTGGGGCAGGGCAGGGGGTGGCGGATTACATGAAAAAGGTAGTATTTGAGATTATCCTTGAAGAAAAAGTGGGAATTTAGCAGATAATTATAGACGAGGGGGGAAATGCAGGCAGAGAAAGTAAGGTGAGGGAGCTCCTGAGGAAGAATGAGGGGGTGGTTTGGAGACCCCGCTTTGGAAGAGAGAACAGGGCGTTTGCAGAGGTGTAGTAGAGAGCAGCCGTGAGGCACTGGTAGGGGCAGGTCACAATGGGTTGTGAGTGTCCCACGTAGGAGAGTCTACAGAAGACAAGATTAGGACTTTGTTCTCCAGATAATGGGAAATTACTGAGGGTTTTTGTGTAGTTGAGTGACAAGGCCAGAGCTATTCTTTGGGATAATTAATCTGGCAGCCAATCAGTGGCTACTTCCTGCCAATTCTGTCTCTAAAATAACTCTCCAACTGTTCGTCCCTCGCATCCCTTCCCCCGCTCCTCTGGAGTAGACGCCATGGTCCTTCTCCTGGCCTGGGGGAGTGACCTCGGACGCCACCCGCTTTCTGTGTTCTGCCTTCAGACTAATTGTTCCAAAGTACAGCTTGGCATTCTCATGCTCAGACAATACCAGGGTCCTCTTATTTCCCCCAGAATTAAACCCAAACCCTTATCCTCCCAACTGAGGTAGTTGCCACCTGTTCTTACATGTGCCTTTGATCACTGCCTTATCCAAACCAGTTCAGATCATCAGTGCAAGGAGGAGCCCGACTGGCCCCTTCCCTGTGCCGCTGGCTCGCACTGTCCCGCCCAGCCACAGAGTGCTTCCCCGGGGTCTGCGCAAACACGTCCTGCCCACCCTCCGAAGGCTGCTTCACAGGCCACTTTTCCACGAGTCCTTTCCTACTCTGTCCCAGGGGAAACCCAGTGATCCTCCCCTGAATCTTTACAAGGTGTATTTGGTGCAGGGCAAGAACACCTTGCATTTGTAGTTATTTACGTAACAGTATAGCCTCCCCTCTGAGGCTGTGAGCACGGCTCTTCCTGTGAGTGCTCCCACGCAGACGTTGGGTGTGGTTGCTCGCTGGGCATGGAGTGCAGAGCGCTCTGTTTGGCTGTTGGAGTGATTGAGGCACCACCTTTCGTGGGCACCCTGCTGGTCCTGGATTCTTTCCAGGCCACCCTGATTCAACATCCAGTTACTTATCCCAAGTGGTGATCACATCATGTTTGTCCGTGTTAGGTCATGTGCCTTGATATTCGGGAAGAGGCCTGTGGTCATCGCATGGAGCATCAGAACAGATGTGTGTGCCCCATTTCCCCGAATCACGGGGCGGGGGGCTCTTAGAAAAATGATTCTTCCTCTAAACTGCCTGTATAGAAATTTCATTAGTCAGATGCCCAGACTCCTATTTGAAAACCTAGCCTTCCAAACACTTTATTTCCCATCATCTACTTATGAGATAAGTGTGTTCTATCTCATTCGGACCATTTGATACCACTTTAAAAATAAATAGTTGTGTATCTGCCACTTGAGTTCAAGCTACTGAGAAGGACCCTTGAAAACTCAAATTCCTAGTGCTTATTCACAGCAATCGATGTTAGTGCTGAAAGGGGAAGTTGAATTGAACTCCTGGAAAGGGAAAATTTCCCTTTTCCTCAGTTTTCCATCCCACCATGTCAGGAGCAAGGGTGGCTTGGGGCAGAGAGACCCAGGAGGCATGCGTGCCCAGAGAGACTCTCATGACGCAGACACTTCTGACCTCCTTTTGTCCAGGCTCAGAAGAGCCACCGTTCTGATTTGGAAGGAAGGGGACATTGAAGCTCCAGGGGGCCAATGGACACTGGCCCCCAAGGAAGCCTTGTCAAGAAATAGGCACCCCTTTGACATCCTCACTAGCTCTGCCCACAACAGTAACCTGTCTCTGTGATGGGCAGTCTCAGCGAAGGGCCTTCTCCCCAGGCAAGGCAGGATCCTCCACGTTTTATGGGAATTTCAGAAACTCCTAATGTTAGCAGTTTAAATAGTATGGCTAAGCTGAATTAAACTTACTTAGGGAAAATAGATATTTAGATATCATACTTCATATCTGTGTATTTTAAACCAAATGTTGGTTTAAGAGATCCATCTTGGGGGCCCCTGGGTGGCTCAGTAGGTTAAAGCCTCTGCCTTCGGCTCAGGTCATGATCTCGGGGTCCTGAGATCGAGCCCCATGTAGGGCTCCCTGCTCATCAGGGAGCCTGCTTCCTCCTCTCTCTCTCCGCCTCCTTGTGCGCTCGCGCTCTCTCTCTCTCTCTCTCTCTCTCTCTCTCTCTCTTTCTGTCAAATAAATAAATAAAATCTTTAAAAAAAAAAAGATCCATCTTGGCCTTTGAACATAGGGATAGATAGAATCCGTGTGGTCCCACAAGGTAAAGTGTGCAGTGAGACATGTTCTTTACATATTCTACCCATAATTTTTAACTGGAATTTGCAATATATTCCGTCTTTACTCTCTGGGCTCTGCTTAAATGGGGACACTTTTGTAGATTGTGCGGGGCTTTGTGGTGTAGACCTGCCCCCTTCATAATGTCACCACAGCTCCAAAGCAAGGTGAATTCCACGGTTCACAAACGAAACTCTGCCAAGCCACTTAGGCTCCTGGTGATTCAGGTATAAAGAAGCAACTTGTTCCATGAAAGTTCTTCACCAAGAGGGAGCCAAAAGGATTAAAAGATTAAAAAGAAAAGAAATCTAGGGCTTGTTATTATGTACGAGTGAAGAGGATGAGGAAGGTCGTTAGCACAGAGCCCAGAGCAGACCATGGGTGTGGAGAGCGGACGGTGGCCTTCGTCTTGCCAGTTCAGGAGCGCGGTCCTTCTCCGGTAACCCCACTGGCCTGTGCTCGGGGACCTGCCTCCCTCCCCGCCCCCCCCCGAAGCAGCTCCGGCGTCTGCTCAACCCCTCTGCCGTGTGCTGGCCACCTAACTTCTCAGGCTCCTTGTTAAAGAATGTACTCATTTCCTACCCCAAGCTGCACGGTAGCTCTTCGAGAATGCATACCGTGCCTGAAGCAGATTAATTCCCACCATGTGGATTTTTCAGTGCCTCACACAGAAGAGGTGTTCGGTAGGTAGCTTGCTTGATTCTTAGACTGATTTGGGATAAAGAACACATAGTGTTAATATTGTGTTAAATCCAGTATGTTTAAGATATCTTAGTTTACCTTTTGGTATCTTTGGTTCCTGCTTCTGCATAATTTCAAGTCAAATTATTTCTCTTGGACAAAAGAGCCTTCAAGAGACACAGCAAATGAGAAATAAACACACGCACGTGCGCGCACACACACACACACACGAAAGGAAATCTGGATTTTCGATGACTGCCTGTAGGCCGGCAACCGTGCATGAGTTGGGACCCTCTGGTATAGTTCACTGTGACGTGCCCTCTGTGGGCAACAGGACTCAGGGAGGATTCTTGAGGGGGATATTGTGTTTCATACCTTGCTCTCCTAGAAGGCAAGTGGAAATATTATTTTCACTGACGATGAAACTTTATTACATACACAGCCTTACCATGTGGTCATTTTCAGACAAGCTGGTTTTGTTTTGTATTTGTTTTTATTTATTTATTTATGTATTTTTATTATTTATTTGTGTTTATTTTTTAAAGTCCGCTCTTGATATCTGCGGGTTAATAAATTGCTTTCATTGTGGAATCTTGTAGGGTGCATTTGCCTGTCCAATGTGGCCTGTTGAGAACTTTCCTAGACAGTGTGTGGACCATGCGAATGCATTTGTTCAGGGAAATAAATCCCTGGGCATAGTGACCTACAGTTCAGGGATGGGATGCCTCATCCCAACCCACTCTAACTAAGGGGTCACGACAGTCCTGAAGAAACAGTGATCTTTGATTTTTAAATTTTGTCTACATTGCTCCTAACACAACTTTTGTAAACACGAGCCTGCTGATAATTCCCTGAGCTCCTTGTCTGTACCGAGGATGTCCACCGTAGGCAGTGGCACGTGCGTCCACTGTAGGGCATCTGAACAAAGCGTGTCCTGCTGGAAGAACTTTACCCCATAAGTGCAAACCGGGGAACCAGACCATTGCCATTCTAGCTGTAGCTTGTCCACTTTCCTGACAAATCACCTCATCCTGATATTAAATCTCCACCTCTAAAACCAAGCATGGTATACAGGCTTTACTGTTTATCAAGGATCTTGGAAAGATGAAATAATGATTGTGAGATATGGAAGAGGTCCCAAAAACTATGACTACATGGTGACTGTACTTTTCTCTTCCCTTTTTAAAAATAATTTTTACCTAGAATTAAGTGTGGAGTTCACTCTCTGGCAAGTAGTAGCTGAGTGAGTGTAAGTTGGATAATTTACTGAATAATAAAAACAAAGATACATCCTTACCCAAAAGGGGACCCATGCGGCTACTGAGGACATTCCTGAATAGCCCCAACGTCAGGACTGCTTTTGCATTAAAGCAAAAATCCTATTCTTCAAATCCGTCAACTGGTCCATCTCTCAAGGACTTTATTCATACATCAAATAATTATTGCATATTAGCATATCTGTAATCTAATTTAAAATTTTGGCTTTAGCAAAGTTTTAGATGCAAAAGAAAGAGCCCATTTAAATTCTTTAAGAGTTACAAGCATTTGATTGGGTTTCTCCTTTGAGTTCCGTCCCGGCCATCTGCACTCGCAGAGCCATCCATCTTCCTAAGGACGGGAGGGACTCCTTGAGCATGGGATCAGCATCAGCCGTGGGAAACCACCCGGGAGCAGGTTCAGTGGTGGGCGCGGCCTCTGCCATTTTATGGCTCGGTCGAGTTTGTCTTCAAGTGTGGCAGGAATAGGAGCCCAGCCGCCCACTTCTCAACATTTCAGAGGAATGGTGCCCTCATTTCCAAGCTCACCTGTGCAGATGAGCAAACTCACAAGAAGGAACAAACCAAGACCATTTCTGTGCATTTATCAGTTTGTACAAAATTCTGAAAATTCAGCCAACACCTCGGACTGAGAGGTTCGTTAGGCCATCACACAGTCACCAAGAGGCCCACTAACATTCCAGCCTCGAGTTGGGCTGTGCACCTGTTTGTAGACTCTGACTCTGTGTTGGTATCTTGCCAAGCTTTATATTAGCAAAAATAATGGTCTATCATGCTATTTTTCCCTATTATTGAGTGTGCATTTTCTGTAGTAGTTGTGAAATGTGCTTCTGTTAATATACTTCAAAGGTAATTGACAGAAGTAGTATTAACCTGTAATGGACATAAATTTTGGAGTGCACAGAGGCCTGTTTGTGAGTCTAACCCTTTATAACATATCAAACCATTTTTTTTCTTTATTTTTGTATCAACAGGTTGTAGCTCAGTGCCTGGAACATAATTTTACGTTTAAATTTTTTTTTTGGTCATATTCATATGAACTAAATATTTGGGCACAGTGGGAAATCCACATGTTATGCTCATACTAAATTTTCTAGTTAAAGAAAAAAATTAAAATGGCCATATTCAGGAATTATTTCATTTCCGTTCTATTATTCTCTGCTGTAACCAGAGAATCGAGTGCTGAGAGCAGTGCCTAGCACAGAGTAGGGCTCCAAAATGCAAGTTGAATATTTGCTAAATAAAGCAATGACATCATAAATGTGTCCACCCACATCTGTGAGATGGGACATACTGGAGTTCCAAAGAAATATTCTTCAAGTCTATTTCAAATACAGTGTCCTGTGGAGAGAAGGTGAGACTGAGGGAGGGAGACAGAGGCTAGGGTGGGCAGAGAGGGAACGGGAGGGAAGAGTCAGGTGGGGATGAAGTGGGAGCTCAGAGGCAGCCATGCGCAGGGGAAGGCTGCGGCCCACCACGCACTGGCGATGGATGTCCGTGCAGGGTCCTGTGTCACCTTGACATGGGTGAGAAGGAGTCAGGCGCCTGCAGTCTGGCTGCTAGGACCAGGCGCTGTCCCAGGTGCTGATGTGATGGGGCTCTGGGAGGGAGACTTGTGGGCAGCAGAGGCTGGGCTGCTCCGGAAGCCCCTGTTCCAACTCCCAACAGGGTCAGAGATGGGTCTCCCCTTTGGGCGGCATTGTGTGCAAGATGGAGCTTGTAGGAAGTCAGCTGTCTGTGAGCCTTCTCTGAATACCAGCACGTGGCCAGAAAGTCAAGCTCCTCTGCCCCTCCACCAGAACTTAGACAACTCAGACAGCACAGTTGACAGAGTTCTTTTAACTTAAACCCTTACTCAGAAAAAAAAAAGCTTGATTATTTGAAAAGATGTGCCTCGCTCGTGGTGCCCTGTTTGCGCAGGGAGAATGAGACTCTGAAGCACTGGGACGGGCGGGCCCCTCGCCGATGGTTCCCACAGCATCTCGTTGTGTCGGACCTTACGAGGCTGGTTCAGGGACAGTCCGCATTTCCCACAGCTGGCTATGCAACCACAGACACTGGCCATTAGCAATGACACAGCCCTGCTTCAGCGACTCCTCAGAAACAGAATTAGGGGTCTTCGGTTTACAGGGTTGTATCAAACGTCTATAATAAATCCTAGCATTTCCAGAGGCAACCAGAAATTAAATATCTAGAGTTGCACATAAACACATAACCGTGTGTATTTTATATTCATGTGACTACTTGGAGAATACCACATTAATTTGATTCCCAGTCACTCGCACATAGTTGTTACACACAAGGAAGAAATGTTTCCATGAGAGCATGTGAACTTCTGAGTCTAGTTTATGTTGTGCCCCAGTGTGAGACCATACAGGCCAGTCAGGTGTTTCGGAATAATAGACTGAGGTCAGGCCAGGTAAGCGACTTGTGAATCACTCCAAAGTCACTGACATACCAAACAGTATTGATTTTTTTTCCTTTGCTTTAAAGTTAATTAAAAGGATATAATACATCAGCAGGCTGGTAGAAAATCATCTAGAGCCAAAATGTGATTTAGGAATCCGACACGTGGAAGATGGAGATGGTGTGGACAGAGGTTGGGGTGGGAGCCGGGGGTTTGAGCTCATCCTGAGAGAGTCTACCCCCGAGTGCGTGTATGTGGGGCTGTCCCTCGCGGCTCCGAAGGGGCAGATGAGTCGGCATGAAGCAAAGCTACAGAAAACACACGATGAACTAGTTGGGTGTTCGGGGTTCTCAATTTCATTGATAATTATGCTTTCCTTTCAAAGAAAGAAATCTAGTTGTGGATTGCTTAGCGACCGCTGGGGGGCGTGTGTCTCAGTCAGAGGCAGCCCCGCCTCTTCTGATGCAGACTCCCCCCCCCCCAGCACCACCTCCCCTCCCCACACCTCTGTTCCCTGAGATCTTGAGCTGAATGGTGGACACTGGCCTCCAGGTCACAGACACAGCCCCCTTCCGCACAATCAGCCCCTCCTAGATCCCAGCTGGCAGCCCACAGACTGAGGACTCCCCTGGCTCTGGCCAGGAGTCCCACTGGGTGGTGCGTGGACAGAGATGCTCTGTGAGGAGCATCTGCCACCTGGTGAGGTCAGGATTTCCCTGAGCCCGTGGCTCCCAGGCCTCCTCAGGGTGCATTGTGTCCCGACCCTGCAGAAGAACCCTTCTTGCTTCTGCTTCTTTCTTCTTGAACAAACCACAGTGAGCAGAGCTCCAGCAGCAGAGAGAGAAGCTGCCCCTTGGCATGGCGTGGCAAGGGAGGGCCTGGTTGGAGGGGACGGGGGCACCTGCGGAAGGTGCGGCTGTGTACCTCTGGCCGCGGTTCCAGAGTCAGGCTTCTGGTCACAGGATTCCCTGCACGAAGATTGCCTTATTTTACCTTCCCAGAACTAAGAGTTTTAATGTCCATGACAGTTGTTTATTAATTTAATTTATTATTATTATTATTATTATTATTATTATTATTATTATTATTATTTGCCCCAGGGGTACAGGTCTATGAATCATCAGGCTTACACCTTTCACAGCATGACAGTTGTTTATTTTTAAAACACAGAGGAATATGTATCACATGAATAATTTTTGATTTTTTTTTTTTAAGAAAAGCCTTTCATTGAAAGAAAGTTTATAGGGGTGTCTGGGTGGCTCAGTCGGTTGAGTGTCTGACTCTTGGTTTCAGCTTAGGTCATGATCTCAGGGTCATGAGATCGAGCCCCATGTTGGGCTCAGCACTGAGTGTGGAACCTGCTTAAGACTCTCTCTGACACCACCCTCTAAAAATAAATAAATATATAAATCTTTTAGAAAAGGATGTTTATAAAACTTTATACTATTAATGTCAGTTTCTTAGTTGTGGCTAGGAAATTATTACTGCAAAGGCATTCTTTAAATTAAAATCTATCTTCTTCATGAAGATTTATTTCCCTGGCAAGTCCCATCTGAGAAGGAATGTTTATAGTTAAGCTGTGTTGAATGATTTCACATCTAATTACCACATAAATTTCGCTGGGCTTGTACGTCCATCTTGTCTCTTTAGGAAGAGATAAGGTCTCTGAGCAAAAGATGGAAACTGGGCTAGCCTGTCACACTGCACTTGGTCCTCAGTAGGCACATGATAAATAATTACCAAAAATGTGTCTATGTCAATTGGTTTGGATGTTGAGTGTCATTTATATTTTAGCCCAGATTTAAAAGCTGGGCTTGATCAAAGACCAATGTGGTCCCAGAACCCTGAATAACTAATCACTAGGACACTTGGAGATCGAACATGCTAAGGACATTATTTCATGGGTATTTTCTGCCTTTCATGACCTTCTAGGTTGATCAGAACTACCCATGTTTTCTTCTCAGAGCCTCAGCTCAGTTTGTCAGGTGGTGTGGACATTGACCCCGAGGCAAAGTGGACCCGAGAAAGAAGGAGGTGCATGGAAATGCTTCATGTCTTCTTTGGTGGGGAGAGAGGAATAGAATAGGTTTCTCTGTTTGTTTGCAGGTGTGTGGTAAGGACACTTAACCATGAGATCATCCTCTTGGAACATTTTTACGTGTACAGTACAGTGTTAACTAAGGAACCAGTGTTGTCCGGCAGAACTGGAAAACTACTCATCCGTGGCACTGAGAGATCTGTGCCCGTCGACGGCAACTCTGATTTCTCCCTCCCCACCTCAGCAACCACCACTGTACTCTGTTTCTAGGAGTCGGGCTATTTTGAATATCTCCTATGAGTGGAACCGTGCAGTATCTGTCTTTCCATGTTGGGCTTATTTCACGGAACGTAATGTCCTCCGGATCCATCCGTGCTGTCTCAAATGGCAGGATTATATTTTTAAGGCTGAATAATATTCTATTGCAGATCTATCACATAGATCACAGCTTCATTATGCGTCCATCCCATAGACATTGATACTGTTTCTGTACTTTGGCGATTGGGAATAATGCTGCAGTGAAAGTGGGAATGTGGGTATCTTTTTGAGATTCTGATTTTTATTCTTTTGGATAAATGCCCAGAGGTGGGACTGCTAGATCATATAGTAATTCTATTTTTTTTTAATTTCTTGAGGAACACAGTGGCTGTATCAGTCTGCATTCCCACCAACTGCGCACAAGAGTTTCTTTTCTCCACATCCTCACCAACACCTGTTATTTCTTATGTTGTTGATTTTAGCCATTCTGACAGGTGTGAGGTAGTATCTCATTGTAGTTTTGATTTATATTTCCCTGATGGCAAGTGATGTTGAGCATCTTCTCAACGTATCTGTTGGCCATCTGTGCGTCTTCTCTGGAGCAATGTCTGTTCACGTTCTTTGCTCATTTCTAACTGAGTTGTTCTGTTTTGTTTACTGCTGAGTTGTTGTAGTTCTTCATATGTTTTGGATATTAGTCCCTCTCCAATGTATGGTTTGTACACATTTTCTCCTGTCCTGTATGTTGTCTTTTCACTGATTATTTTATTTGATACAGAATCTTAATTTTGGTGAAATCCATCTGTCTATTTTTGTTTCTGTTACTTAATATTTTTAAGATCTCCATACTACACAGAGTGATCTAAAGATTCAGTAAAATCTCTATCAAAACCCCAATGACATTTTTTACAAAAACAGGAAAAAAAGTCCTGGAATTCATGTGGAACCACAAGAACCCCAGATAGCCAAAGCAATCTTGAACAAGAAGAACAACATGGGAGGCATCACACTTCCTCCTTTAAAGATATTATAACAAAGGTACAATAAGTACCACAGGTAGTGCTGGCACACACAGGTTCGTAGACTAGGGGAACAGAATAGAGAGCCCAGGAAAGCCCATGTATACACTGTCAACTGATTTTCAACAAGGGTGACAGGCATACACAATGAGGACAGGAAGAGTTGATTCAATAAATTGTGTTGGAAAAACTGGATATCCACAAGCAAGAGAATGAAGCTGGACCCTTAATTTTGCACCATACACAAAGTCAACGCAAAATGGATTAAAGACTTAAATATAAGACCTAAAACTAAAACTCCTTGGGGCAAAAATAGGGAAGAGGCTTCATGACAATGGTCTTGGCAATGGTTTCTCAGAATAGATTTGCTTTGCTAAAATTTAGGGCCCATTCTTCTTACCTTAGATGGCTCCCAAATGCATCTACTTTATTTTTCTGGCCTTCCTCCCTCACTGGGAAAGTGCTCAGATGGTAATAGGGAGGAGGAGGAGGACGATGTTTCATTCTGTATAAAAGGATACATTTGTTCTTCCTTGAGAAATTCCTGAAACCTCCTTGGAGTCAATGCCTTTGAGCACACTGAGTAGTGCATACGGCGGCTGGAGCAGTGGGAGGGGACGTGGAGAGATGTGAAGGTGTCTGAATGTAATGAATCTTAAAACCTGTCTCTGGGGGAAAATTAATAGGAGTGCCCGGACCCATCTGCAGAAAAGCATGCACTTGGTGCATGATTTTCTTCACTGATAATGGACAGGTGGATTTTGCCCTGTGCCATGCACGATGCTGAGTGGGCCATGTGACTTGGCGTGCCTGGGAAGGTTTGCACCTCTTGTCCATGTGTCCCACCCACTTTAACTTCTGTCCTGAACAAGGTGCCCTGGTTGTGTTGCCCTATTGTTAGCATTGTTCAAATACAAATTTTAAGATTCTTCTGACTTGAGCCCACAGGAAAAATGACTCAGAAGGCATTTCTAGGACACTGAGGCTTTTGGTACTTCACCGAGGTGTCTTCAGAAGCAGAGAAAACCCACAGAATCAACGTGCCTTGAATAAGGGCGGTGCATCCTGTGCCTAGCCAAAATTGCAGGGAACCTGGCATTTGCGTGATACTGGCCCACCCTAAAAGCATCTGCATGGCAGGTAGTTCCAATTGGCCTAAATGTCCTCTAGATCGGTGAAAGCCACCTTGAGAAGAGGGCCATGGCCCCCTGGTGCTGGTGCCACCTAACCTCAGCTCGGGCACTGTCCTTCTTCACATCAGGACCAATTGCTGTGGTCTGGGGAGCCTCAGGTGAGGTTGCAAGCCCTACCTGACCGTGCTCAAGCCTCCTAATGATCTACCCATGAAGAGATAAAGATTGCTCCTGATGCCATTGAGTAGTGGTTTTCTTGAGGCTGAGACAGGCCATGGCTTTATTCCACACCGGAGAAGCATCCACCTGCGCCCTCGGGCACTGGGCAGACCACGCACACAGGCAGTGGCATGGGCTATCTGTCTCTGCACTCTGCCCCCGCTCGTCTCCTTGTCTTCACACTGGTGGGTCCCACTTTCCTCTTCCCTGTCTCCTGGACTTAATGACAGTAGTGAGACAGCATTTCTAGAAGAAAGAAAATGTCTGTATCACTGCTGAAATATCAACACGAAGAAAGAAGTTACACACCATCCATACTCAAAGGAGCATTCCAATATTAATCACAAAGCTTTAAAAATCTTAATTTCTTAAATAAGGGGGAAAAACCCTTCAAATGGAAATATTTTTCATGAATTACATCCTTTCTCTTTTTTTTTTTTTAAAGATTTTATTAATTTGACAGACAGAGATCACAAGTAGGCAGAGAGAGAGAGAGGAGGAAGCAGGCTCCCCGCCGAGCCGGGAGCCCGACGCGGGCCTCGATCCCAGGACCCTGAGATCATGACCTGGGCCGAAGGCAGAGGCTCTAACCCCCGGAGCCACCCAGGCGCCCCATCCTTTCTCTTAAAATAAAAAAAAGTCATCTAAATGGGAAGAGGAGCAGCCTGTCGGCTAGGGTGAGCATTCTATCAGCTAGGGTGAGCATTCTATCAGCTAGGGTGAGCAGCCTATCGGCTAGGGTGAGCGTTCTGTCTCAGAGACTGGTCTGTTCTCCTGGGAGCTGCTTTTCTCCCGTGCCTTAGACCTCTTGCCTCATAAACAGCTTTTGTTTCAGGAGCAGTGACAGCATGTTTCCTTGCATTTCTGGTAGGTTTTTTTAGTTCAGTTTTTTTTTTTTTTAAGATTTTACTTATTTATTTATTTAAGAAGAGAGCGGGGGAGGGCCACAGGGAAAGGGAGGGAGAGAATCTCGAGCAGACTCCCCTCTGAGCATAGAGACCAAGGTGGGGCCCGATGCCACGACCCTGAGACCATGACCTGAGTCGAAGACAAGACTTGGATGCTCAACTGACTGAGCCACCCAGGCGCCCCTCTGTCACTTTTACATCAAACTTCCTTAACCTATTCTCAATGTTCCTTTTGACTGATTCCGGCTTGGTTATAGGCATCTCCTGGAAAAAAAAATAGAATAACATTTTCTGTATTTTCTATATTTGCCCACTGGGGTTTTTATTTTTTTATTATTTTCATTTTTAATTTATTTTATTTTGTTTTATTTTTGGTTAATAGCTTTTTTGTTTTGTTTTGTTTTGTTTTGTTTTAATTTGCCCCCGGGGTACAGGTCTGTGAATCATCAGGCTTACACCTTTCACAGCACTCACCATAGCACAAACCCTCCCCAATGTCCATCACCCAGCCACCCTATCCCTACCCCCCACCCCCCAGTAACCCTCGGGGTTTTTTCGTGAGATTAGGAGTCTCTTATGGTTTGTCTCCTTCCCCATCCCATCTTGGTTTTTATTTATTTATTTATTTATTTATTTATTTATTTATTTATTTATTTACTATTTTTTTAAGTTCCGCTTAGCTTTGGGGCCACTGGGTGGCTCAGTTGGTTAAGTGATTGACTCCTGATCTCAGCTCAGGGCTTGATCTCAGGGTTGGCCCCAGCTTGGCTCCTCACGGGGCTCGGAGTCTACATTAAAGAAAATTCCATTCAGCTTTTATTTAAATTCCAGTTAGTCAGTGTACAGTGTTATGTTAGTTTCAGGTATAGAATATAGTGATTCAGAACTTCCATCCATCACCCATTGCTCCTCACAGCAGGTGCCTCCTTCTCCCCCGTCACCTGCTTCCCCATCCCCCACCCCCTCCCCTCTGGCGACCAGCAGTGTGTTCTCTGTCACCAAGAGTTATTTCTTGGTTTGCCTCTCTCTGTTTTTTTCCCTATGATCGGTTTTTAAATGTAACTCTGTTCTTGATTTTCTTGATTCCCTGTATTTGGGCTGCCCCCTTTTGAAATGAGGTGGTTTGGAGGGCAGAAGCTCCGTCTGTCTGTCTGTGTCTCCCGCCTCTGGGGACATCCCTATCTGGCTGACAGCCCCTGTCTCCGAGGGCAGAGCGTCTCCATTCTGGGTCAGCCTCTGCCGATGACTGGATGGCAGGAGAAACTCTGCTGTTTGCAGTCTTGCTGCCCATGATTTACCGAATGGGTGTTGCACAGCAGACACTGTGGCTTTCTGGATACTCTGTGTGCGGGCGGATTGCTGTCCTCCTGGCCTTCCATGCGCCGTGGCTCCAAACCCCTGTCGAGAAGGTCCTCCTCTTAGCGTTTCGCCTGAATCATACGCAGGCTTCAGGGCTCTGCTCCTGACTCTTGCCCAGCCTATGATTTCTCTTTCCTGAGTTCTTGCAGATCTACTCCAAGACCTCAGTGCCTCTGATGGCAGAGATGAGTCACAGATTTCATGTTGACTCGCAGGCCTCAGGAGTTGTCCCTGAAACCGCCTTGGCATGGACTCCTCTGCCGATCCAGTCTCTGAATTCCCACCATGACGGGGAGGTCACTGCCGAAGGGAAACACGTCATTTTTAGTAGCACTTAACGGATGCTGTTCTCCAATTGCCTCTGTACGTGGGATGTTACCCGCCTGAGGCCTGGGCCTGTCTGTACAGGGCTAGATGTTGACCCGGGAACAGACAGAGAAAACCCAGCAGGGTGCACTGCCCAAGCTTCCGTTTTCAACGGATAGTTAATAATGCATTTATTCTCCCAGGTAAATGGTGACATAAGCATCCAGGTACCCCTGAGCAATAGTGGATTACCTATCTCCTCACGTCTGCATGTGATCTGGACACCCTCGCCCCCCTAACAGAGACAGACCGCAGGGCATATTTAACACAATCTGGTGCCCGTAGTGTGGTGGAGACCGTTCCTGCTCTGGACGGTTCCTGCGTCGTTGTGGCTTCTCCCCTTGCGTAGTGAAGGGAAACGCGGTCTCCCCGTTGGCTTTGCTGGGGCCGGGGCACCGCTCAAGGCCCCGGGAGCAGGCAGCTCGAGCAAGGCGGTGCGCTGGGCTCAGCACCGGGGATTCTGACCCCCTTCCCGGCCCACCGGCCTTCAAGCGAAACCCTCCCGAATGTGCCGCCGGGGCCGGTGGGCTCCACTGAGTGGGAGCCTGGCCCGGTCTGAGTGTCTGTGGGGGGCTATTATTCCAGGGCCCCCCCCCGAGCACAGAGTGCTTCCTCAGCCTAGGGAGGTGACCCGAGAAACGCCCGTCAGCTGTCGCCATCGCCTGTGACCAAGCTCGTCCCTCCGTCTTGTCCCCTCCTGGCCTGAGGCTCCACACGGTGTAACGTTTGGCGGTGGGCAGTGGGGCCGACGGCAGCCGGGAGCTTGCTCTGTGACGCGTGCACACATGTCACTGCCTCCGGAGCCCCGTTAACGCCGCCGGCCGGGTACCCCGCTGCCGGCCGCTGGCTCTGCCCCCGCCGCCTGCGCCAGCGCGCCCTCCGACGGCCCAGGAGAGACCCGGGGAGGCTGTGCGGCCGAGTGAGGAAGCCGGAGGTCCTTCCGTGCACAGTGCCCCGCGTCCTTCCTTTGTGCATCTACGCTGGTAAAACTGTCCGTCTGACCCCAGATAAGCCGGGACGAGGGCTGGGGTCCGCCTCCTGTCCCCCAGACTGGCCCAACTCCCGGGAGGGGCAGGGCCACCCCACAGGGCGGCGTCTCTGGCTCTGCCTGTCCTGGTGAGCACTCTGTCTAGCTATCATTGTGTCCTGGGTGGGAAACGCACTCTTCTCATTTCTGGGACTCCTGGGCTCTGGCGACAGTGCTCCAAAACCCTTGTCTTCCCCGTTTCCCACAGAGCACTTGGCAGGAACTCCCACATATAGACTGCCATTCTTCTTCCACTCCTTGGTGGCCCCCCACCACCCCTAGGACCTCAGCTGGCCATGAACCTGAGCCTCCACTCCCTTGATCTCGCGTCCCAGCAACTTGATGTTTTTCCTGGCAGCAAGGTTTGCGAATGAAAGCGGCATCTTCCAGGCTGAGGACGTGTACTTCTGAGCGTGCCTGTTCCTCCTTTCTCGCTGAGCCGCACACCTTGTCCCTCATCCTCTCTCTGGCTGTCCTGCCCCCAATTTTTCTCCATTGGTTTGCTTACATATTTGAGGTTAAAGTGAGAAAAATTAATTGGAGAGAAGAGTTGGGCAGTTATTAGTCAGTATCTCTAACTCAGTGAGAGCCGACTTTCTTGTGAGACGGGCATGCTGACCCACATTATAACACTTACCAATGTCAAAACATAAACTTTATGCTTCATGCGACTTGTGCACAGGGCTCAGCGTGGCACCGGAGGCTAGGTCTCCGTCCAGCTGCCTGGCCACCCAGACCGGGCCACCTCTGGGTCCCCAGTCCTCTCTCCCAGATGCCGAGTCACAGTGGGGAGGCCCATGTGTGGTCCAGACATACACGAGAAATCAGAAATTTCTCATGTATGTTCCCAGAAATTAACTGGGAAATTTCCCAGAAAATCCTTAGATAGCCAAGCCTCCGTCTTTTGTGCACGTTGTAAGTTTTTCTCTAATTTCGGGTTCATTTTGACGTAAGCCGTTTGGGAACGGGCTTGCTTTGCTAGCCCGTGTCATGGGGGCCCCACACACCAGATGACATGATTGTGTCCAGCGTGGTGACAGCCCGGGCTGCGCTCCCTCTGCCCGGCCGCCCGAGGGGCCGCCCCCGGAGCCCGCAGCCTCCTTTGTCCGCTCCCTTGTCTGAGGCAGTGGCACCTTCTGTCCGCTGTGGACTGAGTCGCCCCCTCCCGGCCCCACGTCAGCCACGGCCCGGGCACCGAGAGAGGCACTCCGGGCGTCCACATGGCAGCCCTGCGGCCCTGCACACCTGGGGCTCTGGGACGGCCCTGACACACAGGCCACCGCTCTGTGCGTTTTCCTCAGGCTCCTCCAGAATCAGGCTTTTTTAAGTCTCAAGAGATTCCTCAGTAGGCACTTGAAGACCACGTTCAGAAATATTGAAAATGATTAAATGCACCGCGACAGAATGTTACAGTACTCCCCAGACCTGGGCGTGCAGAACCATCCAGTCCGAGGGTGACCCGTGGCTCAGAGCAGAGTGCACCTGCCCACCTGCCCCATCGCAGTGAGCTCTCCAGAAACCCGCCGCGCCTCACAGAGCGCGTGGCCTGGGTCTCCGTGCAGAGGGGCTTTGTTCGTGTTCCGTGAGGTGCCCTTCTGTTGGCTTCCTGGAGGTTTAGGGCAAGCATCTGGTGGCTTCCTCTTGGCTCGGGGTCCTGCCTCCCCTGCCCCAGCCGCTGTTTCAACTCTCGCCCGGACGAAATGCCAGCTGGGTTAAATCTTCTAAACACCGGCCCAGGGAGCTTCTGGTTTCACTTGCACGTGTAACATCATGGACTTACACCTCTGCTCCTCCTGTGTCAGGGACACGTTCCTCTTCCATCAGAAAGGGATTGAAACTCAAATCACAAACCCCTGGTTGTGTAGTCATCAGATAGATAAGCCACACCACAGCTCTGTAGCAAACACCTGGGAACAGGGCCCTTTGTTCTCCGACTTTCGGTTATTCTCACTTCTCCTGCTGCTTCTGTGCCCCGGCCCTGATCTTGAGTTTTGCTTCTCTGAGTCTCCCTTAAAAATAGAAATGGCATGCAGCTGTGTTCTTGGCTACTGGCTTTCCCTTCTCTTGCAGCTTGATTTTCACGCCAGCCCCATCAGGTGAGTGGGGCGGGCGTGACCGTTGCACCGGCTGCACTGAGGGGTGGCTGCGGGGAGCGGCCAAGGACCGCGTCCCCGGGGACTCTGCGGGTGGCCGGGAACCCGTCCCCCGGAGCCCATCGTTCTCAGCCTGGCTCTGCACGAGGATCCCCGAGGGGCACTTTAAGTCCTGATGCCTGGGCTTCGTCTCCCACCGCTCACATCGGGCTGGGCAGGTGGATGTCGGCTGCTGTAAAGGCTCCCCAGGTGGTTGTGATCCGCATCCTGGGCCCAGGGTGAGGCCGCTCTCCTCCTTCCGCGTCAGAGGACGAGCGCGGGCACCCCGCCGTGCGGGGGGCCGCGTGGACACCTAGTAGTTTTGACATTTCAGCCCGGGCTCCGTAAACAGCCTTCTAGTCGGTACGTACGTATTGTAAGTAATGAAGCTGGAGCGGTCCCCTTCCCTCCGAGCTAGCGTCTGCCCGCAGCAGCGCTGCGGTTCCTGGCCCTGCAGCTCTGTAACCACGGGGCCGACTGAGTACAGCTCTCCTGGTTCCCACCGGGCATGATGGTGAACCACGGGGCGGACTGAGTACAGCTTAGTCCTGGTTCACACCGGGTGTGATGATGGTGAACCACGGGGCCGACTGAGTACAGCTTCGCTTGGTTCACACCGGGCGTGATGGCGAACCACGGGGCGGACTGAGTACAGTTAGTCCTGGTTCACACCAGGCGTAATGAGGTGTGCAACAACACCCCCGTCTTCCAGCAAGAGAAGCTTTGGAGGTCAGCTAGTTAAACTTTCATTAACAGAAACCTCCTTTTTAAAAACCAGAGAGGAGAGGAGGTCCGGGCTGGGCTCCGGACCACCCAGCTCGGTTCTGCCGCTGCGGGCCCCGGGCTGTCCGTGTGCTCAGTGCGTGTCCCTGGCTGAGGCCCGGGGCCCCGGGGCTCACCGAGGCAGACACTGGGCAAGGCAGGTCCTCCGAGGCTCTGGCTGCATGGAGGGGACCGGAGGGAGCAGGGTGCCCCCGTCAGCCCGGTCTGCTGCCCCTTGCCCGCCGGTGCGGTGCGGCTGCCATCCCGTGCTCCCGTGCGATGCTGTGCGGGGGGTTGCCAAGCCGGTGTCAGAACAGAAACACCTGGCCTCCCGCCGCGATCCCAACCCCGCCTGGGAGAGGTCTTCCCCAGGGAGCACGTTTCCCTGCGCCGCACGCCGTCCTCCTGCTCCCCTGCCCCTCCCGCCTCCCCCTCCGGGGACCCTGCGGGCGGTGGGTTAGGGAGGCCCTGTCTACGCGGTGACGCAGGTGAGGTTGGGGTTTGGGGATTGCTGACTCTGTAGGAGATTAATTGGTTCCACATCTAAATCTCATTTTTGCGTCCCCTCAGACAATACTAAGAAAGGCACATAATTTCTCAGATACCAAAAGCTTTAAAATATCCATCATGTGCTCACCCCATTTAGAGAGAGGTTTTGCTCCGTTCCGTTCAGCTTCTGTTCCACTGGCCGCACCAGTGAGAGCCACATTTCCACTGCAGCCCAGCAGGCAGCGTCACCAGAGACCTACTCCCGTCTCACGAGAAGATGCGTCCGAGTTTTGGCGGGGAGCTGCTGCTTAGGATCTTTTTTACTGTTTTTGCTCCAGGCTGTAGCCATGCGTCCATATATCTGAAGCTGTTTTGTATTCACTTTTTGCAGCCCAGCCTTTCCATGAGGTATATGTAGACTCAAGCTCCCTGGATCTAACCACCCAGGCCTGGAAGTGTAACAATAAGCAGAGAGCACATTTTTTAAAATGAAGAGTGTGGACCACTGTACTGCTACCATGCTTGATGTGTGGGGGGAGATTCTATAAGCTTGGAAAAGATGCCAATAAATCAAAGTTTACATACTAATTCAGGTTTATAATAAACACAAAGAAGCAAACGTTCAGGTTCCTACGCAGAAACGCTGCAGCCTGTCTTCCGGCAGGAAAGAGAACATGCCTCATCCCACCGGCCGGCACCGGCACCTATCACAGGGTGATTCACTCGCTTTAATTTAAGAAGCTGTAAACTTGGAGAAGATTATAAGCCTAACACTCCTGAGGCTGACCTGAGTGTATTACACTGTCCTCTAGGAGGAAAGTGTCCACTCTGAGCGTTTGTATTTGGGCCCATTCAGATAAAAACTCAAAATGTAGCTCATTGTAAAATGAACCTGCTAAGTGGGACTGCAGACCCGCACTGTCCAACAGGAATACAACACAAGTCACCAAATTATATCTGTAACAGTGCCTTTCCCAACATATACGAAACTAAATAAAAATAAGCGGGTGAAATTAGTTTTAATATTTATCTAACCTAGAATGTTATCATACTAGGAGGTAATCCATATGCATTTATTAATGGACTATTTGATGTCCTTATTTTCATAGCACCCCCTGGTATTTTGCAATCGTAACACATCTCTGCCATAACCAGTCCCCCCCCCCAGGGCTCCGGAGCCCACGTGGCCGGTGGACAGCACAGGGGTACGTGGGCCACGGAACTAGAAGCCTCTTACTAAAGTCTTCCCAAGATTTTGCTTTGTCTGGGTACATGATGATTTTTTTAAAAAGTGACCTCTGATTTTATTGAGGATTTTGTGTGGGGTTTAGGAGCATGTGCTAAGGAATTAGATTGTCAGGATTCGGATCCAGCTCTCCTGTCTACAAACTCAGTGACCTTCAGCCAGTTCTTTAGCCTCTGGCCCTCGTTTCTCTGACCTGCAGAATCAGTGTTGAAACCCACCTGTCTCGCTGCAAGGATCGCATACAACAGTGCATGCAAGTCACTTAGCACATGCCACGCCTGTTTCTAGGTCTTTGTGAATTTACCTTCCCTTCATCAGAGAATGAACCATAGCATAGATCTCAGAAAATGAGATCAAATGACATATGTAATGGTAAGTCAGATGTCTCTTTTGGGAAAGCTACAGACAGGGATAAGTAAACATCCTGCTCTCTGATGTCCTTCTCCATCAGCCTCCAATGTGTTAAGTTCCAAGGTCAAATTGACTTGTGGAGTCAGCCTGGCTTGTTAAAGTTATCCCTGCATTGCTCTTAACATTTCCATGGAAAGCATATTGCTTCTCCTCTGTTGAAAAGTGGCAAATCGATGCAGAAATAACTATGATTTTATGTTTAAAAGATTGTTAATTAACTGGACTATTCATATGAATTGAAATACCAAGTTCCCTAACTTACAGATAACTAAAGCTTCATCGTATTGGTCAAAAAGCATCTAATCCGTTATGCTCACTTTACAAACTAGAAACTCTTCCCAAAGCTTTTGAAATCCTGTCGTTTTCCATCCACAGGAATTAGATTATTCATATTTTTAGATAAACTTAAAACAAAAAAAAGCCTGGGATGGGCCCATGCTCGTTCCTGCTTCTTCACGTCACGTAGTTTTGAGCATCTGTACGGATTGTAAACCCAACCTTTTCTAGCAGAGCCAGGATGCTGGTTATAAGGACCTTAAGAAAAAACGGAAAGATGATGGACCAAATACGTTGGAGTCCAGTCAGTTCTTTCCAACATTTCAAAACCCAGTACCCTGTTTCAGGACCCTTCAAGTCATGCAAACTTCTATAGACCTACGGAGTTTTTTTTAAAAAGAAAGATAATTGACTAAACACCAAACAGTGGCAATTCCAGGTGGAGTGAGTGCTCATGTACACAGACACACACACACGTGTCTACATTTGTCCTTACGTCACCACATGAGCCTTAATTCTATTCGTTCGCCACAAACTTCTCTAACTGGAGGGGCAGCTAGAACTCAGCAGCATTGTGTTTGACCCCAGCCGGTCCTCTGGTGAGCCCCTCCCCTCCCTGTCCTCGGGGTATCAGCCCTCCCCCGCCCTGCACAGAACCATTCAGAGGAGGGAGAGAAAGCAAGGACCACGGGTGTCCTGGCTCCACCCCCAGAGCCAGCTCGCGGGCACCCACTTGGCTGAGTCAGTGTCCTGTTCAGCGCAGGTGGCCTCGCCTGCCCGGCGCCAGGACAGGGGCCCTTCGGGGCCGCTTGGAACCATCAGAACATTTGCTTCTGACTCACGCTAGGCAAGCATGCTCTGACCCCAGTGGGAACTAGAGTTGATGTCATTTTCGGTTATAAAGTAAGATCACAAGGCCTGAAATTCTCATTAAGTAGCTTCTAATGGGTTCTTTATTTTTCCCATTTATTAGAAATTTCCAGAAACTTGATATCTGTGTGACTCCTTTTAAAAGTGTGCATGTTTCATCTGATTTGGGGGAGGATCTAAAATGGTCTCCACATCTGATAGCAGTGATGGTGTCTGAAGACACCAGGAAATGTTTCTGCATGGGAGCCAGGGCGGGGTCACGGGGAGAAAATGTTTCCTTCTGAAAGAAAAGCTCAGGACTGGTGGTTTAGTGGGTCTGGGACATTGGAGCGAAGCCTGGAGACGTAGAAAGAATGCTGGCATCCGACGGAGCTGGCCTTACATCCTGGCTGTGTGTCTCTGCATCACAGAACGTCTTGAACCAAAGCAAAATGGGAGTAATGTCTCTTGTCCTGGGAGAGCGATGAGATGGTGGCTCCGCAGCCTCTAAGGCAGAGCCTGGCTTCTCGAGGCCCATCTGTAAGGGCAGCGAGTGTCTGCGCTGTTCTTAGCACGCTCTGTGCTCCCCTCGCTTTATCCGTGGAAAGTGAGGCTCTAGGCCGGCTGTAAAGACCCAGGGGGAGGGCATCCCAGGTGGAGGCACAGAATAGAAGCGAAGTTGAGAGCGTAGATTTTCATGTTTCATATTTCCTCCCACAGAACAGCTAAAATTGGAATGAATATGGTTGGTGGTTAGAAAAAGTTGAATTAATGTTCCAGAGGAATTCTTTTCCCTTCTCTCCCTTCCATGCCCCCACTTCTCTGAGTAAACCTAGAAAAGAGGAAATATCAGACTTCCTCTGTTCCTCACCTATCTTTCTTTCTTCTGCTTGTTTAGATCGTGGGCTTCCACCGTACAGTTAGTCCTCGTGTGGCCTTGGGAAAGCCACCTGATTCTGAGATTCTTATTTGATCCTGGCTGCTGCCATATTTAAAGCTGGCGTGCTCACCTTGTGGTCCAGAACCTTCTGTGCGTGACTGTGATGAGTGCCTGGCGAGCCAGCGGTGTCCCGGGTGCCTGAGCTCCTCTCTGCATCACCTCCCTTTGTTGGTGGTCTTTGTACGGAGGCCCGAGACCTGAGGACTGACCCAAGTGTCACACACCTGACCTTGTTCTTTAATTTTTATTAAAGAGCAGACTTCTGTTTCAAAGGCACTACAGCTGTGAAGGCTAGAGAGGGCATGTGGAGCTTCAGGACAGTGCCCAAGCCGAATGGCTGTGCGTGTAACGCGTGTGCGCACAGCCTTCACTGGGTCAAGGAGAGTGGCATCCGTGTAGGGAGTCCTCCATTCCCATCAAATCGCGGGGACCCTCTCAGTCCATTAACCACGTCTCCTGTCCTCTCTCTGTACAGACAAGCTCACGCAGAGGCCGAGGCCGAGGTGCACGCAGCTGCCATCTGGACACCTGTGCGACCTGTGCGGAGTCGTAGAGTGTGGTATGTTAATTCAGATGGGGCCTTGGGCTCTTGCAGGAATGCGAGGAATGTTACCTGAAAACAGGAATTTGGGGTGTGCTGGTGCCTGATGTTGAACTCAGTCTGTTGAGGAAAGGGCTCTTCTCCGCCAGTATTTCTTACTGTTTTTGACATTGAGATGCTTCAATTTTACCTTCTTGTCTAGTTGATTAAATATGCACCGGTTGAAGGGGTACATCAACTATCACTGTTTCCTGTATCTTTACCCTGATGAGAGCTTTGTGTGCAATCCAAGTATCTCAGAGACAAACCAAGTTAAACCAAGGGCATTAACCAAAAAGCATATTTATATGTTGACATAGTGTTTTTAAGTTCTTAATGTTTCATTCTTGATATTCATGTGGTGCCTGAAGAGTTTCTGGCGACTTTGGCTCTGATCCTTGCGCTGGGGCTTCATGGTTCTCCGCAGGCTGGTTGGTGGAGGGGAGAGCGTGAATGAGCCACCGCGAGTGTGTGTGCTGGCGCTCCCTCTGTCTCTCCGAGGCAGCCTGGGGCACCCTCAGAAGGAGCAGGGCAGAAGTGATCTGTTCGGGAGTGTGTCATTCTTGCGAGGCAGTCCCCTCTCCCACTGATGTGCACGTGGGGAGGCACGTCGTCACAAAGAACGGGTCGCACATGTCGCGTGCTCGCTTCGCGTCGGCGACGTTGTGTAGCTTCCGACTTGTCCTCCTTTTCAATCCCCCCGTACCCTTGAACAGGACATATCCTCACCCCCTTGCTGACTTGATGACAACAGGGCTGAGGCAGGGAGCAGCTGGCCCAGGTGACACCTGTTCCCAGTGATGCACCGAGGACGGCAGCCACGTTGTAACCCTGTGGTGTCTTTTTTCCGTGGCTGCGCATCCTAGACCATCATTCTTAACTCTTAGGAAATGTATCTTGAGACATAATTTCATCAATTTTCAACACTCTTTATGAGTAGTGCGACCTTGACTAGAACACATTGGAGAGCTCTGTCCTCGTCCTGTGCCCTTGAAACACACTCAGCCTTTCTGGGTCTTTGCTTCTCTTCCAGCGCTCAGTGGGTGGGACTGAGAAATAGTACTCTTGCAAATAAGACCAACTGGATCCCCATCGAGACCCTCAGAAATGAGCCAGTTGTTTGGACCTGACGTTCTCTATTCACGGCACAGTTAATTTGTAATTGTGAATTACGCATTTTCATGGCGCCCTCTCTGGTCTCCCTCACTTTTTGGTGGCAACGTTATGAGGAACTGATGTTCTAAATGTTGTCATTCCTGCTAGCATCGAACTGCCTGAGAGCCAGGAGAACGTTTAATTTTAGTTTTTGTTACATAACTACTATTTGCCCATTGTACACAATTAGGATATTCTAACGATTATCTATGTCTATATCCTACATATAGATATGTCTACCACACAAAAAGTCAAAACACTGAAAATACCAGAATTCAGTGATAACTGTCATTAATATGTTGGTTCAAAACTTTTTGCAACTGTTTTCCTTGCACATACAATTTTAAATTAAGATGGATTATACTATAATTTTGTTCTTTGCTCCTTTTTAATTTTATGCATATACATATCTTTCTATATCAATAAGTACATTTTTGTAACATCATTTCCCATGGTATATAGTTTTCCATTTTATGATTATGCTAAATATATCTAATAGATCTTCTCTTATAATTTTGTCAGTTGGCTTTTTGAATTTTGATTTATAAAAAAAGTGAATGACTAATCTTTTAAAACTGTTTACATTGTTAGCCGTCCCCTTAACATAAATTCATACTGCAACAGCTAGCTCAAAGTATATGTACATGTTAAGGCTTTGGAGAAGGAGAAAGCTTTTAACATGCTCCTTCATTCTTACATCTCGTCCTGTGATGGCACACCCTCTGTGACTCCAAGCACAGCTCAGGACCTATGTTGGAACAGTCTGCCATTCCATGTGCAACCTCTATGAATTTGACCTTGGGAAAAGGATTCTACTAGAATGAGATTTTATTTCAATATATATTCTGAATCCTAAGAACTCAATTCTAAATCTTACACTTTTGTTCTTTTGTTCATAAATTAATTTGACATATGAAGTATCTACTGTGTGTAAGGCATGAAGCCCCAGGTGCTGCTGATATGTGGATGGCAGGATGTAGCCCCTACCTGCTTTTGAGGACTTCAGCTTTTGGTAATGGAATGCACACTTACACTGAGTGCCATATACTGTATGAAAAATAACGTAACAAATTTGCTTTAAAAAATGTAATCTCAGGGGTGCCTGGGGACTCAGTCAATTAAACAGCCGACTCTTAATCTCCGTTTAGGTCTTGATCTTGGGGTTGTGAGTTCAAGCCCCGTGTTGGGCTCCATGCAGGCTGTGGAGCCTACTTAAAAAATATATATGTAGATAATCTCAAATATATATATAATATGTAATCTCACATATATATAATCTCAAATATATATACAGTCTCCAACATATAATTATATATATATATATATATACATATATATAATTTCAGTGTTAACCATGTAACACAGGGACCACGATTATTCTTAATATGTAACCCTATTTCCAAGACCCACAACCGCTGGGGGAAGATTGTATCCCGTTTGTTGCACCTTACTGCAGAGGGCCCTGTACCAACACTTCTGCCCCCTTCCTGCCAGCCCCTGAAAGGGAGGTTTCCATTGCTTTCCTGACTGCTACTGCAGATGGATAGCCTGCCACTCAGCAAGGTGGTCCATCCCACTGCTGGACTGAGTTAATGGTGGAACGTTATTCATAATACTCTTGAGGTGAAATTGCCATGAGATACTAGGTACCTAGTGTTCTTGGCTTTAGCTTCTGGAGACACGGAATAGGTTTAACTCAACCCAAATCAAGGGATATAGTTTAAGAGTCTGCTATGGTTGAATTGTTGTAGCTGCTGAGGACTCATTTCTATTTCATATGACAGTATTTCAAATATTTGATGGTTGTTTTATTTTCCTAAATATGCAAGTTAAAGAACTTACCATTTCTAAGGGAATGGGACTATTACTCCACTAAACCTGCTAAGTTTCTATAAAGCCATAAATTTTGACCTCAATTCTTGACCACACAGGCCAGTGGGGAGAGTCCATCAACTGACTGTGAAGAGAGAGATGGCCCCCACCTTCATACAGATGACCAAAGATTTTGTTAAAAAGGAAACAGAAGTCATTTGCCCCCAAATATTAGTGATAGTGACAGGAGAGTGTTGCTGTGGTGTTGGCGTCTAGGGTAAGAGGAAACCTGACATGGAAACAGGACAGCCTAGGTGTCTGTCCCACATCTGCCACTTAGCCTCCTTTGCTTACTTCATCTGCAAACTGAAGGACACGGTAACTTCTGCAGAGGCTCCAACTCCACAATCGTAGGTCAGAGTCTCGTGCTTGGGGGCCTGGGCTTGGTTTATGCAGCTCTGACACCTCTGAGAGTGTGAGTATGTTTTCCGGGAGAGTTTTCACACACATGCCACAAACACGTGGTCACAATGGAGGACACTTTCGTGGTGTCACTGTGGATGGTGAGGCATTAACAGACTTGATCCACAAGACAGCTCCTCAGGGCAGGAACTATCATCCCATTTGGCAGAGGAGAAAGCTGAGGCCGAAGTTGTGTCATGTGCAGCAGGTCAAATCAAAGAGGCAGAGCCTGGGCATAAGGCCCCCAAGCCTGAGCTCCCGGCATCCATGGTACCTGCCAAACCACACACGCCATCACCATTTTCTCCATCATCTGGTTGTCTTGGAGACAAATATCCACGGATACCCACTGTACTGAGAAGCAAAAATATACAAACAACACAAACACATCAATTCACACACATGTGAACCACTCGATCCAGGTAGTAAATGAGGTTTAACCAGTGATTTTATGGTTGTTTCACTAAAATGGCCAAATTTGATTTTACATGAGCATGAATATTATATGCTTGAAATTCTCCTTCTAAGAAGATAATCTTCTTAGAAAACTTAATGCTTCTATTTTAGTCCACAAATGTGTTTGGTGTTCATGAATATTGTCTTACTTTGTATTCTCAAGCTTTCTGGCTGGTTACATCATCATTTTTTAGTTTTCTGCTTTTCTGATACTTACTTTCACTAATTCCTGTATCTATCTTATACTTACATAAATTTACCACATCGAGGCTTTTTTTCTCATTTACCTCTTACCCCATCCCAGATCACGTGAGTGCGGCCCGTGGACAACGCTGGCTGCCCACTCTGCATAGTTCATGTCCTCTGAGCAGAAGGAGTGGAAAAATGTCACTGTCCAATGTCCCATGTCCGACAATTTGAGGGTAGAAATCAAACCCTCATAAACATGTCGGCAGAAGGGAAACAGAGGGAAGGCTTCCACTCAGCTGGAGAGGAACAGGCCAGAGGGAAGGCGAGGCCGGCTGGTGGGATGGCGAGCGGGCACCACGCAGGGCGGCTGGCAGTCTGCACAGGCGTCTTATTTCCTTCCCCTTCCCTCTTCCTTCCCCTGCTCCTCCCCCTGTGCTTCTTGTGTGTCGACGGGCAGAATCCGGAGAGGGTCACAGAGAACTGGGGTAGGCGAGAAGACAGCATTCCGTCCACCCTGCGGGCTGAAGTCCAACACAAGTACACACCGTCAGCCCTCCTCACCCACAAGCCTTGGAACACAGGGAGTTCTGTCCTCTCTGCCGGGACCAGAAGCCGTCGTGGACCCCGTGGTCCCAGCAGTGCCCGCACTGTCCGGACACTACGCAGTCGCATGTGACCAGAGAGGCCTGAACACAAAGACCCCCTCGGGAGGTCTCTGCTTGTACTGTCAGAGTCGTTTGTAAGGGGCTGGGGCGAACGACTGCAGTGAGGTGGTCCAGAGCTGCCGTCTCTGGTGACAGCGAAGTCACAGTGATGCAGGGGCTGAGGGGGATGGGATGCAGCGGTGACTTCAAGGGGCTTTCGTCCTGAAGCCGGAGAAGGGGCATCATGGGGGGCTGGAGCTGGCCTGGGCCATGTGACGCGTGGACTGAGACAGGAAGGGTGTCCTCTGGCATCAGGAAGGTCGTAGGTGGTGTGCACCTTCCGTTCACATGACGTGGCTCTCTGTGTCTCAGTGACACTGTTCCCTTAAATTTCCTCCATCATCTTGATGACTCCTTTAACATGAAGCACAAAGTATTAAATACGGCCGGAAAAAGGGTATTTTATCTGACTGAAGATTGGGACCTCATACATTAGGACTTAAAACATCAAGTACCTACACTATTTAGAATATCGAGTACACCATATTAAGGGATTAATTTCTTAGGTCTGTGAATGGCATCATGACATCGCTTAAAAAGTTTTTATGTCTTAGAAATTAAGGAGGGCACAGGATGTGGTAAGCACCAGGTGTTAAACACAACCAACAAATCTTTGAACACTACATCAAACACTCGGGATGCTCTATATGCTGACTAACCGAACATAATAACAATTAAAGAAATGCATTCTGAAGCATTTCTAGATAACATTATATGGTTCCTGGAATTTCCTGCAGAAGAATGTAGAAATAGTTGCCAGCCAACAATGTAGTTGAAGTCGTAACGAGTTGGCATGTAGGGGGTTTATTATGTTCTTCTTTCTACTTTTGTGGTTCAAGTTTCCCCAGTAAGACGTACCGATGAGTGGGAAGTCGGAGGACTCACTGATTACAGAGGCGTCCTCTGTCTCCAGCGGGTAGGGAATAACCCCAGCTTCCTCCTGGGGGTAAATTGCCTCTTTGCGTTTGTTTTCTCACCTGGAAAACATGGGTGATGATAGTGCGGACCTTGCAGGTTTGTTGGGGAGAGTGTGTGCGTCCTTCCACGGAGCACGTCAACTACGGGCCCCCCGCGAGCACCTTGTGCAGAGCAGAGCACCCATGTACGGTCAGGGTCAGCTCAGGCTCCGAGGTGGGCCCTGTGTGTTTGTGCTCCGTTTGGAATCTGTCGTATTGGCAGTAGCTCTGAGAAAAAGCCCTTAATTTTGTACGAAAACACTTCAGCATTAATAGTTATCTTCTGGACTTTAAAATCAAAGACAGATTGATTTGATAATTAGTGACTTTTCTGAGACTTGCACCTCTGAATATATTTCTAAAGGTGTTTAAAGAAATGACATAAAAATGGGCTTTTAAACTTCCTCAGAATGTATTATGATTCTTTTTCCTTCAAAGGATAGCTTAATTGATTAGACAGTTTAGCCACAGCACTCACTGTATCTTGAACACTTTTTAATGCTTTTTTTTCTTTCCACGCTGCTCTATCTCCTACATTGTAGGAGCCCTAACTCATAGCTGTTCTAGGAAAGGGATCCGTATTGGGGGTCTGGACCAGTCTTTGAACGAACCCACTTTCGCTGGTAAAGAAAGTAAAGGCCTCTGAAACATGGATGTGCACGCAACAGGGGGGCTCGGCGGTTTTCTCCATCCTCGTTACCCCCCCCCCCCGCAGAATGCGGCCTGCGTTTCCTTTCCTTCCGAGCTGGGTCTCCTGTGGGGGTCTCCTCATATCAGTTATGTCACTAGTTGAACAAAAAGTGGTTTCCACCAGCCTCATGTTTGAGCAACGGGTTTGTGCCAGGTGAGGAGGGATGACAACACGGGCAAAGATGAAAGCTTCTAGAAAGTGAGTCAGGAAGGAGCAGGTGAGACAGGAAGCAGACACAGGGAGTGCTTGGTGCCACACACAGGTGCGGTGGGAGCTGGAGGGACGGTGCTCACTTTGAAGCCAGGAGCCGGGATCGCTTCTTGGAAGGCATGGGTTAAAGAGACTGCTACGTAATCGGGAGAAAAGAAACAGTCATGCAGAGGTAAAAACAAGGGAGAGCAGGAAACGTTGATGGCGTCCTTTGCACACACATGTGGAGAGGATGAGATCGGGTGTGTGACACTCCCATTCTGCCTTCCCCAACTTTCCTGTGGCCCATTGGCTCATGGCGGGATACAGAGCAGGAGAATGTCAAGTTGACCGCGGGGCACAGAAAAGAGCAACAGAAAGACCACTCATGTCATTGTCTTGTTCCCTCGTGTCCTCTGATCGTTCAGCCTTACACTGGTGATGTCACCACCTTGGATTTGAAAAGGACTTTTTACATAAATGGACAGAATTGTAAAATCCAAAAAACTACCTGATTCGTATCCTAATAAGTTATATAATTCTGCGAACAGGAATAGAGAACCCTCAGTTAGGCACCGATAACCTATATCGTAACTCAGCTAGGGTGGTACGGGCTCAGTCAGTCCTCTGGTCAACCACAGTGGATGTGATCAGCAGGTGTCCATGGGATCAGAGCTCTGTCCCACAGGAAGGGGCCATGAGGACACGACACAGTGTGTGTCTTGCTTAAGATCATGGTCCCTGTGGCTTATTGGCACAACGGTTGAATTTTTCTAACTTCAGTTACGCACAAACCCTAGGAATAGAAATGCTCATTACCTTTCAAGGAAGCCTGAACTAGACCCAGAGCACCTCTGCTGCGTCGGACACCGCCGTGTGTGGAACCCCAGGCACAGGTCTTTGGTGCCCACACTCCTCCAACAGACACACGGAGTGAAACACAGCCTGTGCTAAGCCACGGTGAGGACACGAGGTGCTGGGTGGAGGGGAGGTTGGTGGGGGAGAGTGGCATAGGTGCATTTGAGAATGGCAGTGAGGAACGAGTAGGGGTGTTCCAAAGCAGAGGAGGGGCGAGAACTTCCTCTCTGCCGGGGAACGAGGGAAGCGCAGCGTGGTGGTGTGCAGAGCGTGCAGAGCAGGGGCCGACGGTGGGTGGGAAGGACATCATCCCAAATCGTTTGGCATTTATCTGACAGGCAACAGAGAAGGGCATTAAGTACACAAGTAGAGAATATTCGAGATACATTGAAATAAAGAGGAGAGAGTGTCTGGATCACAGTGACAAGGTAGAGAAGCCCTCCCAGAGCAGTAGCTGTGTCTCTGTGATGCCAAAATGGTACAGCATGAAGCATAGTGGTCAGTGTCTGAGCTCATGCCTGGCGGCTCTGTGGCCTCGGGGAAACCACCCGCCCACTGCAGGCTTCTTGTTCTCATCCAGATAGCTGGGCCAGCGTCCCTACTGGGGGTATCGGGTGCTGATGCTCGGAGCATCACACAAGTGGGAAATCAGCACCCTAGGACCAGAGGCAGCCCATAGTGCTGAAGCCACAGAATGCAGCACTGAGCTGAAAGAAATCAACTGTATTCTCTTTAGGTCCAACCAATATTTCAAGATGAAATCACTGTACAGTATGGCTCCAGCTACTCGATATTCTCAAGCACATAGCTCACCTTCACATCCCTGCTATGTAATGCACACACAAACACACATATACCCCACATGTGCACACATGCACATCTACTTATGTGTGCCTGTGTGTGCATGCATGTGTGTGCATGCATGTGTATTTTAAATACATGTTTGCAATTCACACATACATGCAGGTGTGCATGCGTGCATAAACTTCACACGTGTATGTGCACACACTCATGAACATGTACATGTGTGTATTATGTGTACAGGTGTGCTATAGTGTGCACATGCATACCTATCACACGCTCACACAAACACTTGTGAACACACACATGTGTTATGTATCTGTGTACATGTGACACGTGTGTACATGCATACACACCATGTGTTCACACATGCACACGTGTACATGCATTGTGGGTATAGGTGTGCTCGTGTGCACATGTATACATATCAGTGCTCATGCGAACACTCATGAGCACATGCACGTGTCGTGTGTATCTGTGTACACCTGATACATGTGTACGTGCATGCACACCACATGTTCACACATGCACACACATGTACGTGCAACACGGGTATAGGTGTGTGCATGTGTACATGCAGTCACATCACACGCTCATGTGTGTTCTAGATGCACATATAATGCATGTGTTTTGTGTAAATGTTCACATGAATACACACACATACACATCACATATCACACACACACACAAACCTTTTGACTTCCTTTGCAAACACAGTTCCTCGGCAGAACCCCAGTCACCCTCCTGGTGCAGCTCTAAGGTAGGCACCCAGCTTTGGCTGCCCTCCAGTGCACCCCAGACACCGTCGCCCCCATGCCAGAGCGCCCTGCCCGTGGTTCCCTCACAGTGCCGTCTCCTCCTCCTGCTACCACCCCGACCTTGCTCTTGCATGGCCCTCAGCTGTCCTGTTTGGCCCCTTCCAGTGCAGAGCAGGGTCCCGGCTCTCCATGTGCAGTCCTGGGGGTCTGGTGGAATGACCCCAGCCCCAGCCCAGGGCTCTGGCACGGCTGTGCTCATGGGCATACTTGGTGAGACTCTCATACCTAAAGATGAGCCCTTTCCTTCTCTGGACCACACGTTCAGAGTTCTTTAGGGGTTCACGTGACCATGACTGTAAGGAGACTGTTTACATGCCAAAGTGATGCCGTGAAGATGTCAGGTAGTGCGAGTCTGCAGCCGGTCTCCGTGTGCAGCGTCTACTGAAAGACGCTTTCATCACACTAGACCTTTCTCACACTCAGAAATGACTTAAGAAAAGAGTCCAAATCTCCCAGAACATGAATACTCACAGTCTGGGATTACTGAAAATAGAAGTTTAGAGTTTTCACATTCAAAGAGTGATTAAGAATGTCCCTTTCCCTGATTCTCCTAAAATTTTTTGGAAGAAAATTTAATTTGTGTTGTAAAAAAATCACACTCGAACACTGAATACATGGGCTTTCCTCCCTCCCTCCATCATTCCGTCCCTCCCTTCCTCCCTTTCCTTTCGTACAGACACAGGAGACATCTATCACTCCTCTGTGCTCATGTCATGATTATTCGGTTCGTGTTCTGAGAGGCCTTGTTATTGCAATTTTATTTTAATGAGAAGGCAAAACGTTTAAAATTCCAAAAGAAGACGGACACTAATTTTCACCCGCAGTAATGTTCTCGCGGGTGGGCAGAGAGCAACACCGGTCCATTACTCCGTCACGTCGTGATGTTCACAGAACAGCGATGTCTTTCCCGGCATTTTTTCTCCTCCTGACCCGATTCCTCCGTAACGGTCCTGCAGACTTGCAGCAAACTCGAGTTAGTGGCTGCGGCCCTGATTCTGCTGCCTGGGGCGTGCGCCACGAGCTCGCGGGCTGTGCCCCGTGTGGGCGCTGCGGGCCGACCGCTGCCTGCCTCCCGCCGGAGACCCGCTCTGAGTCTGCGGTGCCGCGGAAGAGCCTGACTCCTAGAAGGACTGCTTTCCGGGGGAGATGGAAACATTTATAGATTAAAAATTTAGTCTTTCTGGCTACACAGATTTATTTATTTCTGACTAGATAGATTCCAAAACTCCAAAAAAAACGACAAAAACCCCACCCCAAATCCTGTAGGAATGTAACAGGCTTGGAAAGGTCTCTTTTCCGTTGCTCGCACCCATCATCCTCTCTGGCCCCAAACTTAAGTTTATCGGCCATCATCCTTACATGTCTTTCAATCCTTACACAAAATCCCCCTTCTTAGTTTCTTCCTTTCCCTTAGAGTTGAGGTTTCCTGAGCGACGAGACGTTATTCACTCCATTTTCCCGGAGAAGGCCACGGAGCGAGGAGGGACAGGAAAGCGGAGCCTGGTGTCCCGGGGAGGAGCGGCTTGACATCCTGGGACAGGGACAGAGAGAGGGGATGGCGGGCCCCGGCGAAGGCACAGCTGGTGGCACGAGGGGTCTAACGTGCAGCCGTGGAAGCGCGCAGCCAAGGAAAGGGGAGAACACGCACGGGGGCGAGGCGCGCCGTGGGAGGCAGCAGGTGAGCCCCCGCAGGTGGAGAACAAGAGCCCTCAGGCCGAGATGCGTGAGGAAAAGCAGCTGAGAGGTGGCGAGGCTGCAGGGCGTGAGGTCTGCAGCAGTTGGGCTCGATGTTCCTAAAGATGGAGATGAAAGGCGCCAGCAGCCGTGGGAAGTGAGGACGCCCCCACGGGGGGACAGCAGGGTCCTCCGGCAAAGAGCTTCAGGTCAGGCAAGAAGGGGTGAGGATGGGGGCTCGTGCTAGGGGCAGTCACAGGTCCAGAGGGAGTGGGGACCGGTGCTGGGCAGGACTGTGGGTGGGCACCGGCTGCCACTGGTCTGGGTGGGCGTGAGGCACTGCCTGGGCGGCCTAAATGGTGAGAGCCAGGAGGGCAGGACCTGCAGCGTTCAGCGTAGCCCATGCACACTGCAAATGCATAAGGACAGGGAGCAGTAATTGTCAAGAGGCCTTGGCATGATCCTACAGGGCCCGTGTCTTTGCGAGAAGAGGAGGACATACCAGCGGTTGCTCTCTCTGCGCTTGCGAGAAAGACCAAGTGAGGATCCAGGCAGAAGGCAGTGATCTCCAGGCCAGGTAGACAGGGCTCACCAGAAACCAGAGGTGCCTGCACCTCGCTCCCAGACTTCCAGCCTCCAGGTCGGTGAGAAGATAAATCCATGTTGTTTCAGCTGCATGGTCCTGGCGTCTTGTTACAGCAGCTGATCCCATGGATACAGCAATGTCACAAGTGCCTCAGCTCAGGAGGAAGTGTGGTCGCAGACCTCTGCTGGTTTCTCCAGAGCAGATTAAGATAATTCCTCCTCTGAAGATCTACTGTGATGAGAAGCGTGAATTCCTAAACATTCCTGATAATATTATGTGACATTCGTGTACTGATGTTTATTTATTTATTTATTTATTTATTTATTTATTTTTAAAGTTTTTATCTATTTATTTGACAGATAGATAGAGATCACAAGTAGGCAGAGAGGCAGGCAGAGAGAGAGGAGGAAGCCGACTCTCTGCTGAGCAGAGAGCCGGATGCGGGGCTCGATCCCAGGACCCTGAGATCATGACCTGAGCCAAAGGCAGAGGCTTTAACCCCCGGAGTCCCCCAGGTGCCCACTGATGTTTTTTAGAGTGGGCTGGGGAGCGTTTTGACTCCTCCAGGTCTCCTGTCCTGTCACTGCTAATGTGTGCATGACTTGTTTTATGAATGCAAGACACTTTCTCTTATTAACCAGAATAAATAAGTCAAGAGTGCCCCAGGGCATGTCTGTCCTCAACTAGGTGTTCTTGGTCTGTATTGTTACATGTTTGGGGGTTCACCAAAGTTCTCATTTAAAAATCCACATTCTAAGTCCTGCATTCACTTGACCTGACCAAGAATGTAGAGACAAAATGAAACACAAAAAGGTCACCTGTTAATCCCTTGTTGTGTGTCAGAACACTTCACATGGGATATATTGCGTTGATGGTTAACATGTGTAAGCACACACACACAGACACACACACACACAGATGCACACACACAGCATATACCCAAGCCCACACACAGGTACACATACAAGCACACATAGGCACATACACAGGTGCACACACAGGCACACACAGGTGTACACACAGGCACACACAGATACAGACACATACACAGGTGCACACACAGGCACGCACACAGGTACATACACAGGTACATACATAGGTGCACACACAGATGCACACTCACAGGTGGACACACAGGCATGCACAACAGGTGCACACGCAGGTACGTGCAGGTGTGTACACAAGCACACACAGGTGCACACACAAGCACACACAGGTGCACATAGGCATGTGCACAGGCACACACACAGGTATATACAAGCACATACACAGGTGCACATACACAGATACGTGCAGGTGTGTACACAAGCACACACAGGTGCACATAGGCATGTGCACAGGTACACACACAGGTATATACAAGCACATACAGAGGTGCACATACACAGTTACATGCAGGTGTGTACACAAGCACACACAGGTGCACACAGGCATGTACCGTAGCACACGCAGGTGCACACACAGAGGTACACGCAGTTGCACATACAGATACATATAAGCACATACATCTCAAGGGTGGGAAGGCTTCATTCCAGGCTCCCACCCATCCCGCCAAATGTGCATCACTCTCACAGGACACAGGAAGGAGAATAAGAACCAAAGGATGCATGGCATTGGTATGGGATTCGTATATTCTGACATATTAAAATCAGCTAGGGGCACCTGGGTGGCTCTGTGGGTTAAAGGCTCTGCCTTCGGCTCAGGTCATGATCTCAGGGTCCTGGGATCAAGTCCCGCATCGGGTTCTCTGCTCGGCAGGGAGCCTGCTTCCTCCTCTCTCTCTGCCTGCCTCTCAGCCTCCTTGTGATCTCTCTCTCTCTCTCTCTGTCATATAAATAAATAAATAAAACCTTAAAAAATAAATAAATAAAAATAAAATCAGCTAAATGACCAGGAGGAAAGAAAAATTAATTAGGAGCAAGCTTCAGCTAATTTTAAAAAGGGGGCGGTCATTATTAATACAACTCCTCGGTGCTGACTCTGCACCTTTGAGCTGGTCCTGCAGATGCATGGTGGTGCGTTGTGACTGGTCTCAGGGCAGACTTCAGGGCATCCAGAGACCAGGCTGTGTTTTCTTCATTAACTGCTTTTGCTTCATTGTATATTTTCCATAATGTCCTTTTGTTCTACCCCTGAAGAATGCCTGCATGCCATGAGTACCAATTAGGGAGATTGGTCATAATTTTTCTCTGCTTGTTTGTCATCCTTTTCGGGCCAACCTCATGTGTGAAAGATCTATGTCTTAAGCACCAGGATTTCCCCTCTCTTTATTCCAGCCCTACACTTGGCATGGAGCAAGGACTGGAAATATATGCCAAAGGGTGTAAGTAACTGTATGTGGATATACAAGGCACCACATTAATAACTGAGAATTTGATGAGGAAAATGCGGGAAGCTCTCGGTTACTGTGGTCTGTACATGTAGATTTCCTACTTGTACGTGTGTGTGTCTAGACATGATTCCTGACTTTAGACTGAGATGTGTGCAGACATGATTCCCCATATGAGTCTGCATGAAAGACATGATGCTCAGTGTTAAACCAGATGCGTGTTCAGACCTGATTCCTAATATTAGTCTGGAGGTGTGCATAGATGTGATTCCCGATGTCCAACCAAACATGTGCACAGACGGGATTCCTGGTATCTGACTGACCGCGCTCACAGACGTGACTCCCGATATCAGTCTAAATGTGTCCGCAGACGTGATTCCCAACGTTTGAAGAATGCATGCACAGACAGGATTCCTGGTATTAGTCTGAATGTGTGTGCAGACACAATTCCTGACGTCAACAAATGTGTGTCCAGACATGATCGGACACTAGTCTGAATGTGTGCGTATATGTGATTCCCACACTTAGACTGAATGTGTGCCCAGATGGGATTCCTGATATGAGACTCAATGTTTGCACAGATACGGTTCCCAATATTAGACTGAAAGCCGTAAGTGTCTCTGGAGGGGCTGATAAAGGACTGTGTGACTGGCGGGGAGTGAGAGATCATTCCAGCTGTGAGAATCTGAGGACAATTCCCCACAGATGGTCCAGCTGAGAGTCTTCCCTCTGGGTTGGCGGAAGGACATCGAGGCCGAAGGGGCTGCAGGGCACCGCAAGGGTTGGAGCATGCCAGAAGCCGCAGCCATGCTCTGTTTGCTGGGCCACAGAGGTGGGAAGGGGGGAGCGAGCTGACGGGTGTGCGGGGCCAGCAGGCTGAGAGCTCCGGGCTCCAGGCCGCGCTGTGGGGACGGGCTGCCATGAGCAGCACTGCAGGTCACTGCGGTCCCTGAGCAGAGATGCCATGTGGTGGTGATCGGCTCTGCAAAGGTCAGTGTGTTGGGGCCCTACTGCAGCTCGCAGGCAACAGCACCTAGAGATCACACAATAGGGAAAGACAGAAGGACAGAAGGACAGGACAGGCAACAGAAGGGGCCTGCGCCTGCCTGGATCTAAAGCATTCACACCCATGAGCCCGTCAGTCTTCACGACTGCTCAGAGGCAGGCAGTCTGTCCTCTGTTTTGTGGGAGAGGAAGGAGAAGGAGAGAAGCTGTGGGCTTGCACCCTAGATCATGGCCCACAGCCCAGCCCTCCGCACCCCGCTCCCAAAGCCTGCAGAGCTGGAATTCACCTTCGGAAGCATCCACGGCCGCTTGGCGCCAATGTGACATTCAAGTGCTGGTCACTTTTCCAGTTCTTTTTCATTGTATTTTATAAAATGATAGGTCTAACATAACTGATTTGGAGGTTTTTCTTTTTAAAAAATCTCTTTGTTCACCTACACATAGTTTTGGAAACTGAAGGACAGTCCTTGGGGGAAAACACGTGGCTGGACAGGACAGAGCTAGGGCTGGACACTACGCCGTGGATCTTCCCGGCGGTGAAAGACCACACCGTGAGGACCATTTAGCTGCCTTCCCTGTGCTTCTGCTCAACATGCAGTGTCAGGGCGGGGGCCTGCCCTGGGGTGAACCAAGAAGGAGCTCGTCAAAGTGGCGCTGCTCTTTGCCTCGTGGATGGTTTGTTTGTGTTTCTTTTCCTCTTCCTTACAGATTTATCTTCATAATTATATTGTACTTAGGCTAATAATTGAGTGTGAATTCCCTAAACATATAATGCTTGATTTTGTGGACGAGGAATTCTTACACTGTAGTGAAGGGAAGCCAGCCCGAAATCACCCATTGCCATGGGTTATTTCCACAGCTGATGCATGCCAGTAAGAGAAGATGCTTGTGTCATGGAAATGAGTGAGAAAGAGAACCGCTGTTACCGATTTTCTGGTGTGGCTTCCCAACTGAACTCGATTCCTGTCCACTTCCAGTCCACAATTTGTTGTTCACCATAATGGTTCCTAAACATTTTTCTAATTGTCCAGTGTTAGTATTAACCACTGATTTTTGTTATACATCTGGGTTGTTTTTCAAGATAAGAAATTCACAGACAGTTTGCATAGGCTGTGGCTTGCTCTAAATGTAGAAAATTGGACCTTGAAATAGCATTTTGTGTTTTGATCGAGGTGTTTCCCACTGGCTCTCCCGGCTCCTTCTCCCGTGTCTGCTACCGCCCACGCACGCATACGTGGGTCCCTGCTACCAGCCAAGCCCCCACAACATCCTTCTCACTTTGCTGACTCTTCACACTAAAGTGCAAGAGAATTAAATGTCTGTATTTTGGAGGTGGACTTTTTTCCATACTTTGATCATTACCTTTCCTTCCTAGTTACAAAGGACAGAGAAATTGATTATTTGGAGTTCGGAAAATAAAATGCTTCCATCTAAAGTAGGCTTATACATGAATCAAATATATAAGGCTTTTGGGAAATTGAAAAATGACCTCATTTTAACTCTGTATTTTATAAATCTATTTCTAACGATTTGGAATTCCCAGCGTGATCCCCCCAAATCTCACTCTTTATTAATATTAACTACAAGGACTAAATCTTAAATGAACTTTCAAGTCATGCATTCAGAGCACGTGTTGGATTCATGGGCCTCCCGGGGGAGTACATGGGGTGGAGGCACACGGGCTTTTCTAAAGCCTCTGGCCTCACCCTCCCCTTGTCCTGGACGCTTCCTGGAAGGTGGGGTCTGTCCCACCATTACCTCCCATCTTCAGCTAAATTTCAGTCCCTTTCTGTAGCTTCTGGAGTGCCAGATACCCCCATTCACCCCTTTGTAGCCCATTCCTGCAAAGTGCCTGCTGGACTCCCGAGCCCAGCGTAGCCCACCCTGGGGGGCTGCGCCTCGTCTCCCTCCGGTCCTTGCGGACCACGGGGCTGCCATGGTCTCCGTGTGCCCTTCCCGAAGCTGCATTTACAAAACCCTGGTGCAGCTCTCTGGAGGTTTCCTTCTCTCTCTAGCCAGCTCCGGCTCACAGGTTGGTCCATGCTACACCTGCCTCTTGCACGCCTTCCAATTTTCCTCCTCAAACAGAATGTAAATCAGGCGCTTTGAGTCATTCACGTGGGTTCAAACCCCGTCTGCTATCTGCCTGATCCGAGGTCTTGGGAATTCACTTAACCTCTCCGAGTTTCAATTCCCAGTCTAGAATGATGGAAATGACAAATTGTATGCAGGGCCACGCACCTAGCTAGAGTACCTGCCCTCGGTGAGGGCGGCCGTGTGAGGGAGCAGCGCTGAGACAGCTGCCGTTGTGGGTGTTGCTCCCAAATTCATCTTTCATAAAACTACCCCAGGCAGCACTGTCCCTGAGCAGTCACCGTCCCTGCCCACCCGGCCTTCATCGCTGTCTTGGTTCACAGTGTCCCCACCCCCTTGAGTTGCTCTCCTTCACCGTGGGTAGGATGTCTTTCTGTCCTTAAGGCACTCTTCCTAGACCATGTTCTTGTCCCCAGCAATGGTCCTGATCCCTCCTTCCTGGGATCCCCCCCTGCTCCCGTTCTTCCTTCCGCACCACCCTGAAGGTCACGGAGCTCTCAGCCATGAAAGCACACAGATGCAGAGCCATAGCTCAGTGTCCGACCTCGTGCCCCCCCGTGTCCGACCTCGTGCCCCCCGTGTCCGACCTCGTGCCCCCCCCCACAGTGCCTCTGGTGTGGCACCTTCGGGGCCTCCAGATATGGCTCAGCAGAGCCCGTTGGGGTCCTTTCTGCCCAGCCGGCATGAAGCTTGAGGTCTTACCATGTGAAACCACCCAGAGCTCCCAATCGGAGACGCCACTGGCTTTCTGTTGCACACGGGCAGTGGGCTAGTCCCATGGACAGAGGTGTCACAGTTTAGAAAAAGCACAGACATTGAAACCGAGTAGACGTGAGTGTCAGGCTTTGCTCTACCACGCGTTAACTCTGTGGGCTATGTCGGGGCACGCGACGTCACTGAGAATCTCTTTATTAATCTACAAAGTGGGCACAATACCAGTGCATCTCTTGTGAGTTGTTGCAGAGGTTGTAGACGCTGCTTGGAACGCTCCTACAGACGCCCCGGAGCAGGGAGGCTGTTGAGGGCTGCGCGGAGCTCTTGGCGCACGGGGTGTGACGCTCCCATCAAACACCCGCCAGCCCCTGCCAGGAGCTGTGCCTGTACCTAATGCCCCCAGGAGCCGGACCCCTCATCCAAGCCCACCCACAACTGCTTGCGAACCACCCCTCGGGCATCAACATAAAACCTCAAGTCCTTCAACCTTTCACCTCCCCCACCACGGCCCCACTGCCACGGTCCAGAGCGGAATGCATTGCGCTCTATGCGCCATGAACGGCTCCTCCTGTTTTAGCCTGGCCTTCAGTGCCTACCACACCCTCTGAGGTGTGTGGCCTACGATCAACTCCTCACAGATGAGAAAACCGTGCTGAAAGGTCAGACAGTTTACTCGTGGTCATACAGCTGCAGAGCGCGTGCTCCGGAAGCATGAACTCTCTTCGATGATGCTGCTCCTCAGGACCAGGAGTCATGCGGAGCCCCGACCGGGCTCCACGAGGCAAAACCACCCAAGTCCCCGCAGATCATGCTCCGCACCTGTGATAACCTGTTCTGCATGACCTTCCACTGTGAACACCACCAGATGAGCCCCTGGAGCCCAAGGCCTTTGTAACGTACCCAAATAATAAAAGCTCCTGACATTAAATTCTCTCTCTACCAGACAAAGCACTTAGTGCTTCCCCTCCATAATCTCATTTGCCTTTAATGGCAACTTTAAAAGTTAGAAACCATTGTCCCATTTTCAAATAAAAAAGAATTAGTTGAGAGAGCAGGAATTTGAACCCAAGTCTGCCTGCTTCCACATTTCATGCTTTTATTTATTTTCTCTTTTTCTCAACTTTGTGCCTCCTTTAGCATTTGGTCTGGTATCTTGCACATCAGAAATGGCTAAAAACAAAATTGGCAAATTGATCTGGGTCCGCTAGGTTGTGCTGTGTGTAATTCTCCATGTTCTCGCCAAGGAGCGCTAAGTTCCTCCAGACGCTAATACCTCCCTGCAGCCTGGCTCAGTTCCAGCACTGACCCCTCGGTGGCATGTTGAGCTCGACTTCACACTCCATCCACGTGCCCTGTCTGCACATTTATGGGAGAGGCCGTCCCCAGCACACACAGAACACAGCCGTGCAAGGAAGTGAGTGCCATCACCTTGCGATCTCTGGTCAGTGTGGCAAGGAATCTGGGAGTGAGGCCATTGGAAGCGACCCTGGAAGAGGTAATGCACTGCTGTCTCCTTGGCTGATTAACATTATCGGGTTATATGAGCCCTGGGCTGTGTCCTGTTGTTTTCAGCGTTTCTCTGTCTACGAAGCAACGTACAAACAATGGCTTGTGAAGATGAGGGTCGCCGCGGGTTTGGGAAGAAGAGGGAGTGGCGTTCTCTGGTGTTTCTACTGATGTTTGGGCTGCTGTGCAGATGTGAGTAAAAGCAGAAGCATCAGACGCGGGGATGTGCAGGCCTCCGGGCCTGGGGAGGTCACGGGCAGCACAGACACGAGGTCTCCACACCAGATCACCGGAAGTCCACGCCAGTCAGGCTGGCATGGGGCCTAGATCCAGAAGCAGAGAACCAGCACATAGTGCTGGAAGTCTGCGGACTGAACCTGGATGCTGCACGGGAACAATGGAAGCTTCTGAGTCAGTGGGGTCTGGGTTCAAATTCTAGCTCTGCTTGCTGACTAGCAAGGGGTTCTTGGCCAACTGGTCTACCCTCCTGAGTCCCGTGTTTTCTAATGAAGAAACAAGGATAGAAGATTCACGTCATAAAATTGTTGCAAGGATTAACTCCTGTAGGGCACAGGGAAGACATAGCATGTACGTGACCTAACAGGACACCCCCACCACCCACATGGCTTCCTTCAAGTCAGAAGCTCCAAGGCCTCTGGCAGATCTGGTTGTGAACAAAGGCTCATTGGCATGAGGATCACATCAAAAGATGGGAGGGTCTCTCCAGTGCTGCCCACCAGGGCTCTGGGGTGGGAGCTGCCCTGGGCTCACTGTGGCCGTGTCAGAGAAGGAAAGTAGTGTTGGTGTCGTTGCAAATCCTGGCTCTGATCTTGTCCTACAGACCCCGCCAGTCTTCATATCCGTGCACAGAGATATTTTTAGAAATAGAGTTCATGTCACGTGCAAACGTTCGCCTGCCCCGTGCGCTCTGTCCATTTACCCACTTCACCTGTGAGGACTCCTGATGTGGTCAGGTGCCTCTGGGCCGGGGTCCACGGGGGTGAGCTGTCCTTCTTCCGGGGAGCAGCCGGCCGCCCGGGAGGTCTGCGCCTGCGCCGGGCACACACTCCAGGCCACCGCTCCAGCCAGTAACACTTGGCTTTCTTTCCATTTTCGAAGTGCGTTCTTTTCTTAAAAAGTGAAAGAGGCATTTTCCAGGGAGCCCTAGTCAGTTAATTAGCCCCAAAAAGGAGTTACATTCAGTCATTTGGGGAACTACCCTCTCCACAGGCAGTGATAGTTCTCATTTAAAAATATTAATTTCAATGTGTTTTATATTTGAAAAATTCACTTGTGTTTTTCATCCTGCCTTTGGAGAAAAAAATAATTTTATTTATTTACTTTGTGCTATTTTTTTCTCAGTTGAAGCACTAGATTATAACCTATGATGTCTGCCTAGTGGCTGCCGCCTGCCCAGGCATCAGAGTCCTTCCAATTCACTGAAGATGAAGAGACCTGTGTGCATAGCATGATCTATGGAAGAAAAAAAATACTGTATATTTTTAAAAAGTGTCTTTAGTTGGATTTGGGCAGAAATGATTTGGTCACTTGTTTTGCTAGAAAAGTTCAAATCAGCAGCAAAGACAATCAGACCAAAGTTTATAGTTGCAGCTATCATAATTATTTGTGGAAAACTTTAAATGGCAGGATATTAAACCAAATTGGGTAATTCATAAAGATTTTAGTAAGTTACAGGATGTGGGAAATATGGGACCTACTGGAGTCTTTTATTCAATATGATGCCTTGAAGATCTTCCCCCCCTCC